>CAXAMN010022751.1:938608-987830 GCA_963970005.1 Durusdinium trenchii | reverse complement strand
AGACTTCTCGAAACGGGATCGGCGCCAGTAGGTCTCGAGCCATCTCCATCAGCCATTGAGCACATGCACTTTGGGTACCTTTGCCAACACGAAAGTTTTTGAGCAGCAGCGCCTGTGCTTCTTCCATGGAGGCGATTGGCTGTCCTGCCACACAGCTTTGTAGTAGCACCAGCAATTCCTGGTCAGGACAATGGAGATTGGACACCAACAAGCTGATAGCTCCTCCCCAATCCTCGCTCGTCATGGCCGTTTCGAATCGAATCCAGGAGGCAAGTCGCATCGGAGCGGCAATTCGATCGCGGAGGGGGATAACATCTGGGTGCGTGAGCTTCAGTGTGGTGAGACTCACTTTGCCCGCAGGGAGTTGGCACTGGAGCCAGTGCCAGTAACAGTGCTTGTGCTTGCCCATCCATCTTGCAGAGTCTGTTACATACGTGATGCGCAAGGATCGTTGCAACATGTCGAGCTCGTTCTCTGTCGGCTTCCAGTCACACAAGCAATCTTCAGCAGCATGGACAAGATAGTAGTTGCGCCTGTCAGGCTCTGCAGTGGCAACGAGTGCCGCTAAGACACTCTTCGGCATTGCAATGGCGCCTAGGCGCGCTGTGATCTGACTGGCTGGCCAGAGGCAACGAATTGCTAAGGCAATCACTGCTCCCGTGTAGCTGCCAGCACTAAAACCATTTACGGTAAAATGGGTGGGATCTGCTTGTTCAGTCGGCCGCAGACACCCAAGCACTGGCAAGTAGGCAAGAAGTCGCAGTGGCTGGAGCGAAAGAAGCTTCCACCAAAGGCCACTGAGAAAGGCTTGGTGCGGCAGCCGTCGATGAGCAGGGAGCAGCCTGGCTGCTTGTAACACATGCTGTGTTCGTTGGTACAGAAGGGCTGCCTTGCCATACCCTAGAGCTTCCCATTTTTGGCACGGATTCTGTGTGAGCGCAAAGAGGGTGGCGACTTCATGCACTCCGGTCGACCAGCCATAGGCAACCCCCCATTCCTGATCATCAGGGACATCTGCGGGGGAGAGTGACGGCCCATAGACTTGACTTTCTCCTACCGGCGGACACGTGCAATGGAAGTGCGGGGGGACCTCACCTTCAAGGGCTCCACCCCCCAGGCCACCACAGTTGATTTGAAATACTGACGGCAGTGGTGGGGATGTGCCGCTAACCCAGTACTCATTGAGTTGGGCAATCATCCATAGGACAGTGACCCAAAGTATTTCACCCTGCTGACGTTGGTATATAGCTTCAAACACCTGTGGTGCAATACCTTCCAGGGGCATAATCGTGCCTCGGAGCTGAAGGAGCAAATCGCTATTAACTTGAAGGAAGTGCTCTTTTTCTCCGGGGACAAGACACTGGGGGTGAGCTAATGCAACTTGCAATTCTTCGTGAGGACATGCTTCAATGTCTTTGTGGACTGCAACTACCCCTCTTAGTTTAGCGACTTGACTCCACGGCACAAAAAGGGGAGGAGACAGCTGTTGCGGACAGGGAGTGCATGGACGAGGGTCAGGTGCCTGACTACCCTGAGTCGAGTCGCTTTCGATTGCTTGAGCAAGTCGATCCGCTCTCTTGGCAGAAGTATCAGACGAGGGCGTGGACGCTGACTCCACGTCTGTATCACCGAACTCTGCCGGAAGACAGCTAAGGCTGTTCCCCTGCAGTTGTGCTGTAAAGAGTTCTGTCGCTTGTGGACGAATCGCCCGCCACTTTAAGAGCAGGCAGAAGCGCAAGGCACTGTTTCCTGCTACCCCAGAGAAATAGCCTGTGAATTTGCAACCTCCTATTGGTTTCCAAGTCTCCACAGCCCATGCGGGGGGGAGATTGGGCATGCCTAGTATTGCAATCGGCAGCGTTTCCCACCCCTGATGCTCCAGCTCTCGTAAAGCAGCTTGCGCTCCAACTTTGGCTTTGCCAAAGGCATGAAATATGGCAGGACGCATTCGGTTGCGCGGCAGTGCACTGGCTTGAAAGAGATGTTCACCTGGCAACGACGCGACTGTGCATGGCCCCGTAAGCATTGGAAGCACTGAAAGTATTCCCTGTTCAAAGGTGGCTCGAGCCCAGCTAGTGACCCACGGCGTTCGCTCTCTTCCCGCAGGGGTGAGGGCCCTGGGATGGGATTGCCGTGGCCACTTGATCGTGCTGTCTGGACCAAGTTCATCCGGGGTGGTAACAGGGCTAGGCCAAAAGTGCTTACACATGTAAAGCCCATATAAGGACCAGACCATACATAGGTCAAGGGCGGTTTGCATTGCGACACCAACAAAAGGGGTAAACATAGTGCCACTGATGACTGTATCGCTTGGATTGACTGGTGGTCTGGCTCTAGATACCAAGGCAAGGCGGCCCGCCTGGAGGCTCTTCGCCAGGGTCGAAGCAGTAGCATCATGTTCCAGCGGACTGTGCCTGCTGCGATTGCCGATTGAAACGACCAGTCCTGCATTATATTCCAAGTGAGCCTCTGTGAAGAGGAGCATACCAATTCCTGCACAGGAACTAGACTCTGAGCGTGCACGCCCTAGCAGATCGACCCACTGGCGCTGCTGATGCGCCAGCTGCAGTAGATCTTGCACCTCAAAAAGCGTGACTGGTACACAGTCATTGTCAATGAGCGCAAAGTGTTGCGCCGGATACAAGAAACGCGCTACCTCTAACACAAAAACTCCTGCCCAGTAGTATGGAACCTTGTGGAGTCCAGTAGTAGCATCCGCACACACCCAGAGTATGTCAGTTGTTTCTTCCTGGGGACCTACTAGGCACCTACGTGAAGCCCACCACGCTGCAAAAGCCGGCCAATGTGGGACATCTGCTGGCATGCGATTGTCCACTATTAAGTAGATCATTTGATTATTCATGATCAAGTCACGATGTGACATTAGTGTTCGAATGATGGCAGTAGTGTCAGGCAAATCCCCCTCAGTTTCAAGAGTGGGATACCCCTCGTCCTTTTTGGGTGGCTGAGCTCGAACATCGGACAAGCCCAGAGTAGGGCAGGCAGAATCAAGGCCGAAAGGACTGCTGAGAGTGTCTTTCATAGCCATCGCTGTATATGCTTCCTCCTGGGACTGGTCCACACTAGCCTCCGTACCCCTAGCAAAGCTGGCCTGGCCATCTGCTGTCAGCCACTCCGCATGATCACGCGTATATACAAAAGGCACGTGGATTCTGTCCTCCAACCCTTCCGTTAGGTCCAGTGAATTACTGTCCTCCATCCACGGGTTATGTGACATGATTGTTGCTCTGTTCGAAGGTACGAAAGCAGCCCCCGCCAGCTAAGGCTGGCAGTTGCCCTGAGCGCCACAAGCAAACGAAAGGCAACAATGGTGATGTCAGCTAAGGCTGACCTCACACATGTGTGATGGCCGCTACGACCTGCTTCGAGCCAAACATTACAGCAAAACGCATCTACCGAGGAGCAACTGCATCTAGCTTATCGTGGGGGGCAATCGCCAAACTGTACCTGAAGACCCAAACAACCAAAATAAGAAAGGGGGGACATCATGTTGCAGCAGAGGCGTGTCTCTACGACCTTGTAACTACTGGTCATGATCATCCGCGTGTGGATGCAGAAGGGAGAGCAACCAGGCTACGTACACCAGGCCACAAAGCTGGGAGTGTAGGTCAGCCAGGGGAGTGAGGAGAGCACCCTGTACATCTTGAGGCATATAGTCTACTGTTTGCTCAATTTCCTGTACCAAAGCATGTAGGCCCTGCACCCTTGCATGTAGGGCTGATTCAATCTGGTGGTGTGTACGTTCTGTGTTCCGCTGTGGGGCCGCTTGCTCAGTAGGCTGCGTGTCTACTCGAAGGGCTTGCTGTCGTTGCCTGTCATCATGAGACCAAAAGCCCACTCGCCTCGGGAGGGAGCCTGACAAGGGGCGTGTCTGGAGGAAAATATCAAGAGGATCCGCGTTCTCTGTAAGGATCCTAACGTTCACTGCTTCAGCCATCACTTTAAGGAGGTGGCTTTCGTGGTGCTGTATGTGCAAGATCATCCTGCGGAGTCGAGTGCGCTTTGTGCCATAAGTTGTGGCTCCCCTGGTGTTGATTGCAATACAGCCCTGATGATAGAGCGGGATGATGGCCCCTTCAACAGTTGCCCGGAGCTTTAACAGAGCTGGCGGAAATTCAAACCCTTCTGTCCATTCTGGGAAGGGGGTATGTACGTTTTCTTTAACTGCATCCACTGGAAAAAAATGCAGCAAATAGCACTGCGCCCTCTGCCCTCTATAGACGAAATTAACAATGAGGTCAAGCACCCCATACCGTATGTCCTTATGGTGGAGCTCAAGACGTACAAAGTTGGTGACATCAACATACGTACCATCGTCAGCCAGAAACACTGGTTCTGGATGTGTCTGCATGGCGAGTCTAATATGCAGCTTGTCTTCACTATAGTGTGTGTTAGCGAAACCCGACTAGTACTATGCAAAAGAGGACCGGCTGGCAAGTTGTTTCGCTTGCTCTGAGCCAAAGGTCTGCAGAGACAGAAGAAGACGTTTGACAGGGGGCCCCTGTTAAAATGGAAAGCGGAATATTGGGTCTCTCTACCGATTCACTGGACGGGGCACTTCTTTGGGTGTGCAAATGCACGCGGCGGTGGTATATGCTCATGCGTGCCGTCCTCCGTAACACGATATTGAATGTGCCCATGTGTGACATACTGGTGTGCAGGGAGTCGACTGCTAGACGCCTGTCGGGGAGGCCAGCCGGCGGTCGATTCCGTGGTCGGCGGCATCATCGTGTCCCCTGGACCAGCAGAGGGGAAGTCTGCAACAGCCATGGCGGCCCCTCCTTCACCAGTATCCGGGAGTCGTGCAGCATGCGAGAGCACAGCAGGCAGCTTTTCATGGGTAGGATCAGCTGGTGTATCATGCCTAGGAGGATGCGCCGGCTTTTTTGGGTGAGTACGACCAGTCGTTTTCCGTTTAGGCGAGGCTTCCTCCTTCTGAGAGGGGCTTCTGTGTCCCATTGTCTGAAGACCTGCTTTGACCGGGGCTGCAGGAGTCGGGGCTGGCTCAGGCCCTGTTTGCTGAAACAACGGGTGCTGTTCCGCAAGTGAGAGGAGGAGAGCATCAAAAAATTCTGCTAGTGGTAGCCGTATACGCAAGACCACCTCAACTTGTGGGCGCCCCTCTGGGCCCTGAGTGAGGGAACACTGATGTGGGCCAACAATGAAAGGCAGGGCCATGAGCAAAAGGTTGCTACTGATTGTCCTATTCAGGTTGGGCAGAGGCGTGTAATCACTACTCAGCTTCGAGCCGGAACAGCAGCAGGCTCTGAGTCTCATGCAGTGCGGAGCAGGAGTAACACAACTACCATGACGGTAACGACGGTATATAGCAAGTAGTAGTGAAGCACGTGATACGGGTTAGCGGATTCATTACTGGCCAGCCAACAAGGGTGATCGCTAGGCCCAATCTATGCATAGAGAGACCACTCATGTGGCTGCGCTCTGTGTCTCTCGCAGGGCGGTGAGTATCATGTCCATTTCGCTAGCTAGTGTCCAACACGCATTGGCCCCTGGTTGAACATTGCAGTGCTGATGGCGTGTACGCACATCTTGGAGGGTGCGTTGAATATCACACGCTAAGGTACGCACTGTGCCCGCACGAGTGATGAGTTCTCGACTAAGCCGTGCGCGCGGCGCATCATGACCATCAATCAAGTCTTGGTCAGTAAGGGCCTGTAAAGCGTATACCCCTAACTGGGCCGGGGGGCGCACTACCGCAGCCTGGGGGCTCATCTCTCCACTCGCTCTGTTTGATTGCTCTTGTATGGGGGTGGGGCGACTTTGCGGCAACATCCAGGGCGGGATTGGCGGTGTCGGACGTACTGAGGCGACTGGGACCGCCAGTAGCGTATACATTTGCGAGAAAGGGAAGGAAGCTAAGGCTTCCCCCGGTTCGGGAGGTCTGGCCTGTCCACGCCCTACGGCCCATCCATGGGAAGAGAGACAATCAGCTTGCTGAAGGATACGATAAACTGTTGCCCTTTGTGGGGCACACCTCCCATGCAGGAGAACGCCATCATGTGTGATGTGCGGCGAGTCCTCAAAAGGAAAGAGGACCTGCCCACTAGTGAGCACCAGGTAGGATCGGCATATCTCAGCTGGCACCGCAACTAATTGCATCTCCGATATGCGAGGGCATGTTCCATCATCCAAAGGAGTTCTTGGGAAGCCAGCTACAGCCAGACGCAGCGGGAGCTGTCTCTGGGCTACGTTTACGTTGAGTTGGACAAAATGTACCTCACCATCAGGGTGTTTGTAGATCATGCGAGCAAAGGGAGAGAGGTCCAGGCCCCCAGGTCCAATCTCCATCGGTCTGGTACTCTTAGCTGCCTCTGTGCTTCTCTCAGTGGGGATCTGGACTAAGGTCCAAACCCTCTCTTCTGAGGTAGGTGTTGTTCTATGGAACAAGGTTGCAGGAACAATTCGCCCGTGGTAGCTGTCCTGTCTATCACAGCAGTTTGAGCCCAGATAGCGGAATCATAAATGAGACATAAATGAGACCGTTCTTCAGGCACTGTACAAACCACAAACTGACAACGGAAAATAAGCAACAAATGAAACAAATGTCATTAGAGTAGACAGACAAGGACCGGAGAATGCCCTGCTCACAGCCCTGCATACTTACCTCTGCCAGACTTTTAGCTTTGACCCCGACGAGCCGCCACTGCTGCGTTGTGATTCTTTGCAGCCCAAATTTGCACAGCTGTTATCTGAATGCAACTCCACGACCTCTGTCACCGGCTCACACTCCCGTGCCTCCTCCCAACGGCCTCTCCCTGCAGTAGTGCGCATACACAAAAAACGTACTTTCACTGGCGCGCACCCTGAGCAGCAGGAAGCGCTTGAGCAACGACTCACAAAAAGAATTAGAGCTTGCAGTATCAAGCGACGGCGTATACGATGATTCGTAACCTCGGTGCACACATGCAAGGAATCCATCTTGTTTGATCCATTCCGTTGTGAAGCAAATCCTACCCGAGGTTGTAAGAAGGAATAGGCAGCCCACGTGACCTGCTGCTCTAAGACCTCGAAGTAATGAAAGGGAGCCCCTCGTCCTGTTCGTACTGGACCAGTTGGGCACCATGGGGGGGGATGGTGCATGGCATAACGGCTAGCTGCGAATACTTCTCGAGCAAAACTCACCAACTGACCTGATGGTTCCACTTGTATGCGCTTCTTGAGGTACTCTATAGCTTCCTGTGAAGTGGCACTGTTGAGGATAACAAGTGGCCAGGTCTTTACCAGAGAGCCAATTTCATCCTCAGCTAGGTATGCCCGAAGAGCCCCTCTGAGATAATCTCTCATTTGCGCAACTGGCTGTAACGTAAGGTGAACCTTATTCGTCTTGCATTGCCGTCTCATGAGTTCATAGTGCGCTCCACTAATATCTATTTCCCAGTGCGAATTGCCAAAGAGGAGCAGCCGAACCTGCCGCGGCAACCGCTGCGCTGCATTGCCAACTGAGTAAAACCGGCCTCCCAAGGCGTCAACTGTGGGCTTGTATCCTACGCTGAGGCAATGTGAGGACGACACTGCCAGAGCGATGTAGTCCATTGCAACCCATTTATAGTGTGGGTGCCTTCGGAGTAGCACGTGCAGTTCTTGGGGAGTGGGAGAGGGGCACTCCGTGAGCACAAAAGCTGGGGCTTGCAGCGCATCTCCCTGCTGAATGATAAAGCCCAGCGTCTGTGCTAGGTGAAAAGGCGGGAGAGCTACATGATGCAAGGGGACAAGTGGGTTGCCCTCCGCTTCCTTGGCCGCAGCACTAGCCTGACCAGCAAAGTAGTCAGCTAGACGATTGCATTCCCGTGGCAGATAGACAAGGCGGAACAGACAAGGCGCCTGGGCAAGCAGTTGTTGGCATTGTTCTAAAATAGCGACAACTGCAGGTTTCTTAATTCTCCCTTTGTACTGAAGATAGTTGATTATAGGCAAAATGTCTCCTTGAATCACAACGCTGTCGATAGGAATTCCCTTAGCCATACAGGAGACATAGTACTCAAATGCAAGATTTATTGCAGCACGGCAAGCATGTGCTTCTGCTATGACATTGTCAGGACAAGAAAGCAAGGGGATGGAAAGCCACTGGACGAGAGAAGTGGAGGACGGCGTGACATGTAGCAAGCCAACTCCTGCCCCTCCAGTTTGTGTGTTCTTGTGTGCAGAGCCATCGAATTGTACCAAGCATCCTTGCCATTCTTGTGGCTCCCCTAGCAGTAGGATTGTATTTGCGGGCATATCATCCATGGCTTGCAAGCGTAAATGCGTGGCTCCACAATGGCACAAGAAGGGTACAAGACATGCAGTGGCAGTAGGGAAAGGGAGCTTTCGGTATTGTGAGAGAAGTAACCTTAGACGGTGGTCTTGCTTAACAAAGGTGGCAATGGTATCTCCTTTAGCAAAGGACTGCGTCGTCGCTAGTCCCTTGGAGGGGAGCAATGCAGCTTCTAGTACAACCGCAGGGAAGCGCTGTAGCCTAATTTTGGTAGAGTCAGTACACGCGCTGCTGCTGGATTGCGGTGGTGCACGGAAGGTTCTGAGCAGCGTGCTAGGCATCGAAGAATAGATACGCTGCCAGAGGTCAAGCGCGTGGTGCGAGACCTTACGATTGTGTACGCACAGGATGTTAGGTCGGAGTCCGCCACATTCAGTAACTAGTCGTCGAAGATGGAATAGCATGTAGCAAAGTGCTACTCCTGTGCTGCGGGACGGTGCTTTGCGCCAGGTAATTTCTGGTGCCGGAGCAACCCACAAAGCAAGCCAGGTGAGATGTACAACAGGACAAAAGGATAACCAATGATCGATAGAGTTGAAACCACCCTGACAAAGCACACAGGGAACATAGGAGCCAATCGCTCGACAGCCTACAGAGGACAGTAGACGAGAAAAGGCAGGGGGCAGTTGCTTGGGCTCTGGCACGATGATCTGATGGAAATGCAAAAAGTTCTTGTTTTCATCAGAAAGGTTATTTAAGGTAAGATCGATTGGAGTAGCAGGTAGGAAACAAGTCGGGCAGAGCGCTCCGTATCCCGGTCCATAAGGGAAACATCGTGCGCTGTTGCTACACCAAACACAGGGTTGGCTACGACTGAGCTTGCCCCTGAGGGGTAACCAGAAGTCAGCATCTTCTCCTAGAGCCCATCGTAAGACAGCATAGCGTGGCACTGCCCCAACCTGAGTGGTGGGAAGATCCGCTAGCCAGTTTAAGAAAAGAATAGAGGGCCCCATGGCCCAACCATTCTTGTATATTCTCGCAACCAAATGTTTATGCGAGGCTGTAAGCAATTTGTTAACAGCTAGCTGTTTGAAGAGCTGTTTGAACTTACTCGCTCTTTGCGCCGGTGTGGTGTTTTCTCTTACCAGGGCGAGGAGCCGCTGCACATCTTCGGCTGGGAGCTGCTGTTGCCAATATTTCCAGCATTGTTGGATTTGTGTGGCATAGGAGCTTGCTTGTTCCTCTGCAAAGGACCTATGCCCTTGTCGTAGATAGCATCCAAAGAGGGAAATTGCCTGCATGATAGTTGGGTAATGGGCCTAAACGCAGCCACCTGCAAAGACCAACCATGTGGTGTTGTGGGAACCAATGTCGCTGCAGCAAAAAATCAGCCATAGCATGGTACAACGGCTTGAGCAGTTTGGGCGAGAAAAACCGTTGCGTTTGCGAGTAGTAGAAAAGACTCAGTGAGAATGTGTTGAAATAGATGATCTTCATGTGGATGCTGAGGTTGGCCCGCTTGGCAGCAGCAAGCCTCATACGGAATTTAGCCAGCTGTTTTGCCAGCAAAGTGACGAGAGATGTTTGCAACTGTACTTTGACCATGGTCTCATTCGTCATTTGGCATGTCCACCCGGTGTGGATCGTTAGACCTAGATTGACAGTTGTAGGTACAATGCACTGACCGCCTAAGCCAGCTTGGTCCAGACTATATAGTTGCTCTGCAGAATAACTGACATTCGTGAGCAGTTGCGTTTTGGATCGACATTTGCATGGACTAGCTGCTAAACGGCAAAGCATGGGGTGCCCTTCAGTGACTAGTCTAGGAATGGCATCTGAGGCCATGTGCATGCAGTGGTCACCGTGTCTAAGGACAAAGCGACGTGCATAACCAGGGACATGTTGAAGCGCTGCACTGCAAGTGGCCTGTCCTAATTCATGAATGGGGGTTACATAGCTCCAGACATCTTCAACTTTGTACAGCGTGTCTTCGTCAAGCGCTCTGCTGGAGAATCCTACTTGCCAGCAGTGATGCGTGTCCATGACAATTCCAGCAGTTTTCCATTTCTTAATATATTGAAAGACTTCTTGAATCCATCTCGAGTCCGTCTGCCGACCAACTATTGTAGTGTCATCAACATAACCTGCCACAACAATAACTCGTGGAATTTGATTGAGCACAACAAATATTGGGTCCATGGCAAGACAGAAGAAGTAAACAGATGTGGATCGTCCCATATCAACTCCAGAGTGCACATTTCTTGCTGGTAGTAGCCGCCCTTGTACTTTGTGTCGCAAGTTGGAGGACCCAAGGGGAGCACTGGCGTATACGTAGTATATGAAGGATCCAATGTGCGTTAATACGCTCAAAGGCTTTGGATAGATCAGCAAAAAGGGCAGAAGCAGGCCCGGAACCTTCCAGGGCTCCCTGTACTTCCAGAACTGCTCTCTGCGGCTCTCGAAAGGAGTTAAGCAGAGTTTGGGCAGGGTGAAAGCTGTGCCTGGTGATTCGGAAAAGAATTGCAGCTGTGGTGCCATCCTGTAATCTGTCAAGCGTGTCTGGCATGCCTAGAGGTCGGAAGAAGTCTGCCGTGGGACCTTGTTTGGCTTTTGGAATCCATACTCCTACTTGGGTGGGTGGCGCTAAAACACCAGCCAATATATGATGAAAGTCATCCTGAAGGATTGCAGCAGTTTGTTGTGGGAACATCCGCCAAAGGGCGTAAGGTAACCCATCAGGGCCAGGAGCTGAGTCTTTGGTAAGGAGGAGATGTTCGATGTAATCTTGCTCGGTGGGTTCAGGAATTTCAGGCCACGGCGAGACACACCGTCGGTAAGCCGAAAGCGTGTCGTGCCAATCTCTATCATACTTAATAGGGTGTGTGAACCAAAAGTCACGGGTCGCAAGCATCGCTTCATCGTACTCAAGGGCAGTACGACATTCTTGCCCATTATGTTGCAACAATGGCCCACGATAAAACGTGCCTCTAGGGCACACTGTTTTAAGCCTGTCCCAGAAGATTTTTTGCCTTCTAGTTCGCTGGACTGGGTCTGTATTGTCAGTGCCAAAGGGTATTTGTAAGTTCGTCGCGGTGGCAACTTCAGCTGCTTGTAAAGCAGCAGCTACAATGGTGGCTGGAATCAAGAAGCATCCCTGCTGAGCTTGCCATGGATGCAATAGATCAGTATCTGCACTTTGTTCGTACAACAATCGTACTTCGCCCTGTCTTATATGTAGGTATGTTTGTTCTTTGCCCAAGAGCTTGTATAAGCGTTTAAGCGGTGACAATTTTTTAAAGTGACAAGAGTGAGTTCTCCACCAGCTCCAAACTACTGCACGACAATGCTGCGAGAGCGCAACACTGGCGAGCCTAGTTTCTTGCGCTAACGAAATTTTTCGTTTAAGAGCAAGTAGAGATGCTTGTCTTGCAGCTGCCTGTAGACTTTCCGATGCACCTGTTGGGTCAAGAAAGACTTGAGTCGGTATTGTATGATGTTTCTCAGACTGCGGATGTGGTCGAAGGCGCGGTTTCATCTTTAGCCTGAGCATCAAGGCTTTGTGGTGACAGGTATCAATGCGATACCTGCCATATATGCGAGCGAAAAGTTGTGTTGTACCAAGGAAGAGGCTAGGCACTAAGAAACGATCAAGTGCGGATTCCTGGTCTTGGTATTTATAGGTAGGAAGTGCAGGATCAACATCTGTGAGCCCGGCCTGCACCAGGAAGTCATCCCACGTATGAAAGTGATTCTGATCACAGCGATTAAAGTCACCTCCAACAAAGACCGGATAATCAGTCAGAGCAAGAACGGTTTGCAAAGTGGTTGAGACGAAGGGCTTAGGGCTGTTCGGAGGGATATAGACCGAAACAAGCCATATAGTGCAAGCTTGGTATTCAACACGAGCTGCAACAGCATAGTGCTGCACCAAGACACGTTCTTCCAAGACTTTCCAGCCTGGAGGAAACAGGATTGCAACTCCAGCCTGCTCTCCCGGATTTTGCTTGGCCAGAATGGTAACTACCTTAATATCCGGCCACGTGTGGGATAAGTATTGGAGATTAGCCTGATTCCACTTTGTTCCCTGTAGCAGTACTGGGGCCTGTTTCAACATAGTTTTGACTATCCAAGTCTTGTGCACATTGGTGGGAAGTCCTGGAGACCAGCTATTGAGATTCCAAGTGTAAATGCCTTTTACAGAGACTGGCAGGTTGCTAGGCCTCTGCGTACGAAATTGTAGCACGTTATGGCAGAGCTGCCAAAATTTCGCTGGGATTTGGCGTAAGGATTGAACTTCATTGGGGAGAACAAGAGGGGTATCGCCTGCAGATGCAGACGGGTCTGCTACGACACAATCCGTGAACTTGCCGATGTTGACTCGTAGAGAATGGAGGGCATCTGATAGATTGACATTGCCATCAAAGCCACACAGCATGAGGAAGTCCTCAATCTTGATCTGTCGGTACGGTAGAGAAGGATGAATAAAATGTATGAGGAAATGAAGGGAAGAGACGTGCGTAATAGAAGCATTTGTTTGTTTTGTGGTATGCCAGTATGCTGCTTTGAGGCCTGTAGATAGGGTACGCTGCACTAAACGGAGAGATTTAATGGGCAGGTAACATAAATGCGTCATTCAGCGTGTATAAGAGCCTTAGCTCTGTGAAAGAGCTTTGCCGAAATCTCTCCTTGTGTGCACGCGTACCAAACCGATTTTAGTGTCATGAGACGACAATCGTCAATGCAAGCCTCAGTAGGAATGTGGGTAGCAGCTTGTTCTGCCGCACTGGTCGTAGGAAGCACTGGATGCGGAGTATGTGTTGTAGGCGTAAGGGAAAGCAGCCGTTCGCAACTGCTGGCTTCAGATGCTTCGACTTGATGGATGAGCAGTAGACAGAAATTAGGCAATTTATCTGTTTGCCAGATATTTTCTTGGAGTCGTGGGTAAGCTGCTCGAGCACTTTCAGGACAGATGCTAAGGCACCAATCCTGGAGGAGCCCCCCAATAAGAATGACAGGAAAGCTCCCTGTCATGAGATGACAAACATTTGCAAAGGGCTCTTTGCATACTCGATTCTCTGCTGCTAGCAGCAGGTGGGAAAGCCTCCACAATGCACATCCTGGCTCAACTAAACTATGTGCCCACGGCTTTTCGGTAATTGCGAAGATGCGTTCTTGTTGGATTGCAAAAGCACATATATGTTCCGTTCCAACTCCCTGGGGGTTGGTTTGAAAACCAAACATGGACCGATACCAGGAGGACGGCTGAGAGGGCTGACAAATGCGCACGGGCTCTCCACCATACTTGAGAAGCAAAATCTCCAATGTGTCATGGAGACGCAATAAATATAGGTATGTGGCTCGACTAGGACCAAGATACCTCATGTGATTTGGCTGATGGGAGAGCCAACAAATGATGAATCCTGTGTCAGCTGTTTTGATCGTAGTAAGGATTTGTCGCAGAAATAGAGTGATTCTGTGATAAGTACAGTGATACAGTAGTTCTTGCCGATAGGTGTTGAGAGCATCACTGTTGACAGAAAGGGCACACAATGCTTGCACAATTTCTTCACTGAAGAAGATCCATTGAGGTACTGCTGTTTGTTCAACATAGTTAAGGAGGTTAAGGTCTGTAAGAAATTTGATCAAGGGCTCTTTGCCAAAAATATCGAAGCGTTGCTCTCGTCTATCCTTGTTGCTGTTGTCAATAGCCTCTTTAGTAAGATAAGGCGGCAGAATCTGTGTTACGATAGGTTGAGCAATTGGAGGCCTCATGACCGGCGACATCACTAAACT
Organism: Durusdinium trenchii; assembly: GCA_963970005.1. Taxonomy (NCBI): domain Eukaryota; class Dinophyceae; order Suessiales; family Symbiodiniaceae; genus Durusdinium; species Durusdinium trenchii. Next base: position 973,801 of record CAXAMN010022751.1, on the reverse strand, counting down.
CCGAAAGTTAATGTGTCGGTAGGGCTCCGGGACAATAGTAGTTTGAGTACTTCTGCCTGACATTTTGAGATTGTTTTCAATAGCTTGCCTAAAGGAGATATACCCTTGTCTGACGTCATCCGGCGAGGCTACCCCAAAGAAGCATTCTGTTTCTCCTTGGATCCATGCTCGAATGTGATCAGACGTGCCAATGGCAAGGCTGATAAGCTTGGGATGAAAGGAGTTACCAACAAAGGAGCGTATTGTCTGCGAGCGCAAAACATGCTTAAGACGCGAAATAGTGGCAAAGTTGCGGCTGAGACCTGAAACCTGCAAAACCTCACTGTCACTTAAGAAGCGGAAAGGAACTTGTATACTACCGTTGTGAAACAACGGAAGGACATCTCGAAGCACCGCATCTTTCTCTGGGTTTGAGGAGGTTTTGTTGTAGAAGCAGCTCAAAAAGCGCCTCCACGCCGGATAGTAGATTGCAGGTATGAAATCGCTCCATTGAAAGGCTGGAACAGAACTGTCAGTGAACATGTTTGCTATCATTGCAAACCGTTCATGAGTGTGCCAGTACGAAGTTCTCCACAGCAAAGCTGCAGGATGGTAGCTAGTCCAGCTGTAGCGAAGAGCAATGTCACTGAGGACTTCAAGGGGTCGCATGAAAGGTTTGATAAAAACGTCACGAAATTTCCCTTTATCATGGATGGACAAAGGTCTCCAATCGGTAGGCCATTGTAGGTCTTCCTGACACAAGGCTTGAGGGTTTCCAAGTCTCCACAACCCATGCGGGGGGGAGATTGGGCATGCCTAGTATTGCAATCGGTAGCGTTTCCCACCCCTGTTGCTCCAGCTCTCGTAAAGCAGCTTGCGCTCCAACTTTGGCTTTGCCAAAGGCATGAAATATGGCAGGACGCATTCGGTTGCGCGGCAGTGCACTGGCTTGAAAGCGATGTTCGCCTGGCAACGACGCGACTGTACATGGCCCCGTAAGCATTGGAAGCACTGAAAGTATTCCCTGTTCAAAGGTGGCTCGAGCCCAGCTAGTGACCCACGGCGTTCGCTCTCTTCCCGCAGGGGTGAGGGCCCTGGGATGGGATTGCCGTGGCCACTTGATCGTGCTGTCTGGACCAAGTTCATTCGGGGTGGTAACAGGGCTAGGCCAAAAGTGCTTACACATGTAAAGCCCATATAAGGACCAGACCATACATAGGTCAAGGGCGGTTTGCATTGCGACACCAACAAAAGGGGTAAACATAGTGCCACTGATGACTGTATCGCTTGGATTGACTGGTGGTCTGGCTCTAGATACCAAGGCAAGGCGGCCCGCCTGGAGGCTCTTCGCCAGGGTCGAAGCAGTAGCATCATGCTCTAGCGGACTGTGCTTGCTGCGATTGCCGATTGAAACGACCAGTCCTGCATTATATTCCAAGTGAGCCTCTGTGAAGAGGAGCATACCAATTCCTGCACAGGAGCTAGACTCTGAGCGTGCACGCCCCAGCAGATCGACCCACTGGTGCTGCTGATGCGCCAGCTGCAGTAGATCTTGCACTTCAAAAAGCGTGACTGGTACACAGTCATTGTCAATGAGTGCAAAGTGTTGCGCCGGATACAAGAAACGCGCTACCTCTAACACAAAAACTCCTGCCCAGTAGTATGGAACCTTGTGGAGTCCAGTAGTAGCATCCGCACACACCCAAAGTATGTCAGTTGTTTCTTCCTGGGGACCTACTAGGCACCTACGTGAAGCCCACCATGCTGCAAAAGCTGGCCAATGCGGGACATCTGCTGGCATGCGATTGTCCACTATTAAGTAGATCATTTGATTATTCATGATCAAGTCACGGTGTGACATTAGTGTTCGAATGATGGCAGTAGTATCAGGCAAATCCCCCTCTGTTTCAAGAGTGGGATACCCCTCGTCCTTTTTGGGTGGCTGAGCTCGAACATCGGACAAACCCAGAGTAGGGCAGGCAGAATCAAGGCCGAAAGGACTGCTGAGAGTGTCTTTCATAGCCATCGCTGCATATGCTTCCTCCTGGGACTGGTCCACACTAGCCTCCGTACCCCTGGCAAAGCTGGCCTGGCCATCTGCTGTCAGCCACTCCGCATGATCACGTGTGTATACAAAAGGCACGTGGACTCTGTCCTCCAACCCTTCCGTTAGGTCCAGTGAATTACTGTCCTCCATCCACGGGTCATGTGACATGATTGTTGCTCTGCTCGAAGATACGAATGCAGCCCCCGCCAACTAAGGCTGGCAGTTGCCCTGAGCGCCACAAGCAAACGAAAGGCAACAATGGTGATGTCAGCTAAGGCTGACCTCACACATGTGTGCTGGTGCTGCTACATCCTAAGTAGGGGAGCTCTGCTAATACGGCATTTTCAAAACCCCGAATGCCGGTATGTGCATTCAAATCTACCTCAATGGACAGCTTCTCTCCTGCTAGCGTGAGGAAGGTGCAGGTCTGTGCCACCATCCCTTCTTCACATCAGTGAGGACTGGGCCTAGACGTATCAGCTGGCACATCACTAGCTTGAAGTCACTAGCTTGAGCCGTTAGAGTTGCAGGGTAGGTATGTGTAGTTTCATCACGCCCTAGTACAGTGCATTAGTGGCCATCTACTCCCTTGGCTTAGAAACTGCACGGACGAATGGTTTGTGCCGGGCACAAGGGCGCAAGTTGACCTGGCCGGGCCCCGAGCTAAGGCTCGCGCCCAGCCTGGATGGATTGTGGGAAAACCACAGGCTGTTACATTTGGACAGGGGCATTTCAGGCTAAATCAGAGACATACCCTGTGTCCGGAATCACGTGTAGCCATGGCGGCCATCGCATATCTGGGCAAATGGCGAAGGCATTTTCTTCAGCATAAACCCCTCGCCATTTGTGCCGGCCGGGCAACTTGACTAGCCTCTTGAAAGCAGTGCAGTCCAAGAAAGCTCTACTCGCTATGTATTTAAGTGAGGGTGGTAAAGCAAGTTCTGGCAGGGCAGCGCAATTCATGAAGGCCTTAACTCGAATCGTATGGTGTCTTCGGGAGACGAACTTCTTTGAGGCTCGTGCAGTGCACAAAGGTAAATTCTTGTATTTCCTCGATTTGTGTGTTAGAAAGGTCAACATTCTTGAGCAGGTGGCAATTGTCACAAGCATGCGCTCCAATGACTTTAAAGCCCTGCGTTAGCGTTAGTGTAGCTATCCCTGTAGAGCTGAGGCAACCTAGGGCCAATTCCCTGGCAGTGGGTTGTGACGGCAGCTCGTTTGGGGAGGGACTCTCTTGCAGGGTAAATTCGGCAAGGTTGATGCAGCCTCTAAAGAGGTAATGCCCAAACTTGGTGAGGCTGCTAAACCGATTGGCAATTTCTTCAGTATGGACCCACTGCAGTGAGCAGCACTCATCAAAAGCTTTGTAGCCAAACTCTCGGCAACCAGGGGCAGTGACACTATTGAGCAGTTTACAGCTTCGAAATGCGTTGTCAGAAATGCTAACGACTGTGGACGGCAGCTTGACAATTCGGAGCTGACGGCATGAGTGCCATGCTTCTGGGCCAATAAGGCGAATACCTGACTCTACGCTGAAATGGCGTAGGCGTGGCACTCCTGCGAAAGCCCCTTCGGGGACAGCGCTTTCTGGATTCATGGGGACATGGACAGCAAGCGGAACTTTGTCGATAGGATACCCTTCTAGGAGTTCCTGCGAGGGCAGGAATTCACTGCAATCCTTGAAAATGATGCAGTATTCCATACTCTGTTGCAGTTTGTCCCAAATCGGGTCCTCCAGATAGGTCTGCGTGGCCAAATGCAAAAATTCGATCGAACACCCGAAAACTTTGAGGTCAGTCACGGAGACCAGGTAATCCATAACATGATCCTCCAAGTCCGCAAAACGGTCGAATTTTGCAATGCTGAGAGAGACATTAAGCGTCACACCCGACAGAGTAGTTAGCACCAAGCAGCAGTCCATCACCGGCTCTCTTTCCGGGGGGGTGCTGGCTCCGGAAGATTCGGCAGGCTCCATGGAGGATATCATAGCGGCAGGATTTGAACCAACGTCTGCTAACTGTGTGTAAGTAGGTTAAATTTTACTTCACCGGACAGCTGCTTCGAGATGGGTCCTAACTCTCCGAGCCAGAAGGCAGCACAAGGGACGGATGCCTACCAGGACTGGTGCTAAGGCACCCGCCATGGTTTCTTGTTGATATGCCTAGAGGTCAGGGAAATTCCGTATAAAGCTCCTCATCAAATGCGTCCGAATCCGGTCCTTCAGTGGGTAGCAGTTCCACCCATAACGGTTGTTCAAAATTGTCACACAGCAAAAAAGCATTGTGTTCTGCTTGTACGTTTCGTGCCTTTTCTCTTGGTTCTATTTTTTCTTTGTTTGGAATACCATGCTTGACAAGATGTTGCCTCGCGTCGTGTCGTTCGACTCCGCTTTTGGCTCAAGAAACTGCTGCGTTGCTGTGCACTTTAAAGGTCGATATGTTTGTGCATGGCAGCGGAGGTTCTTGGCATTGGGGCGGTGTCAGCTGCTTTGGCTTGCCGGTCCCGGTGGAATTGCATCCGCGGGCAGAGGATCTTGGCGAGGACGCGCTCAATCTGAAAGGTCGTTGCAGCGGCTCTTCCATTGCATTGGACCACCTGCAGGAACACTCAAGACGATCCAGCGCGATTTATCAACATGGCGTTGTGATGCACGGACCTTTTTCTCCGCGCAACCTTGAGCCAAACGAAGTTAGTCGAATGGCGAGTTCACCTGAGTGGAACAGGTACACTTCTCGTTTTGTGCGCCTGAATGCAAACGAAAATTGGGGAGGCATGTTTCAACTGCCACAGATTCGACAGCCGATTCATGCAGAGTACAATTGGAGGAAGATGGATCGTTCTTTGGAAACCATCGAGAGCGAGTTTGAATCCCATGAATGTGGATGCCACGTTTGAGGGAATGCACACGGAGGTCATTGCTCTAGAAAAACGGATAGCAGGTTAAATTCCACATATGTGGGATATGTGGGATCTTGTGTGCTACACTGACGTATTGCCGTGTTAATTGTTTGCATGACGCGTTGAAAAAATCACACTTTGGAAGGCCTCAGTGTCGAACAAACATGTTGCACACGTTGCTGGTTTATTGACACATGCCACATGTGGGCAGGGCTCAATTGGCAAATCCATGCCCAGCTGTTGGCAATTGTTTTGGCCTATTTTATGTTTTCGGAAAACACATTCACATTGATTGACTTTGCATGTGGATCCGAAAAAACTGAGTTATTTCATTGCTTGACAGCTTAGTGGACGCATTGGCCACCAAACGAACTGAACGACTTTTGGGACCTTTTTCTTGTGGTACTTCTCTTCCCGTGCATTTGTGCCTTTGCGTGAATGCCAGATACTTTGGTCTGACAAATTTATTGGCATTTTCAACCTAAGACATTTGGGCACCGCACGTGCAGCTTTGATGGGCAAAAACGGTTAAAATTCGATCGAAGTCCGGACAGTCCCACGAAAACCATGTTTGAGAATCATTGACATCATTGTGTCCTGCAGCTTACATTTTTGCTTCCAAAGACGGTGCGCCCAGCAACCCCTATCATCACGATGCCGTTGGGGCAGGGACCGTACAAGCTTCGGGCAGACGTGGTGCCGGTGAACTCGGAGATGACCGTATTTCCAGGCGAGCTGTTGTACGGCGCTGTGTGTCAATGTTCAGGTTGAAGGCAAACACATCACGGCGGCTTTGGTTTTTGGGTTCTCGATTTGCAAACTTTGCAAGCATGTTTGTGTGGTGGAACAAAAATCAGGACCTGTTCGATGCATTTGATTCGTTTTTTCGGTGTTTTGCAACTGTTCAGCTGTGATTTTTCACCAAATGTGGGTTTTTCGTCCTCAACGTGACCATCAACATCGAGTGCTTCCCTCGGCCCCACGTCGCCACTGGTGCTTTTCGACCCAGGCGTCCACGCGGCGAACTTCTGTGTTTGCACCTCGGGCGGCGGGGCACGAGCTTTGACACATACCATGGGCGTCTACCGGGCGTTGCAGGAAATGGGCATCATGGAGCAGCTCGATGGGATCAGCAACATGGCCTGAACTGCGCAAGGATGGCTGAGGGTGGGGTGCTTCGTGGGCGTGGGTGGTGTCAGGAGTCTGTTGGTCTACCAAATCTGTGCGGGCGTAATAGTGTGTTGGCCCAATGTCCAGGGTCAAGACAGTAGATATATTATGTTTTCCTGACATTGTCTTCGGACTCAACAAGGACATTTTGATGAGTTGCATTGTCAGGAATGGAGAAGAATCTTCACCCCCAAACTTTCATTGTGTCGAACGGATAATTTATCGTACAGTCTTCAAGGATTGCCGAACGTGAGAGATGTACTTCCATGAAATTGAAGGTGATTCAGTTTATAATTATAGTGGTCCGCAAATAGATAGTGGCACTTCTTCTGCAAGCGATGCAAAGGCAGTGCGACGTTTCGTTCATCAATGCATCAGGCTTTTTCAAGTAGGCGGACCAGCTCTGGTGGCCCAGCAACCTGGGTTACCAGCGGCTGGGATAGCTGCTTCCAGCGGTTCGCTTTCCTTGACCCATGCCATTCGCTTGTGAGGTTCGGTCTCCGGTGGCACTTGGGCCTCTTCGATCTACATGTGCCGCAACAGCATGGCGTCTGATTATTTTGGGTCGACAATGAAAGGTACCGCGAGGTGTGCACTGAACATGATGAATTGCAGGGATGGGAGATGTCTTTGTAAGTCAGCTGGACACAGAGATGATTTACCCAATATCCATCAACATACATCATATGCTGCAGGTGTTGGAAGACTTTAACGTGATGTGATTGCCTTTGAAGCACCGTGCAGATATGAAGTCTAATGGCAGAATCAAAGGGCATGTTTTGTGTGCAACTGTGCTGAAATGGCAGTGAGTTGATGCTTTTCAGGATACAACTCGAAGAATTGATTAGCAAGACATTGTTGTATCGGCACCGGTTTTTCTGTGTTGTTGAAGAGGGCCAAGCGGCTATCCGCCTCGATTCTTTCTCTTGGTTGAAAGCCCTTCAGTTCTCGCATGTAGATGCTGAACCGGAGTTCTGATGCGAAGCCGACTCTTTAAGGAGCCTCACAATCATCAGTTCTTTCAAATCTTTTGGGGTTTGTTTACAGTTGCGTTTCCTGAAAGTACTCGGACAGTTCATCAGCATCACCAAACCCGAAACACTAAACCACGTGAATCGATTTGGGTGAATCGATGGTTGTGTCCCCTTACGTCATTTCGGGCCATCTTACTTCGCCCCTCTTCGCCGAGGTTCGCGCGGGAGTTCCAGGGCGAGGCCATCGAGGCCAGTGCCTTGCTCGGGGCGCGGACGAGGCCGGAGCATCTGACCCTGCAAGCCTTGCGAGAGGAGGCTCCCCCCATGGCGCGGGGCATTACGTGGCTCGGTGAGGAGAGAGGCAGGAGATGCAGGGCTTGTGTGGACTCTACAGATCTCTGTGGTGTTTTCCAAGGTCGGGACAAAGGCTTCGAAGGTTGAGAGTTTGAGGATTTTCCGATGTCGAGCTTGGATGAGCAGGACACTTTTACTGAAGGGGATTCAATTGATGGGATGGCACTTCTGAGCTGTCAATTTTAAATAGAATATTTTTTTGAGAATCAGTACTTTTCTCGCAAGTGCCGTCCACTTCTTAGTGAAAAAGGTTGATCAGAACCTCAGAGATTCGCTCGCCCAACGTCAGTGTCCGCGAACGCCGACCCAACGGTTCCAGGGTTCCAAAAGGACCCATGTGTCCATTGGCTCCGAGGAAGGGCAACTCCAGCCAGCTCCTCTGGCAGTATGCGGGCTCACACCGAGACAATGAGGTCTGGGCCCATGTGGTGGCAGCCTCTCGGATGTCGGATGGGCGGTGCGGTTGCACATCCGCACGTTGGGGTTCCTTCGTGGTTCCGGTGGCATTCCGGGTCCAGCTCCCGCTCCCTTGGTTTGAGAGGAGTGATGTAGAAGATAGAAGTCAACTTCTACAAGACTAAGAGCAGATGGTGCAACAGATGGTGCAACAGTTTAACTCTGTCTTGGTGTGCTTTTCGGCCGAACCGATCCCATGGGCATCGATGCCTGTCTTGAAACAAGACGAGAAGGCTCCACCGGCCTGGTTTCTAGGGAAGAATAGGACTCAACCACTGCGAAAGAGAAGGTGTTGCTGAGGGACTGAGGGACCCCCGAAAAGGGAAATCATCAAGTCAATATCATCAATCTCCAATTTGTGATTGATGGACATCACCGCATTCTTCCCAGTCCCAGAACACTATGAAACGACACATGCTGCGGTGTGTCATGGCGCATCGGCCCGTTTTGTGCGTTCGTGGCCCATCGGCCCGTCTACCGATGTCATGTCATGCCACGGAACCCGGACATCGGGCATCCGGACCCCAAGTTGGGGACAGATGTCATTTGGCTCAGTAGAGGGAAAGCAGAAAAATGAGATGCACAGGAAGTCCAAGTGAGATTCATCATGACACTTCAATAGTTGTTCCATCCTGTCAAAGAAGAGGGGCCGTTCTGGGTTCTTTTGCTTCGACCTTTGATTCGAGGACCTGATCTTGCAGCCCTTTGGTCTGGAGAGCTTCGAGTGTTGTGTGGCCGAGAGTGAGGAGGAGGTCAAGCGGATCAAGGAGGAGAACCCGGGCATCCAGGCGATTTGGGCGTTGAGGGAGTGGAGCGGAGCGGAGTTCCGGTCAGGTTGGAAGGAAGACCTAGCATTCAAACCTTGGATGTGCGACCTGGCCCAAGCTCAGCTGCTGGTCGTGTGGTGCAAGGTTCCTACATTATCCTACACTCAAAGGAGACAGAATTTGTGATGACTGCTTGCAGCTTGCAGTTGTACCCTTTGCTGTGAACCCGACATATATACTGGTGAACCCATGATTCATGGGGCAACTATTCTATACACCCGTGTTTCTTTTTTTTTTTTGACGTCTTCCAAGAAAACCCCCAGCGGACAGACATGGCATAGCCACTCCAGGTCAGAGAACCGATGGATCTGAACACAGTCGCCCGGCCTTAGAGGTGCCCGGACCTTCAGGTGTCTTCTTCCCTTGGCCGCCCCTGAAAAAAGCTCAACCCCACCGAATCGCCCTGAGCTCCATCGCCCCTTTGTATGGTCCCATGCCCCACCCCTCCTGCGGTGTGGGAAAAGCACCACGACCCACCTCCAGGGCGTGCCCTTCCACGTGCCGCGCCGCGATCGTCCAAAGCTCTTCGTGATGAACGGCGCGCTGCTGGCGCCCTCAAACCATGGCATCTCCGGTGACAGCGTGGCTACTGGGCGACAGCTTTCGGAACCAAAGCGTCCGAAACGGTGCTGAAGTCCCTGGGACTTAGCTGGGAAAGTTCCAAAGACCAAGAAACAGAGCAGGACAATCTGGAGTTGAGTCATTTTTGGGATCCTCCTCCCCCCTTTTTCTTGTAATTCTGGCTTGTGTTTCATGACCAGATACCAACTATTGTGGCTCCAGGGTCAGAAACATGTCTTGGATCAATTCCCTACCACTGCCTTACTATGAGTTCTGTGAGTTTGGACCCATTACGACCCAGAACCCCACCTCGTCGTGTCGACCGTCGGACCGGGCCCGGGATGGAAGCGCGGAAACGACCGACGAGCTTTCCGTCCGACTGCGTCAGAGGGTCACAGACCGGTCGAGGTTTGGGCTTTGAGGTGGCTCAGACCTAGGCAGCTGGTAGATAGTGCGACTCATGGGTCATCTTAGATGACTGGACAAGAGGCACCCCAGGTTCGTGTTTGGAGTGTTTGGCCATTTGCTCGTTTGTGTCCGTGGAGCTTCTGTAAACTGAGACACCTTTTCTGCACATGAGAAAAACACGACACGACTGGAGTTTCGTTTCTTGGTGCCTTTTCTGCCTTTTAGCCCTCCCACATCTGAGGTGTCTTTTCAGATGTCGCCAGATTACAGTGGCAGCCCCTTTTACCCCAAGGACTCCGTCCGGCTGGGCGGCGACGTAGAGACATCGGCCTTTAGGCCGCTTAGGACACACAGCCTTTGGCTGCAGAGAAACAGATTTGGCTCTCTGGACAAACTTCCTGAATCCCAGGAAAAACCCGGGGATTTGCCACCAATTGTCACTGCTCACATCAAGTCTGGTCGTGGAACTAAGTCCAACATAATATTCGGAGCTGCTGGACACTATGCGTTTGTATCAGTGGTTTCGGTCATTGCTGTTCCCAACTGCAACCCAGCATCTGGATGAATGCTTCCAGCTAGAAAAGAGCGATTGTCTTCTTGAGCTTGTCTAAACCGCACATATACACCCAGACTATAGACAAACTGAAGCAGCTCGATGGCAAGTGGTCCCGGAGTTCTTCTTTGATGTGACGCTCCAGGACCAAGTCTTGCGCTTCACTCCAGACGTGACGTATCAGCCAGTGCCTTTATGCTGCATCTATCCCTGCTGGAGGAAGGCTTTGACCTTGAGCATCGGGGGCGGCTTCATCGAAACCTTTGCCTTCGGCCGCTCGGCTTTGGAAACGGTGACGAAGTCACGAAGTCACGAAAGTGGCTACTTTCAGGTTCTCCGCCTGACATCATTACCCAGATATATACATCCAGATACAACGATTCTGAATCCCAACATCTCAAACGCATTGTTTTGAAACGCACGCCCTCCGAGCTCAGCACTCACTGCCTCCGTAGTGTCGCACGCACTGTGCCAGGTGGCGACGCGCCGGAGGCTGAAGCGCAGCGGGGCGGCAAGGTGGAGGTCCCCACGCCGGACACGAGCTTCTCCTTGCCCGAGCGGCTTGGCGGTGTCGTGCTCGGTGCGTTTACGACCCTGTCGTGCTCGGGTGGGCGAGGAAGAACAAGGAGCTGTTGGTTGGAAGGGCCTTGGTTGAGGCATAGACTAGGTGACGTGGCCAATTCTTTCATGAGGGCAAGACCTTCCGAGCGGCGGGGGATGTTTGCACCAAGAGCTACTGCAAGAGCTATTTTTCGACCTACCCAGCGGAAACAGCTTAACAAGCAAGGGCTTTGGAGGGTTTCAGTGGGTCACAACGACAGGACCAGTGTGTGTAGGACCGACGCTCGAACGGTGAAACTCAGGATGGTGGGAATCAGCAGCTATGCTCCCGCCTCGTCCTTCTCGAACAGGCACGACTCAGCTGGGTAGTTTGGGTGTGGAAAGGCGCAATCCTTCACAGGTAGACCAACCTAATAGCGATGGCCTTCAACCTACTAGCGATGGCCTCCAACCCACTAGCGATGGCCACCAACCGAAATGCGATGGCCTCCAATCTACTAGCGACGGCCTTCAACCTAATAGCATCTAATGGCGATGGTCTCCCACCCAAGAGCGAAGGCCTGCAACCCAGGTCATGGCACCATGTTCACCCAACCAGTCCACCGTGTTTGCCGGGGGTAAGACTTTCCACTCGGTGTCGGTCGTGCCCGGTTGGTCTCCTGGTGCCATGACCCAGAGCCACAATGGAATCTTCGATTTCGGACTTCTAGTGACCCTCTGATTTAAACAGATGCCTGACGTGCGGAAGCACGTGTATGCTAGAAGGGTGGCAACACGTGCGGAAGAAAACATGCGCTTTCCGTCAGAGGCTGCTGACCAGTTGGTGGCTCAACATCCGCAAGAAGTACTGGGCCATTTGCAGCAACACTTGTCCATCTGCCCAGGCGGTTTTGGGGAGAAAGTGAGAAAGATGTGTCCAGTTGTTCAGCTGTGTTTCGGGATGATTAGATTGAGGCAAGATCGTGGCTGGTTTGGTATTTGGTCAGGCAAGGCAATCTTGTTTCGTGTGAGGTTTTTCAGTTCTCGCGAGGTCTACTGTCGTGGCACATGGGGATTTTCCGTTGGAACATGTAGCTGTAGGTTCTTGTTCTGCAGATATTGACGCCTCAAACAGATAGAAGTTCGTAGATCCCCGCTAAAAATGTCTTGGACACCGTGCCACTATCTATCTATCTATCTATCTATCTTTGGGGATCACTCGTTTGAACCTCCCACCCCCTGGGCCTCGCCCTGCCGTGCCCTCGCACTTCATTCAGTGCGACAGGAAGCGCATGAATATCAGATGGGCGATGGCGGGGCCATCGACAACAGCGGTTTGCTTCCCCTCCTGCAGCGCAGGAGTCGCAAGGAGCGGTCCGGGTGGTTTCGGAGCGGACGCCGGGGGTGGGAGAGACGGAGCTGCGTATCGCTGGTCCCGCGGTGGGCGGAGGCGGGAGATGTGTGGGTTGACTTGCAGTGAGAAGATGTTGACTGAAATCTGAGTGAGCTTAGGGCATCCTTCAAAGGTCTCAAATAGGTGGTCTTGGGGGGAAAGTGCTCCCATTGATCTCATTGATGGAAAAATGCTTCGTGGCGGAGAAGAGTGTTGCTTCCAGCCCAAACGCTGAAGTCTCTACACACACCTGCGGCTGAACGAAACAAAGAGAGCCCAAAGAAGGCACCGATGGCAGCCACATCCGCCACTCTTTGACCATCGTCTTTATTCATTCGGTGAACACTGGTAGATTTGTCCCCCCAAATACGCCTTGTTGAGACCTCCGCTCTTTACTGGTCTTCAGCGCCAAGGGAAGAATAGCAGCCTCCTTTGCACAGGTGACTAGGAGCCACTGACAGCTGCCACTCATTTCTTGGCAGATTTTCGCTGCGTGTCGATGCTGCCTGATCTGAGTCTGAAACATATTCTCCGGTCACTCTTCCACACGGTCTGTAAGTGTAGCCCTGAAAAAGGCCCCATTCGCGCGAATGTTGCGCGCGCGAAGAGTCGAATGTCGGGCAATTTGGAGGTGATTTGGATTGCCAGCTCCTACCGACCTCTACAGGACTACGACTTTGAAGGGGCAACTGGGCAGCGAGTGGGATGTCTGGTGGGGAAAGGGAAATCTGCAGACAGTTGGGTACCTCCGGTCCTGATTTAGCTGAGGTGAGCTGGTAAGAGTGTAGCTTCGGATGAGAAGACTCCTGCCAGCAGAACTTGGTTAAGAAAAGGCTCTGGCTCAATAGCATCAGCAACGGAACCCTGAGCACTTGGGCCATCAATTTGCTCAAACAAACCGCATTTTTTACGATACTGCTCCATGGAGTCTATCGGATCTACTCCCCTTTCGAACGCGCCAACCCGAGGCCACCGGTCGCGCCACCCCCTGCAAGAAAGATCCGTCCGCGCACGAGGCCACCATTGACAACTTCGACCCGGATGCGGCAGGAGTGATAGATCAACTCTCGAGCCTCTTCGGGTACGGATTGAACGACCAGGATGAGGGCTACTTCTATGCCAACAACCAGGCTGAAGGGATGTATGACAATAGATAAATAGAACATCCAGCAGTGACCTGGCAGTGACCTCACTGACCGCCAATTCTGACTCGAATTGGCGAACTGACTCCCGCAAGCAGCAAGCTTCGCTGATGCATTCTGATGCCATCCATCCATCGCAGCCGCAGCCGCAGCCGCAGCACCGGCTCACACTCCCTGAACTGCCAATTCCCAATGGACACTCCGGGGTCGCTCATGGTCACCATGTGAAGTCCACACTCCCTGAGTGAAGTCACTCATGGGCACGAGTTGGGATGACCATGAAATCCAAAGAAACCGGTGGTGAACTGCACGAGGCCATGATTCTGACAAGGAGAGTCGGTCGAAAGCGTCTTCCTTCGGCCCGTCTCCGCCTCACAAAAGGGGCTCTGACCATTGGGGCCGGGAAAAAAGCTGCTGATTCACTCAAAAAGGGTGGAGTTTGATTTTTGCTTCGGAACATGGAGTTGATTCGCCCCTGTTGGTTGGATCTCCCTCCATCCGTCGATCGGTGTCCCTCCAAAAAGAGGACCCTTTTCGATCGGTGATCGTCGGGCAGGTCTTCAAGAAGTCCCAGCTGCTGCCGATCTGCCGAAAGCTCTTTGCTTTGAAGTCCTCAGGGAAGCCGATGGTGCTGAAAGAGAGCTTGGACGTGCTGCCCAACAGCTACTGGGGCATCCGGGGAGACTACCAGGCAGCACGAACTGGCAGGGTGTTCGGGGGCGTCCTCTTTTTTAGAATGCGAGGTGTGAGTTCTGTGGTTTGAAAATCAGATCTTGTCTTGGCAAGGATGGTCATCCATGTGGGAGCAGGAATTTTGCAAATGTGAAGCATTTGTTGTCCGGTTGGGTCCCAAACATAGATAGATTTGCGACTTCAAACTATCTCAATCTGAATCTGAAAACGACACACACACAAGCTGCACTAAGTAGTATTTCCAACTTTTGCGTCGCTTACCATCTCTTTCGACATACCTTTCAAACTCAGCACAGCCAACCCCTTGGTGCCCTGGCCAGGTGTCCTTCGTGCTGATCTACTTGGACGAGTGCGCAGAATTCCAGCAGCAGCTGCCGCAGGAGGTCCGAGATGAGATCGCCAAGGGCCCAAATGGCATGCTAGAGAACTATCCCATCTACAAGACCAACCGCGCGCCGCGTTGGGTCCTGCGTCGTGCTTCTTTGGTCTTGAGCTTTGGGTCTGGTGTCAGAGCTCTGCCATTGGGTGCAGGGTGGATGAGATCCTTTTGGAGGGGAAGGAAACGTAGAAACAATAAGCTAGTAGTAACAAGTGCATCGCTACCTTCGTAACAAGTGCCTTACTACGTTCGGAGCAATGTTTGCTAGTAGAAACCTGCAGAGCACATGGACCCTGAACACTGGTTCATGAGGCTTGTCGTGCTTTTTCCTCGGACCATCGAGTCGTCGGAGATCGTCGGACACTGACCGGCGTCCCTCAGCCGGATCGACTGAGCTCGCTTCTTAGCACTCGCACGGTCCCGGCATGTCGTCTCTACTCCAAGTACGCGTCCAGTGGATCTGGATTCATGACAATATATATATATATATACAATATATAACATATATATATATATAGATATTTTAATTATTAACCGCTTGTAATTCGTTTTGTTTGCAAAATTCGGGGTACCGTGATCCAGTGAACACTGGCAGGACCACTGGGAACAACAAGGAGGACATGTTGGGCCTCAACACTGCTCAGGCAAGGCAGACTGCTGAGAAGCGAGAGTGAGGTTCCATTTGACTTGAAGATTCCTCAGTCTTCACTCCAGCAGGATTTGAAGATGGGAACCTCTGGGGGGTACTTACTCTCCCTGAAATCATGATGGGAAGTAGATTGGCACGGCCCCGATTGCGGATGACCATTTTCCGGAAACCAAACAGATGGTTTTCAACTTCCGATGATTATTTCAGGGAGTGTATATATATATTATATGTATAATGTATAATATATATATATAGACGACTTTTTATTCCTGAGCTTACTTTCGGCATGGCACGACCGGGTCTAGCGGATCATACCTGGCGTAAGACTCAGAAAAGGTGTTCCCACTTCTTCGGTATCATTTGGCTCTCTGCTCTCAACCTCAACAAAGACCGAGCCAAAAAGACACCGAGCATCCAGGGGTCACTAGTCAAATCCCATGAGCGCCCAGGTGAATCTGTTAGCCGCCCAAGGGGAATATGCGGTGCGACAGAATGCTCATCTTTTCCGGGAGCTGCGGGAGATCACGCAACCACATCTGCCGACAATCTTGAGGGGACCTTCTTCGCCGGACAAAGTGGCGAAGTAGAGTCAGACGGTTGTCCTTTTACTAGCCAATCCAGGGATGAAGTGGAGACAAGGGATGATTATGCCTCAGTTTTATTTGGATAAGAATTCTTAAGCAACTTGGTTTTCAGGAATTACCCACAAAATTCGCTCGTCGCAGCAAAAGGACAATGCTGAGTCGGGTCTCCGGTTGTGGTTTTCCTTGGCCATGCCAAGGTGAATTCTTTTGGTGGGTGGATTTTTGATCAGAGCGGGCATGGTTCTTGAAGTGGAGACGGGGACGATCCGTCACCATCTTTGCCTCAGAATCTAAATGGAGGTAGCTTTTTGTCTTGATTGCAAACTTCAACATGTAGATGTACAGAATTGATCTCATTTTGCAACTCCAGTGTTTTTTTTTTCCATGGTTCTGGTGATTTTCCCGCCCGCCAACTGCATGCAGATTTACAGCTTTTACAGTTATAAATTGGCAGCCAGATACGGCTGTGGTCGCCGGCCGGGCTCATAGAGAGCCGAAAAGAAGGTCAGTCGCGGCCCCAAACGCAAAGCGCCTAAATGAGGCAGCAGATTCACCGAGCCGTCTGGCAGGCGACCAGTGTTCTGTCAGATGGAAGGTGGAGCTGTGTGTATAGACTTTCACCTTCAACTCTTTGTGAAATTGTCTCATGAAGGGGAATGTGGCGGAGGGTACTTTACCATGGAGTGCTAGCTCCACACACCTCTCCGTGAGTGGGACGATCTGCGAACCCCAAAAAGCAATACGATCTGCGACGGACGAAGCGGACGAAGCGAGTGAGATGTTCGAGTCGCAAAGAACTGGATTTGCAATGGTTTGAACGGGCGCTTCTGAGACACTCTGGGTCTTCATACCATGGTAAGAACTGGAGAACTCCAGGGAATGGTTTCACTTTACCATGAAACACTTTCCAGTGATTTCTTTTTTCTCATGATATGAAGACAAATGGTTGGTATGAAAACAAGCCAAGCTTGACGTGAGCAACAGCAGTGATATTCTGTCATCAATCTGCCTTGGCTGCGCCCAAGGCTCAAGGCTCAATGCGAAAGTGACACCGATGTTGCAAGCGAGGCACCTAGCTCTGCCCAGCCCTCCTGTGCTCCTTATAACTGGAGAAAAGAGTCCGACTAGTCAATCAAGAGAACAAGAGGCGCATTCGTCGTTACGCCCGAGGAATACAGGCGCATTCGCTGTTGAAGACATCACGGCAGCACGGCAGCGTGTCGGTTTAATGCTAGGTGGTGTGGGTCTAATGTGCTAGGTTTCGGGTTGTAATGGAATGGTGGGTGCTCTTGCTGGCACCTCAATAGATTCTTTCACAAAACTTTCGCCAACACTTTGCCTCCAAGGGGGGCAACTGGCTGCCAAAACGAGCCTCTCCTTCCAAATTTCATGCGCGGCCCATGGTGCTTGCTTCTATTTGGGATCTTGGCGCTGCATGACTCGACTTGCAGGCTGCTTTGACGGCCGTGCAGGTGGTTTTCGTTATCCACTAAACAATCGAATCGTTCGACAGAACAACGAGATTGTGAACAACACTGTACACAAACCTATACAAGACGAATTCTTGGTGCTAACACTATACATGTTTTTTGTTTGACGGGGTGTCCAAGCCTGTATATATATAAATGTATATGAGACACATACATATATAATGTGTGGTATTGAATGGTTCCTTGAGATCCTCGGTTCAGTTCATGCCTGACTTTCCAGTGTCATACCAGTTTGTGCATTTTGTCTTCTGGTGTTGCTTGTGCCGCGCAAAATGGTTCACGAAAAACTGCCGTCGTTGGACACGTGTGGCAAATTGACGTTGCTTGAGGCGCAAGAGCAATTGACGTTGCTTGTTTCAGCCTTCCGTGTTGGACTGGACCTCTTGCACTCAGTTCGAAACATGTTTCCAATTGGGTGCAGCTGTTTCGGGCGGGACTGGAGGCCAGGCTGTGCCCTGAATCGGCTCCTGTTGCTCGGCATGGGTGGGATTTTGGGGGGGCACGTGGTTCTTCACTGAGCTTTGTTTTGTTCTGGTGTAACGGAACAAAAGGTCGGTTCGGACGTTTTTCACGTTCTTTTTTGCGCACCGTGGACCTTCCTCGGGAAGGATACAGCTGTGGCTGTTTTGTTGGTTGTGAACGCAGTTGTGAAAGGGCATGTGTCCGGTGCTGTTAAAAGGTGATTGGTCCACCTAAATCATGAAACAAAGCTACCAGTAGAGACAAGGGACAGATTCTAACCTTCACTTCCATCCATGTTTTTTCCCTTACTTTCCATGAATTTTGCCCCACAAATCCAATTTTGTGATTCGGAATCGCACTCCGATTCGTCCGCTGAGGCTGGAGCCCTCCGAAGTCTCCCAAAACCAAGCGCTGCTGGCCATGTCAGACCGACGTGCCCGGCACGTGGCCAAGGTGCCGTTTTCTTTGGGCCAGGAGACATGGTTTCGGTGTTTTGAACAAAGAGGAATCATGAGGAATCATGTTTTTTTTCTTTTTTCCCTGTGCATGGTTCCTTCAAGATAATCAACACGATTAGTGCCAGCTGTGCTTTGAGTTGAAGGCATTTAATTTAAAGGTATCACATGTGTAAGAGGCCAGTCTTCAGTCTGAACGTCATCCAGTCTTTACAGGTCGGACATGTCAGCGATCTTTTTTCCTATACGGTGGTTTCAGAGGTTCGATAGCACAACCCCCAAGTGCGGTGGTTTGTCTGGACCCCCATTGGTCTAAGACTTCTGTACTGGGTGCCAGTGCCATCTACTCTGAAACCACTGTAGCTTAACCCTTTTGTGTACAATCTAGGTACATCTACAGAACAAAGGAACTTGTGATGTGATGCATAATTAATCCTAATTACTCCATTCAACAAGCCATCGAAACGCCTTTGTAAAAAGTGCGCATCTCCATCCCGGGCCATTTTGCACCTCCGCCCATCTCCTTCGAGGGAGGAACAAAATCTCTGGCGACGGAGTTGGGAAGAGGTCCGGTCTGCTTCTGGTACGTGCTTGGCACGACCCAAGCCGTAGACTTGGTGCAATCTTCACATTCTTTCTTTCCAAAACCCCAAAAGAAACCAATAGGAGCTCAATCAATCGGACCATCTGTTTCCATTTTTTCCCTTCGAATGAAGGCACGGACCTTTGAATGAACCGCCGGACCGGTCACCCGGGTCGACCGCCGCCGGGTCAGGTGTTGCAGCTCCGCGACGGCGACGCGCTGAAGGTCGGCATCCTGGATGGACCCTACGACGACCGGGCGGTGGTCCGCTGGCGCTGGCCGGTGTCCCGGGCACGCAGGTGACGGAGAGTGACGGAGAGTGATGGGAGGGCGTTTTCTGTGAGGAGTCCGATGCAAGCAAAGTTTTGATGGAAATGAGTTGACACAAAGCAGGGTGTGAGTCGCAAGAAGACTTGTCTCAGAATCTTTCTAGAGAAAAGCAGTAGGGACCTCCCAGTTGGTTGGGGGTCAAGCATGGGGTGTGTGGCAAGCATGGACTCAAATCTGCATGGGCAACCAGCCTCTACCAGGAACAAGGGCATTATTACCAGTAGCTAGAAGCTACTAGTAACGCCCTTGTTACTAGTAGCTTCTAGCTACTAGTAGTCATGCCCTTGTTCCTAGTTAGTAATGCCCTTGTAACTCGTAGCAATCAGCCTGGTCTTCGGTTCTTTTGGAGGGAGGTTTTGGTTCTTGGAAGTTCAATGCGGCCTTAACTCGGGCTCGACGTGCGAGTTCAGACCGCCCAGGGCCCTGTTCTGTTCAAACCATCTTCCAGACTCCTGGCAGTTTCCATGTTTGTTCAGGCAAAGGATCTACATCAGGATGATAACCTGGTACTCTTTCTAAGGCTTCAGGCGGACGTTGGCGTGTGCCCGAACGCCGACAGCTACGTCCTGAGCGTCTAAGCATGGAGGAGAAGCGATGGACTGCCAGGCAGACTGCTGTTTGAAGCTGTTTGAAGCAGTGCCAAAGGGTCCAGATGGGTTGGGGGCTCAGAACCGGAAGACGGACCATTGGTCCGGAAGAGACATGGACCACAGGTCCAGGTCCACTTCAAGGGCCAGACATGGGGGGTCAACCCGTTTGACTCACAGTGACGGACTGGGGGACTGGGTCATGGCACCAGCGTACCTTGGTTGACCACAGAAAATGACCAGAAGGAGCTCCTGATTTTCGGTCAGCTGACCAGCGTACCTTGGGGCGGTTCTTGACTCACCATGTGGGCCGTTCCTGTCAACACATGACCATGATGCCGACTCAAGCTGGCACCTGTGGCGCGTTTCGACCAAGTCGTGCTGGATGTGGTTTTCGACCCTCCGTTGTGCGCCGACTGCATGGGCTGCAGGAGATTGAAGGTGCCTTAGATCGTGAGGCGCCACCGTGAAACTCACACGAACACGCGGCGGCACCCGTTGGGGTGGGTGCAGATGCCGATAGGTCGGCCACCAGGTGAGTGACGTCATGAGTCATCATTGTGGTAGAAAGCACAGACGAAACCGCTTATGTTCAGGTGTGCTTTGAACCCCTCTGATCTCACAATGAACAACTTGCATCACGTGGATGTTGCAACGCTAGCGCGTGGAAGAAATGTGCTGCTAGGGGTCATGGTGAGTACAATGCTTCCACTCATTTTCCGTCAGGTCTTTGGAGCTCCTTTTTGCACACGTTTTTCAAGAATAGATACCGTATACGGCGCTTCTTGTCATGTGCTACCAACAAGTCACCAAATTCAACCATGGCATAGAGGAGTCTCATCATGTTGACTCAGAAGTGACCACCTGTTTTCCCGGGTTTGCTCCCTCGCCTCTTTTTCTCCCGTCGTACAAAAAGCAAGTGCGCACCATGGCATTTCTTCGGCGGCTGCCGATGACAGCAGCCCGGAACCTGTGTGCGACCAATCGAGCAGTCAGTGGAA
The DNA here is from genome assembly GCA_963970005.1 of Durusdinium trenchii. Classification (NCBI taxonomy): domain Eukaryota; class Dinophyceae; order Suessiales; family Symbiodiniaceae; genus Durusdinium; species Durusdinium trenchii. The sequence goes on along the minus strand of CAXAMN010022751.1, from coordinate 953,286 downwards.
GTGGAGGCGGGGTATGACGGCCGAGGCGACCGAGGGGGTGTACTCGAGTTGTGTGTTCCTGTCGACTCAAAAATGAAGGTACAGAATGAAGCTCCCCAATCAGAATGGATTTACATCTGCATATTAAACTATGTCTTGTTTTTGAATCAACAGTCTGGGCCTTTGCTTTTCTGAAAGTTCTGGATTCTGGGATTCTTGGATTGATTGTATATATGAATAGAACGGCTTCTCTTTCTTTACTCAGAACCCTGTCCTTGATCTTGGATTGTCTTAAATCGGATTTAACAATGATTTCCAGGATTCTTTTGACGCATGTGTTCTTAGTTGTTGGATGTTTTGATGCGATGATCCTACACACCTCGTCTTGTATTTTGTTGCATATGCTCCAGTGGAGTGTCTCTTTGGCAGGCAGTGTACAGCGCCCAAGACTGAACACATGCAAAATTACCGTTCAAACACTTTTTGGGTTCTTGTTTCACTCGTAGTGTCCATCTGGGAGTGCTTCTCTTCTCTCACCTGTTATCTCTCAATCTAAGTATGGCAATGTGGCTAATAGCACCAACATTTGAAACTAGATGATGGTGACGGTAGTAGATGGACTACTAGCACTTCTACCAGTTCAATTCCAGGTTTTGCGACTCAAACGGCTTCATGATTTCTTTATTGTTTACTTTGGTCAGGCATGCCTGGAGGGCTGAGCCACATTGAGGGTGAGCTGGTGGGTTTTGAGAACGGCGACATCCTGAAGCCTCGGGTGAAGCTTCAAAGTCACTGGGCCGAAGAAAGACTGACCACCTTGGTGATTTCTAAGAGACGGGGGGAACCCTATGGAGGGCTCTCGTTTGGATTTGTATCAACCGTTTTAGGTGTTTTGGTGTTTTTCACCAGCTCGGCTTGAAAGAACAGAAACCATCGGAAGGGGTTGTGACCGATGACCACTTTGAGCGAGGGGGTCCGGGTAAGAACCATGCAGGCAGATGGAACCAGTCAGAACACGGAGTTTGCAACTCTTTGGCGGCCCTGCCCTGCTCCTCCGCACCGCTCCAGTGCTTGGCACCGCTTGGTGGAAAAGAACTCGCTCCGCACACGAACGCCGAACGCCGTTGAACAGGGATGGCCGAACGGGTCGAACTGGATCATGTCGTGAAGCGGTGTGCCAACCCGAGGTGGGCAGCTGGTGACCGCGGTGTGCGACGCCCACGTGGTGTTGCGCTTCCGTCAGCGGGTGCCCTTGGAGGAGCTGCCCGCTGGTGGCTATCGTTTGGCACAGGAGCGAGCAGCAGCAGGTCTTCTTGGGCTGTTTGTTTTTTGTTTCGGGCGGGTGTTTCAGCCTGTTTCAGCGGCTTTTGCGAAGATCTTTGAGGACTTAGAGCCTATTTCTTTTTGGTGTTCCATATTGGCCAACCAAACGGCTTGGGATATGTGCCCTGCATGGGCCACGCCCGAGCCCATTGTAGGAACATCGGTTGGTGGTTGGAGGGATTTGATGTTGAGCAGGAGGTCCCGGCCAATGCAGTCTTACCTGGGCGCTTCAAGCGCTGCGGGAAGCGGCATGGCAGTCCCAGAAAAAAGCGAGGACATAATCCAGTCTCCTCAAGCTCTCCGGAGCAGTTTACAGATCTGTTGATACCTCTGAACTGAGACGTGTTGAGTCTTAGAACCAAGTGAGCTCGCATCGCGCACAAGAAGTGCTCGACCGCAAGGACAACGCGTCTCATGGTCGACTTGGTGGACGACATAGACATAGAAGTTGCGTCACACTTTCAAAGCAAAAACACATCGAAGTCCAACGGTCTCTAGAGGTGTGTACTTTCGGGTGCAGTGTGTGTAAAGCTACGAACGTAGCAAAGGGCATGATCGCTACGAACGGAGCGTTCGGACGCTACGAACGGGGCGCTCCTGGCCTTACTAGTAGCAAGGTTCGCTACGAACGGAGTTCGGCTTTTCACCGTCCTGAAGCACCCGCCCTGGAGCCAGGGCGGGGGGCCAGGAGCCGATGGTTCCAGAGAAGATGAACCAACTGCGCTTTAGCCCTGAACGTTATGACCAGATCACCCGAGGACCGGACGCTTCCATGTTACATCGAAACCCCCGAGCAAGGCCCCCCCCCCCTTTTTTTTCGATATCTGTGCACATTTTAAAGATGGCATTTTTTTGCATTGTGGAACCGAAGACCGTCACAGAGATGTCCAGCAGACGGTGCCGGATCTTGGGACATTTGGGTCCTTTTTGATGTTTTTGACCTTGAATGTTTGCTTGAGATGAGGGAGTATATTTTTTTTCTTTCTATCTTATTTTTGCCACAGAAACTGGGGATTTTGGGGACTTAAGATTACTTGGTCGTTTTGCGAAACGATGCCTGGAACTTATTCTGCGTAGTGGTGTCATAGGAGTGGACCAATGCCGCTTGATCGATCCATATAAAGAACAACTCCACCACTCCTGGTTGTGGCCTGGCCCTTTGGAAGGACGCCAATGGCAATTGAACCATACACACACATATATATATATGTGTATAACACACCAATCACACACACACCGATCTTTTTGTACGAAGGTGCCTGGAACCGAGGTCGGGGATGGACTCACCGTCCTACTCCGACTCGATGCATGGCACCCAGTCATGGCACCCAGTCGAAAGCGAGGTTTCCGAGTCTGGCGGACGCCCACGTGGACGCCCAAAAACCTCTTTTCTTCCCGTTGATGAAACAGAGGGTCTCCTGAACTTGCAAGCAACCCATCCATGCTTTTGAAACATACCTGGATCCTGAAACAGGGGTGACCTTACAGCTCCAGCTCAGCTCCAGTTCCCGGAGAGTCGTCGTGAGGTTTCGCTCCAACCAGCTGACCCAACCACCCACATGAAGGTGTATGTCACCCTGTTGGGTCTGTCGTTCGCTCCTTCTCCTTCTCGCTCAGAGGCTCTTCCTCGACCTCGCCGACAAAATCCGTCGCCGCGAGCGAGCGAAGGACCCAACAACGTGGGTGCCTACGCTTGGGTCTCCCGGAAGCTGCGTGCAGCCAAAAACCAACGGCCAAGTAATTTGCCGAAGTAATTCGTGAAAGAGGTCCTGGAGACAGCTAGAGCTCTTCAGGTCCTGAAAGGATCATGGTGAAGCCATGGTTTGGAAGTTTCACCTCAGCTTGGATGTGGGTCTTTCGAACGACTGGCATTTGAACGGACGACTGGCGTTGGTTTCATTGGCAGAACGGTGACGAGGGTGACGATGTGTTCAGAGTATCCACAGAGTTTCAAAGGTACGGCCGACTTCCATGGCACGAGGTTTGCAACACTTCTCTCGGCTCGACAGTGCACGACCGGTGCGCGAGAGAGTCGCCTCGACAGAAGCGCCCCAACCGTGGGCAAGAAGTCTTTTCCCGGCGCAAGCGATGAAGTGTGCAGCGTGGTGCTAGAGGTGCTTTTTGTTTTTTCCCCAGGTCAAATCCTCCGTTTCGGGATGTCAACCTCCCATGGTTTGGTGGGGTAAGCGCCATGACTCACAACCATAATTCAGACAAGAGAATTCAGACAGGTGCACTTGTGTATTTGAGCGAAGAGACCTGTCATTGGACCACGGATGCAAATGACTTGGCCAGGATGTTCTACATAGCTCGACCCCGTGGTTCCCCCTACATCCGTACATCCGTGGTACATCCCAAGCTTGGTAAGGGCGAGAGGCCTAGCTCGGTCTGATCCATCAAAGCAAGAACAGAGCACTGGTGGTCCCAAGCCATACTCCAGGTGTCTTTTTCTTCGAAAACGCCGGTGACTGTGCCTTCTTCCTCAGGAGGTTCTCCCCGAATTCCTAGAGCTTCACTTTTCGGCGGCTGTGGAGTGTTTGCCGCGCTTTGAGGAGGCTCAGGTGGCTGGGTTCGGTGGCTGGGTGCCTGGGCATGAGTGTTTTCGGGAATCGTTGCTCCTTCAGGCCGGCTTAGGAGTGTGCATACTTTTGGAGTTTCAGATATTCTGTTCCTTTTTATTACTGGTCTCGAGCGCTTCCACCAATATGAGAAGGTTGGAGGTAAGCTGGGCCCTGGCATGAATTTGATGATCACAAAGAACCAGAACAATTGCTATAAGGAATAATCGAGCATGTCACGCATTTTCACCCCTGTATGTACATGTGTATTGTAGAGCTTTGCACATCGGCGATGCCATAAGGGTTATTGTTTTTGTTGTCGATCCCATCCTTAAGCAGATATATCTTCACGCGGCAGCCGGGCGAGCGATGTTTGTGTTAGGATCTTCGAGAGGGCTTTGGAGTGTGAGGCGGTGAGGTTCGAGGAAAGGGAGTGGTCCAGGTGGTTCGGGCAGTGAGATGTTTGTGTGTCTGCTACAGTTCCGGCAGTGAGTGGTCTGGCCCAGTTGGCCCGAGCCTCGCCCCGCGGGGCGACCTTCGACGTCTTAGACAGGAGCTCAGACAGCAGGGTCAGCTGGGCCAGACGTGTCACCCAGCTGGTCCAGCTGGGCAGGCTGCGTAGTGAACGGCTGCGCCATGCCTGGACGGTGTGGTGGCGAAGACTGACCACGCCGGGAGACGGCTGAAGCTGACGGCGTTGGAATCCATGGGGTGTAGCTTGAGAGGGCCCGACACCACTCCGAAACCGCCGTCCCTGGCGGTCCCTGGCGGTCGGGCTAACAGCCCTGGACCAGACCCTTTGAAGGATTCAATCATCACTTCCTGTGGCCAGAAGAAAGCTCTCCAGACCCCCCGGCTCTCTGGAAAAAGCAGTCTGGAATGAACCCCGGAATGACGCGAAACGCTGAAGGCGCGCAGTCACTGCCCGAATGGGCGTGCGGCGTGCAGCTCGGTGTCGCCAGGTTCGGCCAGACCCTGGCTCTGAAGGTTTGAGCTGACCGCCCAATCAACGCACCCGTTCGTCCACCGTTCGCTTCCCATCGCCACATCGGCTTAGCGCCCACCGCCACCGCCAAACCGGCTGAGGTCGGCTGAGGTCGGCGGACAATGGCAATCAAACTTTCGGAGGAAGCGCACCGAAACACAGAAAGCTCTAGGAATGTGATTTGCGTGAGCAAAGGTGATGACTCATTGGGCGATGATGACTCGGATGGGGCAATGGCGCGATCGGGCCAAGTGCTGTTCTTGAAATGGTGCGGATGTCGTGATGAATGTTGAGGATGTTTGCGTCCCATGGGCGCGCGACGTGTCGTTCTGGGCAGCGAAGTGACGTACGACGCAGTGTCGTAGTCCGACCGGTGTTGAAGTGAAGTGTGGAGATGAGGTGTGGTGAAACTCAGGTCCGAGGTATCCACCATGCCCATGTCGTGGATGTGTGAGGATGAATCGCGTTGGTATCCGAGGTAGCCGAGTGACTCTTGATTCATACACCGCCCGATGGGTAGAAGAGGATTTTCTATGATTTTCTGGATGGGCTATTAATCAACAGTGTGACTGGGTTTCCAGCTCGCTTTTGTAGGCGCTGAAGCAACTGCCATGTCGATGGTTCTGTGGGAATCGCAGTTATTCCCTGTGTGCGCAGTTATTTCTGTTCCACACGACAGATCGCCGGTATTATTGAAATATCAAGAGTCTGCAGTGTGTACAGTATGCGAACGCCTGCTTACTGTAATAGGTGTTAGTTTTCCAACCCATGCATACTAATTGCATCGGGTGACACTTTTGGACAACACACATTGTGGTTAAGGTCTGGCTGTTTGGTCAATGCCTTCAGAGCTTGTGGTGAACCGTGCAGCAGTCAGGTGGATTTGCTCCTCGTACCTCCGCCATTGGACCGCTTGACCAGGCAGGTGTTCTCCGTTTCTTCTCGGACACAGCAAGGGAGTGTCTTCAAGTCACTACCTGTTTGGACAACGCTAGAGCCGCTAGAGCAGATTGGAACACGCAGTGAACTGTTGCTGGAACACATCCAGCGTTGCCGACTCAGTTTGAGCATAAGTAAGTCCGAAATGTTTCCAACTTTCAACAGTAGAAGGCGCGATGCCTATATTGAATTGCCGTTGCTGTTCGGTTGTCTTTCACTAGCAGAGGCGCCTTCATTGTGGAGGCATGTCGATTGCAAGCCCTGGCGTTTTTTCAATGTTGAAACATGGGATCATGGTGGTCCTTTGTGCTGACATGGAGAGTCTTTGTCATCTAGCCGCTGCTTCAGAGTTGCAAGGCTCTTGCCCCAGTTAGTGCAGCTGGGCATTGGCACACTGGCCTTATGCCAAGTGCCAGGCGTGCAATGAACCTGATCGCACTTCGAGCTTGTAGTCATCCACCATATCCACCTGGTTGCACTACATCCATCCATATCCACGCTTACTCAACTTGATAGGTTAAATACAAGTAGTATCACGATTCTCAACAAAAGCACGTCTTTCACTTCTTGCACCTCGTTGTGCTTTTGTATATTCGGTTTTGGCGGTTCCTTGGATTGGCTCCTTCATCCAGTTCGATACGCGCGGTCAGCTTCCACACAGGCGGAGATCGTGAGGTCTTCCACTGCCACCTGCTACGCAGCGAGAGGAAGCTGCGGGAGCTGCTGGTGAATGGCTTGGAGCAGAGTGGACAAACCCAGGTGCCACGACGTGCCAAACGAAAAATGTGGTGGGACATGCCCACCACGACAATGTTGGATTGTGGAACCGATTTCGCTGTGACAGGAGATCAGTTCGAGATGTGATGAATGACTACTCCAGGACTCCAGGATGTGATGAATCTGCTGAGCCCACCCAACAGACCCCAGCAGCTCTCCCAGACCCTTTTCAATATGTCACTCTTTGTTACCAAATATATCCAAATATCTAATAGCATCAGACTGTTTTCTGTACGGACCTATATATTTACCCCTGCGGATTGTTCCGCCGGCCCTTTTGGCTGAGGGGGGGGGGGGGGGGGGGAAAGTTAGACTTGTCAAAAATCCGCGCCGTGGGTACAATTAGACTAAAAACAAAACTACTACTAGGATAGCAGACGAACCAATCACCTAAAACACGCCGCGCCCAAGGGCCGGCGGATTCGATTCAGACTTCAGATATATATATATATATATGCATGCCATACGTATAGTACAGAACCGGACTTCACCGCTCTTTCCGTTTGGCACCTGGCTTCGACCCTGAGGTGCCCGTGCTCCGGCAGCTGCGGTCCTCGGCGGACGTGGCCGCCTTCGCCCACAGCGGCGCTTGGGAGGCCAAGCTGAGCTGCTTCCAAGGCACCGCGGACCGTGGTCGACGACGGCCCTGACGGCCGGCTGACTTGGTTCCGGGAGGGAGTTGGGACCACGGTGGGACCACGCTGCGTTCGGACCACGGTAGCCCTGAGGACCCGTTTGAACCCTCGCCGTCGGTAGGAGCCTCTCGTCTCGTCTCAGCGTACCGAGTTGACCGGTGGATTGGAAGGACCGTGGGCTTCGCAACAAGGGCCAGCTGGATGGTGGGGTCCAGTTGAGCTTCAAAACCCAGGTCGTTGACCCTCCCAGGTGGTCGGTCGTCGCCGTTCTGTTCGGTGGGTCAACCAAGGTCCCGGTGCCATGACCGGCCATAAAGTCGGTGCAAGAAACATGCAGGGATGGCAGGAGGCTTTCCTTGAAGTGGCAGGGGTTTCACTTGGATTTGATGTGACAGGGATACCGTAGGAGGGAACAAGTTTTGGATATAGCAATCTACCACATAATGAACATACTTCTGCTCCAGACCTAGGTGGTAATGTAAAGTACATCGTATTTGCCGTTATTTGCCGCAGTTTTGTTTCAACTGCATGTTTGGTTTTCCCCATGGCTAGCTTCATATATCTCAGCAGTCTCAGCAAGTTTGTCTTGGCAAAGAATAACCCTCTCTTCACTTTGGCTGCGGAAGAACTACTGATCCACAGGCCAGCTTCATGAACTTCTATGAACTTCTCCTATTTTTTAAGAAAGGCACCTTGCTCCGCTCCGGAGCAACACCGCAACAGGCACCGAAGCCGCCAGGGAGCCGGTTCGCTCCGCTCGGTGGCGTCGGTGCGGAGCTCGTCTCTTGCTGGCCGTGGGGCCTGATGGGGGCTGGCAGTCTCAAGAGGTGCGGGGAAGAGGAGTCAGGAGGGGTGGCCGGTGCATGTGGCATATGGTATATATGCATACATATATATATATATATAGATGGATAGATGGAAAGATGGATAGATGGATAGAGATATAGATAGATATATATATATAGATGTGTGTGTGTGTGTGTGGGTGTTTTGGAGAACAGGGGGACGTGGGCATCAAAGGAAGGCTGAAGTCTGTGGTCTCCTTGGGCCTTGAGAGGGCTGGATCCTGACCCAACAGTTGCGAAAGAAAAAGGTTCCAATTTTCCTCTGTTGAACAACCTGGGGAATCTCAACGGTTCGCTCTGCTAAGAGGAAGATGTGGCTGACACCAGTCGACACCTATTGGTTGGGAGTTTGCGAGGCACATATGTGAACTCCATGTGCACCAAGCCGGGTCCACGGGTTCAGGATAATTTCACTGTGTAGTTCAACCCCCAATCGCAAGAAGATGTATCACGATTTGAACACTCTTTGACTTTGACACTCTTTTAGACTCCTCTTCGTTGTTTCCAGGCGGAAGAGTCTCGCATCGTTCAGCACTGTGAGAGGAGCAGTCCGTACGTTTGACACTCACTGGGCACCGCACATCGTTCATGCGACGACGACCGGGCGGCCGCAGCAGATCTCCGCGGGGCTGGTGGGGGGACCGCGCAAGCGCAGCCCGTCTGGATCCACGTGACGTTCCGGTCCTACCAGGAAGATCTCCTGCGGCAGCTGGGCTTCCAGGGGCTAAGCCGGAGACTGAGCTGAGCTGCTGCGCGATCGGCCGGTGCACGACCACCTGGTGGACCGGCCGTGCGTGGCATGAGAACTCCGGGTGCGTGGTGCGTGGTACGAGGGACTCGAGATTGTTAGACTTTGGGCGGGAACAAACAGTTTATTCACCACAGAAACCTCACGGCCGATAGAGTTGAAGGCCCTGGACCCTGCACTTTTGCAGAAGGGCAGGATTTCTTCCTTCTGCAGCCAAATGCTGAAAGCAAAGTCGAGAGTCAGGTGGTTTGTGTTCCATGTTTCGTTTCCCCAAAGCAGGAGAATCTTATCATCCCAAGCAGGGGTGAGAAACGAGATAAGAGCTGCCCCCATGTTTTCTGCGACGAATGAGGGTTTTTATCACACGGTAGATAAGAAGGTTCATGAAGGTTCAATTTTTCTGGATGGCAGATCAAGTTTCGGTTCCATTTTCAGGATGGCTGCCATCCCATGGCAGTTCAATCGTCCTGGTTTGGTGATGCCTCCCATGGCGGTTCACGCGTCCACCTTCCTCCCTGTTCTTCGCCCTGCGCCTCGGCCTCCAAGGCCTAGGGCCACGACCACTGAGCCCCGAGCTGCAGGTGCCATCGGCGAGTTACGACGGGAGCAACCGGTGTGGACCGGGTTGGACGGGTGCCACCGTCCTCCAAAGCAGGATGAGTAGTTGAGAGGTTGGAGGTCTCGGGTTGCGACTGGACAGCGTGTGCTGGACGCGTGTTGCTGGACTTGCGGCTGGTCTTGCTTTTTGGGTCCTCACATATGTTGGTTTGTGGACGCAAAATGAGATGGAACTGTTTTAGTTTTGGTCAGTTACGGGAAGTTGTAGAAATCCAAGGTTCGTTTGAGGGATAAAGACATTTCAACCCAACATTGGATGATCTGGATGTAGCTTTCACTTGTTCATTGGGTGTCGGCCATTTGGGCAACCCCAGAGCGCTGAGCAATCAGTTGATCAAAACATATCAAAACTAGCAACAATCACTCACACCTGGTACCCGCTCCACATGCTCAATACCACCAAAAAGAAGAAGGACTTGGCTGGCAGTCAGCAAGCACCCGTCGTCGGAGGCTTGGCTTCTCTGAAAGAAAGGATCCCTATGACGTTCCAAGCACGTTTTGCGCTGGCATACCACACACCCCAAACAATCCCTCAGAACCTCTCCTTCTTTCTCTTCGGAACAGCTTGGCCTTCCCACCCCGTTCTTTGACCAAAGAAGGTTGACTTGGCCTTCCCACCCTCCGCGCTGACCCGCCGGTTACGACCCGCCGCGCCAACACCGCGATTGACCATAGGCCATGAGTGGCATCTCTCTGTGCGAGCGCGCTCTGCGGAGAAAAGGATGGTACCAGGGACTGGGAGAGTAGTGTGCTTTTTGGATCTTCTTTTCTAGCAGAGTCTATGATTCATTGATGATTGCTGCGTTCCTTTTTGCTTTTTGCATGCAAAATCAACTGGCACACCTCTATTTGAGTAGGAAAATAGGACATGTCCTGTAGATTTCCTTTAGCACAGCTATGAATGGATTTGGACATGACGAGGACATTCCAAAAGGCCAAAGGGCCACAGTGGCTACACCTGTCCAATCTAGCAAGAACACGGCAGCGCTTGATGCATCTGGATCCGGCCACCTTTTTCAACGTGTGGGTATCAGGTATCAACCGGAGAGAAGTGGATTTCTGAAAGAGATGTACAACATCTTGGTTTCTCACAACAACCTTCAGTTTTGAGTTTGCTCCAAGTCATTTTCTTGAAGACACGGGTTGAGGGTCGAGCAACTATATGCATACTGTTGCATTTACTGTACCTGTCTGTATATATCTCCAAATAGATCTCCTAAATATGTTCATTTCATTCGCTCCTGGGGCTGGTGAACTTGGCTGGTTTGGGTTTGGAACCTGATATTGCAGCTTTGTTAAGATGGTAGCGGTCAGACTTTGTCTGCCAATGATTCCTTCAAAGTTCTGTTGCTTTTTGCATGGCGCGTTTTGAAAAGGAGGCGCATCTCCCACATGCAAGGTCTTATCTTTTTCACCGCTAGACTCTTTGCCTTGCTTCGCACCCAAAGGGGGGTCGTCAGCTACACCAGTTCACCGAGTCGCCCAAGCTGGATTTGGCAGACCTCTGGGCCTTTTCCGGAATGAAGATCCGCACGGCCCTCAGCTCTTGGAGTTCAACATGTCGACCTCCCGCAGAACCGACGACTGGTTCGACCTACGACTGCCACACCCTTCGTTTGGCTCGGAGCTGTGATCGGCGTCCGGCATCGCGCGGTCTCCGCCGAGAACTGCCGAGGAGATGGCCCAAACGGGTGAAACTGAGAGGAAGAGACGGACATCAAGGATCAACCAAGGATCCTTGATTAGGATCTTTGTAATGGCGAATCAACTCAACTCAATGATCTTTAGGCGCTTTCAGGATAGAACCAGGGTAACCACATCCCGTGAGACTTGCATGTCCGGCCAGAACAACAGCTCATAAACTACGTTTGGCTAGGGACACTGTCCCTGGACCCCCTGGAAGCCGGAACCATAGAGGCAAAAGCCATTGGGTCAAAGGGGGGTCTCCCTATGCCAATATCATGATACACATTCATGTATTTGTCGTATCCATTCCACTTCGAGGAGATGGGAAACATTTGCCGGCCGCCGCCGCAGACGGCGCGGGATGGGTGTCCGGGTTGGGAAAGTGTCGCAGTCGGAAGATCCAAGTATAAAGTGCACCCTGAGGTCTGATCCCCTCACGTGAAACTGGAAGGGCAGCAGGGAGCCGACAAGTGCCAGAAGACAAGAAGCAACACGCTTTTTTCACCCAGTGGTTTTGGGGTTCCATGTTAATCTGCGCGGGAGTGCCTTTTAGCTTCTAGTTTGCTCTTGATACAGACAGGATCCAATGAATATGGCGCACAGTTTGTGTGGTTTAGGGAAAAAGTGCTCAGGTCATTGCGTGATGATATGAGGATGGAAAGGGACTGGGCAAATACCATACCAAGAACTTGTTACTTTCCCAGATGACATGGCAGATGTCTTTCCAAGGACCTTGTTTTGAATTCTATGGTAGCAAGAAGCTACTAGTAGCTCCTGGCATTAAACAGGAACAAGAAGCTACTAGTAGCTAAGTGCATTGCTACTATAGAGTGACAAAAAACATTTTATAGTCTCATTTGTTAAGTAGCAAGAATTGGAAGCGTCGCCCTTCCCGTCCTTGCCTTCTTGCCCGTCACGGGTCGTGGTGACCGTCACGGTCGGCCCCGCTCCTTCGCACTTTGACTTGCTGATTCGCTTCGGACCAGTCGCCGAAACCAAACCTGAAGAAGCTCCCCAACGGTCTCTCTGACGGATGGGCCCCAGAAGGGGGGCTGATGGGCTGATGGTGAATTTGCTGGGTAACGGCCACAGTCGCCTCCGCGCCATTGGCCCGCGACCCGCCAGGCCGTTGGCGCTGGTACCGTTGGCGAGGCTCCGGAGCAGATGGAGGAGGCGACATGGTGAAGATGAATCAGGTGATGCGCAAATCAGATTCTCAGGAAGGGACTTTCCTCACAGACTCCTACAGATCCAGCAACACGCACGCAGTAACTGTTGCATAGCCATAGCTTTTCGGCGTGTGTGGCCCGAACGGCGGATGTTGGAGCCCCCTCACAGGGCCCACCGAGTTTTTGAGGCCTCCTGAGCCTGCCCGCCGTTTCATGCCTAACTAACCCGATGGACATCACGAAAGCCACCCCCCGCCAGAGTCTGCTGCTCCAAGAACCAAGCTTTGGACCTCAGGCAGACGGCCCTTTAGGTCCGGTCGAACGCCAGGTGGCTGATGGGTCCCACCCTTTTGCCGTTGAGTGTGGGTGTGGGTGTCGGGTATATACGTGTGAATGTGTGCTGTGTTGATTCAACCATGCCAGGAAGTGGGCATGAACTGCTTGATGAGGTGGGATTCAGCTCAGCTGCGCCAGTGACGGACATTTGCCGATTCAGAAACCAACCGATCAGGAAACTACGATTCAGAAACCAAAACAGCCGATTCAGCAACTACGATTCAGAAACCAAGGCAGTCCGATTCAGAAACCAAATGGTCCGATTCAGACACCAAATGGTCCGATTCAGAAACCAAGCGAGTCCCGATTCAGAAACCAAAACTGCCGATTCAGAAACTAAAACAGCCGAGTGACCATTCTCATCAGCTTAGCTGTTGCCGCCAATTGAGTGATTGACAGGGTCACCGTGATGAATGGCCGACGCCAAGGGAAGAGTGCACTGGAGTGCACTGGAGTCCGTAGGGTGCGGGCACAGACACAGAAATGCCAGGAACAAAGACATGGGTAAGTCGGGTGAAATGGGTAATCCCCTCATGCGGCCCCGCAAAAAATCAAGCATGATCTCATCATGCTTCAGGAAGAGACCGTGGGCATTGGTGCATGTGGTGGGCAGTTTCCTCATATTTCTTGGGCGACCCCAAACGAAAGAACTCACGTTCTAAACGGCGCTCCAAGAGCCGGCGCCGGTTTCCCACGGCCGTTCGTCCTTCCATGCTGCACCGGGGGAGACCTTCGACCGACTTTCGGGTGCTTTGCTCAGTAACAAGCTGAACTGCTTCCACAAGAGCGACTCCTTTGAGATCACCGGCTCTGAGGTGGTTTGGGGCGTTTCGGTGAAGGGACTCCTTTCAGCGCTGGAATCAGACCCCTGGGGAGGGATGAATCGATGGCTCTTGTTTTGTTGGAGCACCCGTGGGGTGGGTGTCTTTGGGGGCTTTTCTTTGGCCACCCAGTGCAACGCTGTTTTTCGGCACGGTACGAACCGACTCAGGTCTGGTCCTGTGCGCAAGAGGTAGAAGAGGTTTTGCACTCCAAATGCGAGGGGGTTTATGAATCGGTCCGAGAATCAAGTCATGTTCAGCAACGAGGTCTGCGCGTTCAGCAACCCACCTTGGAGTTTCGTTTCACCGTTTCCGAACACGTTGACCGTCCAAGTGGACCCGCCCCGGGGTTACCAGCGCGTGCTTACCAGCGTCCGCTGCTGGTCGTTTTTGAAGCAAAAGAAATTGGACGATGTGTATTTCAATATAGGGAGACCCCTAAATAGGGGGATTTTCGTCTAATTTCCTTCTTGCAGGGGGACAAATGTGGGAGGTCTTCGTATTTAATACGCACTCAAATAGGTCAGAATGATCAATGTCAACCTGATTGTAATCCTTGTGCAGCTCAAGACCCACTGGAAGCTTTTGACGCCTCTCCGTTTTTTACTTGGACGTTTTAGGCTTTTTTGGTCTGCTGGGTAAAATCACGGTCCAGTGGTCCCGCCTATCGACAGATTCTTGTTTGCCAAATCCTCCAGTGCCTGAGAAGGGTCTTGGTCCAAGACCAGCGAAACATCAGGAGAGGTGCTGATATGTCGTTTTTTCTCGTTGAAGGGGACATCAACACTTCTTGATACCCGTCATCGACTGGAACTCATATTTTATTCGTCCAACAAACAATGGAAGTAGAACATGAACATGGACCCTTGGAAGACCCTACTGCAACTCACATCTATGATCTATCTCTATCAATATCTCATATCCCTGTGTTCTGTATCTCTTTGTCTATATATCATATCTAGCTATATACAATATAGCTATATGTATGTAATATATATCATCTTTCCATTTCCATGGACCCCCCAAGCTTTGATCCAGGCCTCCACGCCGGGTCCCAAGACGTCTGGAAGCCCGGCGGGGTTGGTTCTGCGGGCTCGCCCGAACGAAGGACAAGGTTTAAGGCGTGGATATCACGCCAGAGATTTGATAGATTTTATATGATTTTATACTATATATTTGATAGCTTTGATAGTTTTTATACACTATGATGATATGTCCCCTGAGATTCTTGCATGAAAGCCGGTGCACAACATGAGGGT
>CAXAMN010022751.1:898908-938598 GCA_963970005.1 Durusdinium trenchii | reverse complement strand
AAGAGTGGCCGTCCTGTGATGCAGCCGTGGGAGTGATGTGGAAGAATACTATTTGATAGATTTGATAGTTGTTTTTTACTTTTTAATATACTATGATGTACTTCTTCTTCCCGCAAAATCTGTGAGCAGACACAATCTTTCACAAAAAGGCTCTTGGAAGGGTTCTAGGCGACTCTCAAGCTGTTGCGTGGCTAGCAATAATGCATGGCTTCCCCAACGTCTTGTTCCCATTGGGGTGGGGTGGAGAAAGCAGGAACCGCTGATAGAGTGATCCCCAAATAGATGACCGTGGCACGGTGTCCAAGACATGTTCTACGTGGGGATCTACGAACTGCTATCTATGCCAGGGGACCACTACTAGGACCCACTGTCGGGGTGGTTCATTCATGGACACCCCGAATCACCTCTTTTCGGGGCTATCAATAGACACCCCTGGTCCGGGTGTCCTGGTATACCTTTGGAAGACACTCTGACTTCGAGCTTCGTACTCCCCGATTCACTTGCTGTTGTCACCCCCTTTCTCACCCTCTCCCGACTTCGCAACCACCCTGGCCCACCGAAACCCGGTTTGAGTGTCTGTCCTTTCCGCGCCAGGTTACACGGCTATGTCCCGGTGACACCCATCTCAGCGTCCAGTTATGATGCCATGCCCGAAGCCGACGAGGAGTGCCCGAAGAGCGAAAGAAGAGGTTGGCCGGCCTTTTTCGGCCGGCGACGTCGATGTGGTGCAGCCTGGAAGGAGTTTGTGAGAGGAAATGCCCGCGGTGATGAACATGAACAGTTGATTTTTTCTGCGAGGCTGATCAGGAATTGCTGGGCTGGAGTTGACTTGGATCTGGTGTGTCTGGGAACATCCCATCTTTTGGCAGTCTGACTCGTGGGATTGTGGAGAACGAGGAGCTTTCTTTTGGTTTGATGGTTTTCAATGGTGCTCAGGAGGGCCCCAACATGCGCTTCTTGGACTACCAGGAGCACTGGGTCGCTATGGGTCACTGGAGATTGGGCACGGAACACAGATGGAGATATTCACCATGATCTACATGATCTACCTAGAGCCCATTACACCCCGTTTTGCTGAGAAAGATGTCCAAAATAGAGGTCACTCAGTATGTACAGTGATCCGGAAGTAGACAATGAGCTCCGGAAGAAACAACAGAACCACCGGTGACCTGGTCTATTTTCTCCTCGCGTCGACCAGTGGGGTAGCCACGTTTGGGTCTGTTTCTGGCAGCGCGTGCTCCATCCTCACGTGGGTTTCTGTGGAGCACCCACTTAAAAAATAGGGGGCACACAACAGGAAGCACCCACCCCTACGTCCATCCTTTCTTCTACTCTAGGCCCGGCCACTGAAATCGGAAAAGGAGAGAGGTGGCCATGGAGAGACGGTCTACTTGCACCTGTATGACCTCAACGACACCTTCGCACACATGAATTCGGTTGGGGCGCTCAGTTTCTTCTCCAACGCCGATCTTCTCTCGCGACCAGCACTGGCCGTCCCAAGGCCCGATCCGCAGCTTGGAGTGGCGGAGATCCCTCCCCGGTCCGAAAAAGGCACTCCAAGGCAACTCTTGGAGTAGCGGAAATCGGTATTTACTCTCACCAAAAGAAACATGGAAGTGGAGTTGCCCCAGCTGATTGTAGAGTCGGTGGAGGAGTCCATGGTCTTCCTTAAACGGGACCATGCCATCCACTTCCATGTTAGTTCCAGGGAGTGTGGATGTGTGGATTCCTTGTTTTCATGGTGAAGGACCCACAGACATTGGGACAGGGGTCAGGTGAAGAGAGGCAGAGCAGAGCAGCTGCCGGAAGAATCCTCCCAACGAAGAATCCTCCCGGACGGCTTTTTCATGGAACAGCTTCTTGTCCTACGAACACATCACTGATTTCGGATGGTGTTCAATGTCTTTCTGAGTTGGCGAGGCATCTTGAGCACCGGCAGGTGCTCAGTATGCAGAATACACAGTAGGGCTTTCCATGCAGTTTTCCAAGCACATCGTCATTTTTTTTCCAGGTCCACTGGGTTTTCACCTGACCCCTACACCCAACCGCTGACTGGTGGACCATGGCACTGGGGGGCCCTGGTTTTTCCCACGGAACATGAAAAGAATCGACGAGGACGGAGGTCCACCTACCAGGGTGTTTAGGGCTCCGGGTTTTGACTCACAGCCATATCGCTGCTAGGGTAATTTGATGTTTTGCCCATCTACATGACACCGAATCTGCGCATAGAAAGAAACAGGAAGCCAACCAACCAATCTCAGGCAGCTTTTTCTAGTTGCCACTGTTTGAGATCAGCAACGATTCCCCCCACACCAAGCAGAGAAGACATTTGCCAGGCCCATGTACACTCTGACTCACTCACGTACACCCTGACATTTGCCAGGATGTGGAACGTGCTCCCCTGGAAGACTACTTTCCTTTGTATTTTCCACTTTCATGTGATTCAGATCCACTTTCCGGCAAGGCCTCGTCAGCATCCTGTCACACTCCTCGTTGCTTCGGCCTGTCACCGTCACCGCCCATCGCCGTCCGCGACGTTCGACCGAGGTGTCCCTCGACTTGCTGGGCCTCGGCGGTGCGTTACACGTGGGTGTCGAGGTCGGAAGACGTCGCGGTTCAGAGCGGTGGTCGTTGGGGAGGAAGACCTTCGGTCGGAGGGACCACTGGAAACACAACATGCAACATATGAAAGTCGTTGGAGCAAGGTTCTTTAAAGGGGCGATGGCTTTGGTTGGACGGTTGGAGGCTTGGGTGGTACTTTGCATCCATATTTATGTTCATATTTATGTTCAAAACAACTAACACCATGTATATAAGATCATTTAATAAAGCATTCTACGGATAAAGACGGATCACTTACTTTCAAGGACTGTTCCGAGACAATATTGGCATGCAGGCATAGTCTTGTTGTCATATGCTCATGGACAGCCATATGCTCATGGACCAATTCTTGCATGGCTTGGATGCTTCATTGTCCCAGGGAAATACTCCCGAGAAACGTCCTTGATCAATCTCATGCAGTCGGCAGTCAAGACATCCTAGGATCCATGGGGAAAAACACATCATTGCCGGTCGGCAATGTTCTGTAAGAACAGAACACAAGGTCTTCATCATTTTCCCTCAGACCAAACCTGTCCACCTGCACTTGGGGTCCTCCAGACGTTCTGGCGCCTCTCTTCGCGGCTTCGCTCTCCTCCCCGACCGGAGGTCCTGGGCAACGAGTGGAGCTTTGGCATGCAGGTGGCCGCGTTTCGATGGACGCCGGACGACCCCGGACGGCGAAGCGTTTCGGAGGAAGCGATTCGATTCGGTGTCCGGAGGAGCGGTTTTAGCACCGCTTCGTGCCTCATGTTCAGCTTCCATGATCTGATATTCCGAATGTCCTTAGTGCCTCAAGCAAGGCAAGCATTTGCCTGATGTCCAAAATCGGAAATCCCTAGAACCGCAGGTTTTTTCTCGCCCAATTCCTTCTTTCGGGAGGTTTCTAAACCAGACTCGCTTCGCTTCGGGATCGACCGCTGCGAAGCGGGCACACGGAAGCCGTGCTCCGCTGCGACCTGCCATCCGCGGCCGCACCGATCCGCGATCCGCGTGCCGGCCGCCAGGGTGTATCCATCACGACGCCCAAGCAGAATCAGCCAGAGACCTAAGAAGTCGGGGTCCGACTGAAGCGTTCTTTTTCGATCTGGTGCGAGGGAGCAGGGAGTCAGTTCCTTCATCCAGAGCTGTGGTCATATCCTACCCACCACAGACTTCTCCATTGGTCCTCCCAGGTCAACCCCCCCAAGTCTTCGGGCCCGGCTGCGGCTGAGGTACTATACCTACCGCCAGACGGTGGCCATGGGCCGCACCGGCTTGAAGCGGAAAGAGGCGAAGCAAGCTGCCACGGTACCACAGGAGAAAGGACCCCCACCCCACCAATTGGACCACATGGAACCGAAGAAAGACCCGTGACGCAAGCTTTTTGACCATGTTCCAAGATACCAACCAAATGGGTGCGGGGGGGTCCATGTGGTCCTCTGCAGGGGAGAACCTTTTTTTCTTGGGCCACCGTGACCAGCACCAAAAAGAGTTGATGGAGCAGAAGCTACTTGTCGATGGATCCACACCCAGCCAGGCGCCCCTTCGAAAAGGAAGATGGCTTGACAGCTTTTGTTTGGAGGTTCTGAAGTCTGAGGAATGAGATGGACGATTCTGAAAGATTCAGAGCAGCTTCAGATTTGTTTGGGATATATACATTGACATGGCGTCCCATGAAGCACCTCACCACTGCTTGTTTCTATTCCAGCTTCGTTTTCCTTGGGTTGTTTTCCTGTACTCTGCAGGAGAAAGGCGAAGGAACAGAAACACACCTGTTGAGATTGGCCATAGAAACGCCTTGGCAACGAACGCCCGAAGTTTGGGGAACGACGCGAGTCCATGAGACACGGGGTCATCGCAAGCCCCGTATTGAATGCCAGTTTGGCTATGGGTCAATAAAAATAAGAGTCTTACAAGCATCTCCCAGATGCCAATGGTAAAAACTTGTACAACCTGTGTTTTTAGTCTTTTCATGCCTTTTCCATATACATGATCTCTGAAGTTGCTTCCAAGCATGACTTGTGCCTGGGTGAGCCAAAAACGGTGGCACTTTTCAACGGTGGCACGACTTTGTTTGCTCCACTGCCAAGAAATCCTCGAACTCATCCACGTAGGTGTGAACCAGACCCAAAAATCCAATGATGCTTGGATAGATGGGTAGCTCTGACTCATTTCATTCAAGTTCGACCTTCCTGGGAAACCAAACAACCAGACACAAATGGATGTTTCCCCAAACAGCCATGTCTAAATGAAGGATTTCAATTGCCACATTGGAACAACCATTTGTTGGTTGTTTGGATTCCAAGGAAGGTCGAACCCGACCGCCTCTCACAGGTGGAGGGTGCGATTTTAGCCTTGAAGCGTCGTTGGTCAGGCGCCAACAACGCGATGGCGGGCTCGTCCTTGGTCGAGCGGAAAGAATGGACATCAGCAGCCCTCCTGGTCCTAGTCTTGTAAGAAACGCGGGATTTTTTCCTTGTTGGGATGCTTCTGACGGACTCTGTTGAGGATTGGCCAGGATTGTGGATGTGCTGCAGCCCGCGTCAGCAAGTGCAAGTGATAACAAATAATAGGTAGATAAAGCCTGTACAAGTACCGCCTCCTGGTTCCCTTTTTCGGGTGGTCGACTGTGGTAAGTGGAATCCATACGCCCTGGCAACCAGCGGTACGCCGCCGCCAGCGGTTCAGGCGTGGAGTACGATCTTCTCGATCGAAACTGTGGCCATTTCTGCAACGAGCTTTGCCAAGCGTCCGGATCCCTGCGCAATGAACCGCTGTCACCCAAACATTCCGGGGAACTTCATACTGCAGGATATGTGATTCTTGTTTCGCAAGCAGAGAAACACACTGCACAATAATACACAGAATAATTTATATATAGAAAACCCTACATATTCAAATCTCTTTTCAACTTTGGACTCCTGCGCTATTCAGGCTCCCCTCTTGACTAGAACTGACAGATGATGGTCGTTCGAGGGTATTTGGTGACGTTCTTTTCCACCCTTCTCAGCCTTTGTTGTGCTGACCGGTCCATGGTCGCTTCGCTGTCGCTTCGCTGTCGCTCGCTTCCTTCCGTGGTCTCAGGCTTGGCGTGGGGCGCATGCCCTCGTGGGTGACGCGTGTGGCTGAGGCGACCGTGGCACGGAAGACGTGACGGCTCGGCGATAGGATGGGGAGAAGATCGGGGTCCTCCCAGAGTCCTCAGAGTGCGGTGATGGAAGGTGGTCGACCAGCTCTTGTGACCAGTAAGACATCCACCAGTTGAGAGGTGGAGTATGGTGGACTCACCTAGAGGATGCCCAACCCTCATGAGTTACCTGCATGTGGTACCTGCATTCACGGGTCCGATCTGCCAGGGTTTTCGGTTGCTTGGTGTCCCAAGAGGACGAAGTTCTTCGATTCAGCTCATGTGCCGAAAAATCTCCAGTGGTGATCAAAAAGAATCCATCGAAAGGGACGGAGCGGGGGGACATGGGCAATGGGGCCCTCCCATTTTCTTTTCCATCCCACCACCCTCCCAGTCCCTCCAATGCTTGCACCCTGGTCCTCTTTTTCGCTCCTCTGCTGGCCCCCGCCGATGCCACGGCTGATACGCGCGTTCTCGTCTCTTCGAGCGTTCCGAGACGATGGCGCTCATGCCCGGGTCGCACACCCTGCAGCGGGGCGGCAGTGAGGTCCACGCCGGAGGTGTCCGTGCGTCGCGGTGGGTCGCCTCCGTTTCGGCTGGTCGATGACTTGGGTGGCGCTCAAAGATGGTCGAACTGGACTTCTAGATAGGGGGGGTTGTAAGGATTGCCTTTTCATAAAGGGGATAAAGAGGATCAGGGGGGCAAAGCTCTGGGGAGTTATGGCATGGTCTCTCTGAACCTAGCGTATATGATGGATATACTTGGAGTCAGGAACTGGTAAAAACCGTGGAAAAGCATCTTTTCCACTTCCATGATTGTTTCAGGGAGTGAATTACTTTTCCTTGAAGATATTGGCAAGTTCATCCCACCTTTGTTGGCGGTTGTGTTCATCGCCCCTTGGATCTTGAGCGAGTTTGGATCTCTCAAATCTAGAATATATAGACTTCTTGTTCTTCGTTGCTACCAAAGCCCCCGCATTTCTGTGCCATGTTGGTCCAATTCCCCTGCACGCGTGTCGGCATATGGCGCGGTGTTCGTGAAAAACACGGCGATTCTCAGATCTCTGTCCGGCACGTCTTCTCCTTCCGATTCAGGCACTGAAGCGTCTTCTCTTCTCGGAAGATGAAGTGTCCAACTCACGAGGTGTTGGTTTTCTGCTCTGCGAGTCCGGACGGTTGCAGATCCGCCCTGTTCCTGAAACCAACATGCTGAGCACATGGTGTGGACACCTCCACAGCGAACCTGCCCTTGGCCCAAGGAAGAACTCCATCTCCCGCGCGATGATGGAGGATCAAGGAGCGGTTTTTAGCGAAATCGTGGCTGTCCTCAGGTGGAAAGCCATCAAGAGAATGATGTTCCGTCCCGTATTTCCTTATGGAAGCTTGGCATATAATGGTTTCAGTACAATGCCATTATGCCATTATGCCATACGCCATAAGCATCCATAAGCCATCAGCAGGACATGGCCCGATGACCATCAACTGATGAGTTTGACGAATGAACGTCTCACAGATGCCGACTGCACCTCCAAACAAATATATGTGAAAGAAGCAACAATCTCCTGGTTGCCGACGTTTGGCGGGGCTTCAGCATGCAGCATGACTTGCAGCAATATTTGTCCAAGCTTACTGTGGTGATTTCATATAGCATGAAATTCTGGAGTTGTTCCATTGTCAGAGCTATTTGCAACATGCGGACCATAGGGAGTGTGGACTCCTCTTGTGGGTCAGTCAATTCGGAAATGCGGCACTGCTCAGCAGACCCCTGCAACCTTTTTGCGAACCCTACAAAAAGAAGTCCTCGCACCGAATCACGATGAACTTATAAACATGGCTTGGAACCCAAATCAAAGGAGTCTATCCCTGCCGCGTCTGGCCGCTCAGGAGGTATCTCTCCTCGCTTGATGGACGATGAGGTGCGAGCGAGCTTGGCCTTGGGAAAGGAAGGGTCACACTCCGAGCTGGGCAGGCGACGAAGACCACGGGAATCCCCCAAGAACTCAAAGAGACATCCGGAGGAATTAAAGAATCATCCATGCCCTACTCAGGAACATATGGGGATCACCTACAAAAGCTTTGATTGGGGGATTGGGGGTACCCCGACTTTTTTATTCACTGAACATTGAACAGGTGGAAAGTTCGTGTGCCTCGCGGCATCCTTCAAGGTGGTTTGCCACGGAAAGCGAACGCTTGTCACTTGCTTGTCTTTCTCATTCAAAAGATGGAGGGCGTGGCTATCAAGGGTGGACCTTTTCGTTGGCCGAGATTTGGTGTTCTGTTTTTTCGTTCTGTCTTGAGGCCACTGGCAAGACCAACAGCTGAAGAAGTGCAACATAAACAAGTCGTTCTGTCTTGCCTGTGGCGTAAGGGCTACCTTTTCGATTGGGTGTACCCCCGTCTGGGGCGAGAGAACGCTGTTCGGTCGTTGGTGAGAGCGAACCCCGACCCACGCCTCCTTGACATCCCCTGCGATGGCTTCGCGGAGCTCGGTGCAACCGGTGGAGTGAACTGGACTTTGCAGGGCCATCGGACCTTTTTCCCTTGACATGCTTCACTCCACCCGTTCCCACATGGCACCTGCACCGAGCCAACCGGGGAGCTTCCCTCGGCGTCGGGGCGTCCGCGGGGCCCTGGCTGAGGCCTACCTGGTGTCAACGCCGCCGGCGCATCCAGGTGCGAACGCGGGGACGTGACGGTGGGCGGTGACGGCGGCCGACGGTGGACCCGAGCAAGTGGGCGGTGCGGTTGCGGCGACTCAGGGCTGGTGAAACGGCTGCACTTGGTGGAAGGTCTCGCTACGGGGTTCCAGGGTGCGACCCTTCCCCCTTTGTGTGTTTTTTTCGGGTTTGGAGGAGCCTGAGACGATGGAAGGCCCAGCGCGAGTCGCTCGATGCTCCACGGCGGTGGTTGTGAGCCATGCCATGGACCAACAATGGACCCCATTGGACACCACCTACCATGAAAGGCTGTGGGCATTTCTCCGCCAAAAGGGTCAGCTTTTGAGTCATTGCCAAATCCCATACACTCCATGGGACTACCATATATGCCGATCAGTTGACCCCCCAAACCACCACCCCTGGCCTGATCGGCAGTCCTATGGCAGTCCCATGGAGCGTCTGGGAATTATTTACTGTGGGGGCTCTAAAGAACGCCCAAGCCACCCTCGGACCTCTGACGGAACAAGTATAGGAAAAAAGCGACCAGAGCGACCATGGCCAGGCAGGTTCATCCGAAGCCCTCCAGGCCAGCCCTGGGTGGGGGTTGAAGTTTTGGCTGGTTGGAAGGTCAGAGGTGTGTGTGTCAAAACCTTGCTTGATCGCCCTGGTAGCCTGTTCTGTTCATGTTCCGCGGCCAAGCCACACGGTTCTTGATCCAAATCCTACCCCGTCCAGTTCGCGTAGCCACGGTACTCATTAGGCCGTTCAGTCGGAGACTCCGTTCGTCCAAGTGGCGGACCTCGGCGCTTTCGGGCGAAGCTGCGAGACATACGTTACCAGATGCTGCCTTCATTTGGGGGTCAAGGTCCTCATTCAGCGTGCTCCACGGGTAACCCGTGACATGAATCGCCAGGTTCTCAAGCCTCATACTCATGGACTCATGGACTTGCTGTTTGTTCTTGTCCTGCACGCGGCCAGCAGCAGCTACACGGCTCTCGAAAATGATTTTATCGATGACCGTCATACAAGATTGAGCGTCCCAGAGGTTCAAGAGGAACTCCATTCTCCCTTCACCCATCTGGAAAAGGCAACCCTCACCAACTTCCTTCACCCTCCAGCTTTAGCTCCGAGACGTTTCCAAAGCTTGGAGGGGCACCACACCTGTGGTGACCGGTCGCACCGCCACCGGTGTCAGGCTCGGGTGCCACGCTGCCCTCCACCGGTTCGCCAGTGCATTGCCACTTCGCCGGCGCCGACACCTTCGGCCGGGAAAGCGCCACAAACGCGCGGAGGGAGGGAGGAGAGCGCGAGAGGAGCTCATCCGATTTCGGGTCGTGACATGGCGCGCGAAAGAGCGGAGCATGGGTCATGACGGTGGCCATGGCAATGGCCTCCTGGAGCACCAGTCTGCTACATGGTCGTAGCAGACAACGGACCACCAAGGGATCCTGGTGCCAAGCCACTTCTCCCCCCGCCAGGTGGAAAAGCTCTTGGGCTCGTCTTTTGGGGCCTCACATCACCCTCGGAGATTGCTGGAGTCTATAACACGCGGCCTTCGGATGTCTTTGGGGTGTCGAAACGCCAGATTGGGGGAGTTTCCCAGTTCAGCGAGACTCGGCGGGGGCGACTCCAATACATCGCAAATCATGATCCAAATCAACTTGCATCGTTCCGTTTCCAAACACCTCTGATTGAATGAGGTCAAAACATCAGCTTGGCCCAGCAGCGCTGCGAGGCAAGGAAGGAGAGAAAGGACCTGCGGTTGGCTGGGAGATACACCGAAGCCGAGGCAGCCTAGGCAGTAGACATACGCGTGATAGCACTGATAGCAGACTTAGATTCTGCCAAGGGATGGGTTCCAACGGATGTTTGGAGGGAAGCCTGGAGGCTGTCTCTTTCAGTACAGATTCGATCGAAACATCTAGAAACATCCATTCGTGACCGATGTGGCCGTCTCCGATGTATCTCGCCATCGCGCGTGCCGGGACACCGAAGGGGTCCGAGAGCTATCGGGCGTGAGCCCTTTTCTGCGCCGGAAGCTTCCGTGCCAGGCCTTCCACGTGGATGGCAAAAACCGGCAGGCCTTCGCTCGTGCACGTGGACGTGGTTGGGATGTGGGGACATTGTATCCAGACATCCGATGTGGCGACGGTTTTGGCCAGCCGCTTTGGGGAGGACATGGGGTTTTGAAACAGCTCATGCTGTCCATTCCCCATTGATGTTATTTTGTAGGGATCTATTTCATACTTTATACAAATGACTAGGGTGGCAAAGAAGTAACAAGAAAGGTGCCCCAGCTCAAACCAATAGTTATAGACAAATGCAATGAAGGGAGATTGGCCCGGCAGGAAACAATGCCTTTTGATTGACACGTTGACCAGAGAGCTTGCTCTTTGTGCGGGAGAAGAGGGTGTTGGTTGGCTGTTTGTTTACATCAAGCACCTGTTTATGGCCTTGTGGAAGCAGGCTGCGCCAGGGGAGATGCTTGACCAGTGGTTCTCTCTTCCTCCTGAAGAAGCTCGCTCATCATCCAAACTCCCGGTTCTGTGATTCTTTCTAGAGATGCAGATTGATCCGGAACCTTTCCCCACCCTTACAACTTCCACCGAAAGAAGGGAACACCGGTTCAGAGAAGTAATCAAGCACTATCAAGAAATCAACCATCGTATTTGATGGTTACATGCACATTTCGCAATCAACCACTATACTTTTGTGATTTATTTATTCTTTTTGGTGGTTTATACGCCGACGCCGCGGATCCTGCGACGTGCCCCCGTCACAGACAGGCGGTGACAGACAGGCGGGGCCCATGAAGACGAATCCGAGGAATCCGAGGGGGATCTGTTGGGTCTGTCGAGTGGGTGGGGGGGGGCGCAGACTGGATGAGGTCTGTTCAAATCCGTTCCACCCGAGTGAGAGGACCGAACTTGGCTGAGAGGACCGAATGATCACGTGAACATCGTGAACTCAAGCCGACTGGCAAAAGTCCAGGCTTCCAGTAGATCTGAGGATCTGTTTCCTTTGTGGGGTACTAATCCGGTTCTCCTTTTAATTGGGGAGTGTTTATTAATAGGTACTCGGGATGAATTCCAGAGTCCTAATCTCGGCCCAAGGAACTATCGACCACGGCGGTTGAAAAGAGTCCTCACACTAGTCACTAGCTATAAGCGATGGTCGACGAGGCTTGCCTCTTTTGACATGCAGTTTCACTGCGGAGGTCTGGTCTGGACGCTTTGGAGGGGACCATCGTTTGGATGATTCGTGTGTCGCACAAGCCGGGGACTTGCTCATTTCTTTCACAAGGATTCGGAAGCGAAATCTAAGCGCACTTCCCCACTACCTTTTGTAACAAGACATGGTGGCCGAGTCGGTGGAGTCTAGAGGATGGGTTGACTACCCGTTGTTTGCATTCCTTCCCAAATCGCCATCAATCCAATCCCATGTTTGTTGCATGAGGACACGCGCAGCAATGACCTCTTCCATTTGTTTGGTATGTGGCCATGGATGTTGAGCTTGTACACTCAATCCATCACTTCTCATATCCTTTTGGTGAACATTCTCGACTCAAATTCTTGAGCTTGTTCACATCAATCTTGTTTGATGAAGCTTCCAGATGAGTCCTGGTTGGAGTCCAGAGCCCCATTTGCCCCAGGTTGCCGATGCGCATGATGTCCGTGGCAGCCAGAGGAGGCGCCTAGGCCAGGCAACCCCTTTTGCATCCTTTTGGTTTTTGGCATCGAAGAAAGCAAGGAAGCCAGAAAGTAAGGAAAGGATCGACCATTTCCATCGACATGCAATTTCAGCTTATGGAAGAGGCTTTTCCGGTAAAGGACAAGTGTTCCGCAACGTTTCTTTTGTTCACTCCAACTACCCTGAAAACTGGACCTGAACATCTTTTCCGAAGACCTACGGCCACTGCAGGGTTTTGTGCTCCATGTTGGTTGAAAGGTCCTCAAAACTGAAAGATGATCCAAGGATAAATTAAATGTTTTGGGTTAGAAGTTAGAACATTCATCGGATTGATTGGACCGAAAGATGATCCCAAGATGGTTAGAACATGCTTCGGAAGACCAAACGCCAGTGATCATTTATTTTTCAGGATCACACCTGGAAGGTCAGCTGGCTTTTTTTTGCGAACAGCATGCAGCATTAGCTGCGATGCTTGCGATCGCACTTCCAGGTGATGGAGTTGCTCTTTCAAGTGACCTCTCAATAGACTGAAAAGTGACTGATTGTAAACATGTATATTTCTTTCAAGCTTGCTATCCATGGAATAGTCACCTGACTCTCGACGCGGACTGCGTTTCGATGCTTTCTCTTGGACGATGGACCGATACTCACCTGTTTGTCCAGGTCCTTCGCCTGGCTCCATGGCCGGGCTCCGAAAAAAGATCTGCCGATGGAACAGAAGTGAACAGAAGTCGAAGGTCTTCCAGTCGATGCCTCACAGAAGTTGACCGGATCCCTGCAGTTTGGGAGTTTCCAGTACCATAGCCGTGGCAGTGGTGACCCCTCGATTCTCCAACATAGGCTGTGCTGGGTGCACTGTAGCTAGGCATGTGTATCGGAAGTAGTAGTAGTAGTAGTAGTAGTAGTAGTAGTAGTAGTAGTACTAATGATAATGGTAATAGTAGACGAAGACGAAGGTAGAAGTACAAGTAGTTTCACCGCTAGAAAGGGACCTGAACTTGGACCAAGCTGTCCCTGCAGGGAACTTTGAACAATCAGTGGCTTTTGGGTTAATATAGAGGTACACATTTAGTTTCGAGAACTCTGGGTTGGTTGCACTGGTGTTTTTGTGCATATCTTTGGATATGGGGCCGAGGATGCGCAAAGATACTTTAGCCAAGCTCTCGCCGACTTGGGCTCAACTTGGCTCACGGTTTCTATTCAGAGCAATTCCAAATGTTAAAAGGATGTCTCACCATCAAGCGAGCACGAATTTCGCCTTGCAGGATCAGGTAAGGATGGCCTCCTGTTTCCCAAAGGAGTGGAGTCACCCAACACCAAGTAATTGATGCTCCGTTGATGTTGATGCGCTGTAGGCACCCACCACTAGGAGCTTTGGGCAGGTACCGGTGACAGGTCATAAGTATCTTTAAATCATTAAGACTCCGCCCGTGCCCACTCCATTATGGTTTTGGATGAATGTTCATATTTCTTGCAGATAAAGCTGAGGGAAGCACCCTGGTATGTTGGGCTGGGGCTATTAATAATGGCAATATTAAAATGTCTGACTCCAGATGTGAGGAACCATGCTACAGTGGCAGACCAAGAAAGGAATGCGTCTCACGGCCCAAAAACTGGCCCGAGACACTTAACAAGAAAGCCGATGGCTTTGTGCTTTATGAGATGGCTTGGTCTTAGAGGCCTGCGGGACTGCTTAAGCGGAAGCCATTCTGAGGGAAGTATGCATTCCTTAGGTTCATTTGCCTCAGTGCTTCGCCCACTTCGAGCTAGATGTGTAGAAGCCTTCGCAGAGGGTGTCCAAGAATTAGATGCCTCCAGTCGGCTATTTGGGACACAGACACCAAGAACAGGAACACCATAAATCCTGATTTCGGTTTCAATGTGCTTTGGGAGAAGATTTCCACAAGTCCTGCTGCTATTCTAAGACAGACCAGACCTGCTCCTGGCGCCCTCCAGTCCATGGGCAGACCGAGATAAGGCGCCAAGGCGCCACGCTTGGATGTGTCCTGCGCGGCGCCGGATGCAGAAATTCGGAATTCACAGCCTACTGAAGATGGATCCCTGCCTATTTGGATGCGTCTGTGCATCATTTGCGTTGTCCTAAGCATACTCAGCTGAGCAGCAAGCCTTGGTATAGGACAGCATCGTCTTACCTAGGTTCCACTTCCGTGCTTGTCTGGGGGAGGATCGTGTAGACTCTTGATTCATACACCCTCCATATGAAGAGGTTTTTCAATCCATGTCTGGGGGGCTTATTGATCAAAAGTCTACATTGTTTCATGAGAGTCATGACCGTCAAACGACACCTCTTCGACGAGCCTCCGGCATGCAACGGACCACTGCGGGCACGTCGTATGAACCAGCGCTCATGACATGCCGATTTTGACACGTCGACTGCGGGCATGTGCCAATTCTCCGCTTTTGCCCCCTCTTTCGGTCCTTAAGCAAAGGAAAGATCCACCGCCACCGGAAGGATTGGTTGATTTGGATCCATTTGGACTCACTCGTTGGACGGTTTCACCACCTCCCACGAGTTGGACGGTCGAGTCGTTTCCAGAGACGAGCTTGGCTGAAAATGGACCGAACGCAGCGCCATCCATGGGGGTTGGTTGAAACAAGCTGACACCTGCTACATCTTAGCAACCACCTGATGGGTTTCTATCATATACATGTCTATTTTTGTTCGGCGATCCTTGGGGTCCAGGATGGTCCAGATGTTTTTTTTCCCCTTTTTGCGGAACGCCACGAGCACCCGGGGTCCTTGACAACGGCCGGTGGTGGACGGCCGTTCGGCTTTTTGCACTGGGCCGCCGGGAAGGTGCTGGAAGGTGCTGGACAAGCACTCCATCCTTTCAACTGGTTCCAGTTCCTTTTGGACTACTTATATACTACTGCAAACAATGGTCTTGGGTGTCACATTCTAAGATCATTTAAGTTGGTTCTGTCCGTTCTTACCTGTAACAGTCAGTAAACAAGCAAATCACTATTTTTGAACAAGGCTTTTACTAACCATCATCATCCACTGTTACAGGTACTGTATTAGGATAGACCCAACATTTAAGTATTACTATTTCTTGTATTTTCTAAGTAAGCATTGTACACTTGTGTATACATACCTCATACCTCGACCGCTTTGGCTCAAGACAAAAGGTGTGCAGTTTTGGCTGTTATCCTATAAACATAGGTTATCAGCCGTAATTATAGCCATAATGGGCCCGTAGTATTGCTCCGCGTCATTTGCTGCCATGGACATGTCTCTTGACCCCAATGCCCTCG
This sequence comes from Durusdinium trenchii, assembly GCA_963970005.1. Classification (NCBI taxonomy): domain Eukaryota; class Dinophyceae; order Suessiales; family Symbiodiniaceae; genus Durusdinium; species Durusdinium trenchii. The sequence goes on along the minus strand of CAXAMN010022751.1, from coordinate 923,268 downwards.
CGAGGCTGGCAGCACCGTATGGAATTACGGATGGGCGTGAGAGCGTGGATGGAAATCCCGCGGCAATCCATCTACCGTTGATGGATCCAAATGTCTCGTCTACACCAGACAACGGATCTACTATGTCAACGACTGAGTGGGGAGCGGGCGGGAACGCCATGCCGATATTCAATCAGGCCTATTTTTCCTTTGTGCACACACCACCTGCAATGGTCGCTGAAATGATGCGACAAGCGTCTCAGAACCAACAGCTCGAGGGGCCACGAGCAGAACTCATGCTCGCAGCAAGCAGGCTCCGAGATGAAGCTGATGAGGCTTTCTGTGAGAACGAAGAGATGAAAGTCCAGGCTAGGGCATTCATCAATGCAGCAGTGCAGCAGAGGCCGGATACAAGACCATGCAGGAACAAGCGCAGCCACATTTCGTGGAAATGTCAATGAATCACCGTGAGCAAATCGCTGGACTCGAAATGATGCAGGGACAGAAGGTCTCCTACCTTGAGATGAACCTCGCACAGCAACAGCAGGCATCCTTTGAAACGCAAAGGCGTTTAGCCGAGACAGATAGCGTTCAGGCGCAACTCCTGAAGGAACTTTGAGAATTCAAGGGACAGAGGGGGAACACGCCTGGCGTTCCGGAAGGGGCTGCCGAAGTTCGTGAGTTCATTCCGGCCAATGAAGCATATCCCAAAGACTCTTTTGCCACCGATGACGTCAAGTCGATGAGTCTGACTTGTTTGGCTCACCGTCGATAAGGTCTCAGCCAAGGAGTGTATTTTCCCTTAACGCTCCAGTTTTCCAATCCGCCAGCCCTTGGAACGGCGGGTATGGATCATTAAACATCAATGGAAGCAGTGGCAACCCTGGTGGTAATGGGTCAGGGGATGGTGCTGGGCCGCCAGGGGGTGGGGGAGGTTACCCTGTCGGAGGTCCATCGTTAACATACCCGAAGGAACCTGGTCGCCCGGGAATTCCGCTCCTCAAGATTCCAAAGTCGGGGGGTGGACCGCCCGGTCCTCCGGGGGACGACGACGATCAAGGCGATGATGATGATGATGATGATGATGATGATTTTGATGAAGACGATGATGAACTGACAGACAAGACACTTATGAAGAAGCTCAAAACAGGTGTTGGGAGGTAAGAGTTCTACCACCAAAGAGGCGGACCATATCAAGATCCCTTCTTTTCCACAGCCTGAGAGTTACCGCAATTGGAAGATCCGGGTAAGGGTTGCGCTGAGGGCCGCATCATCCAAGCCCGACAAGGCATTCTCATGGATTAACAAAGTGTGGGTTGAGGGGCAAACCATCGAAGGTCTTGCTAGTCCTGAGGGTTTTACCACTCTCGATTCGATGCAAAGCTTCTCGCTGCCTTATCATCGATTGCTACAGGTGAATTTGCGCGCAAGGTTGACGCTTTCAAGGAGAAGGAGTCCACGAAGGATCGTCCCGTCTGTGGGAGACAGATGCCACTCATGATGCATGAGTATTTCAGCGCAAATATCAAACATGGCGCCACGTACTCCTTGAGCGACTTGTTCAGTGTGAAGATGACGGGCGACAACCTCAAGACATTTTTGTCCAATTGGGATTCCGTTACCGCTGGTGTTACTGATTTGCCTGAGGCTACTGTCCTGGAAACTTTGTTCTACCAGCAAGTGAAGAACCACAGGGCAATCGCCCATGACATCGAAGAGTATCACCGGGCCGAAGAGGGAAGTTCAAAGCGCTGCTACCAGTTCCTGTACGACGCTGTTCGTAGACATCTCATGAGGGAAAGGCTAGAGGACAATCGGGGACGGATTGCCGCTAGTGTAGGAGGTGCCAAGACATCCGCTCCTGCAGCCGTGCACCCCAGGGGTTTTGCGTCCAGTGGAACAAAGGGGGCTGTAGCAAAGAAAACTGCCCATATGAGCATGAGGTACCCAAGAAACGCGAAAAGAGTGTAAAAGGCGTTTGCAGTCAAGAGGGAGAGAGAAGAAAGATACATCCAAGATTGGGTGCAAGTTCTGGAAGGCTGGACGTTGCAAGACAGAAAAGAGGGGTGAGTTTTTTGATGAGGGTCAGCAAAGGCTGAGGAAGGCCACGTGCTTCTTCTGCTAGTTTAATGGAAAATCTGGAACCCTGGATGATCCCTGCATGCAAACTGGAACCCTGGAAAACTGGCCTTATGCCTGCCTACAGAGTCTTAAGAGGTTAAGTGACCTTATGGGATTCTACAGGAGTACCAAAAGGATAGTCTATAGGGTGCTTCAACCTCTGCTGGTGTGAAGGAACCGAGAACTCTGACGTGACGATTTTCTCGGGTCGTTTCCCTGAGGTCAAGCTCAGCGAGCGCAGGTCCACTGCCCATGCATGAGAGCAAAAAGACAGCATTCGATCCGCGTTGCAAAGGGCAGTGGGAAGGATGCCAAGCTTTGCTGTGCGGATCTCCGGATCATCGTGCTCATGATTGTCCGCTTGCCAAGGGCAAAGGCAAAGGAAAGGGCAAAGGGAAGAGCCAGTACCAAGCAGCTGGGACCAAGGATGGACCAATCGCTCATGGTCTTCCGGATCCTGGAATTGGTCGGGTTCCGGACGCTCATCGTGGCAGCAGCCAGCATCTTCGTCGTCCTCATCCAACTGGTGGTCTAGCTCCAATGCCGGCTGGTGGAACCAGTGATCAGCTAAAGGGTGCGAAAAGGGGAGAGATTGAGGAAGCCGGGATTGCCCGTTCGCAGTGCGGACCGGAAGGTCACGCCGGAGATCAAATTTGTTGGCGTGCCATCATTCCGTGTTTGCGCGAGCAAGCGTGAACGCTCTGCCGTAGATCTTTCATCAGCACTCATGCACTTAATTCGATGGCATTTGCCTACTGGGCACGTTCTTTTCCAGGTTGGAAGTTGGAACGGTAAGAGTTCCCGAAGAGAGGAGCGTGCCGGAAGGCATCGCCGTCTTTGTTTGAAGAACCTTGTTGCCCCTTGCAACTTTTGAGGTTGGAAAGTGAAAGCATTTCAAGCGAAGCCTTGTGGCGCTTCCTGCGTCGGAAAAAGGGATGAGTTGTCTTGCATCGGCCTTTCAGAAGCATAAGCTATCGTAACACCACTGCCTTCGTGAGCATTCGTTCGAGGGCTGTAGAGCGGTTTGATTTCATCGCCGCCTGAGGTTGGTACTTTGCTTACGACTTCCTCTTCGGCGCGCCGTGGCCAAGCCACTCCGCTCCGCGGGGGGTGTATTTTCTAAGTAAGCATTGCACACTTGTGTATATACCTCATACCTCGACCGCTTTGGCTCAAGACAAAAGGTGTGCAGTTTTGGCTGTTATCCTATAAGCATATTTCTGCTGTCATTTTTGGAGAGGGAAGACACCGGACACACCTGGGTCTTCTTTTGGTCCATGGATTCCCCTGGCTTCCACGCTCTTTGTGTTTCCGGGACCCCCCCAAAAGGAACTTAGCCAACGTGGTCATGTTGAAGATTCACAAGTTCCAAGGCTTGTTGGGAAAGATTCCGTCCTGCTGTAGCGGAGCAGTAGCAAGAGGAGGAGTAGTAGTAGGAGTAGGAGTAGGAGTAGGAGTAGTCGTCGTCATCGTCGTCGTAGTAGTAGTAATCGTAGTCGTAGTCGTAGTCGTAGTCGTGGTGGTTGTTGTTGTCGTTGTCGTTGTCGTTGTCGTTGTCGTTGTCGTTGTCGTTGTCGTTGTTGTTGTCGTTGTTGTTGTTGTTGCTGATTTCATCATCACTCTTGTCAATTTGAAACGCCCTTGGGGCATGCGCCTTCATTCTCCGTTGGCTCTACAGAGGGACCTCCTTCGTTCGGTGCCTAGCACTGGACGCCATGGATGCCACTGACGGGGCAGCAGGCACGTGGCCGGTGTTCATGTTGAATGTTTGCTTGTCAATGGGTTTTAAAGTGTGGTTAAATAAAGAACTGCAGTTCAATCTGCATTCACCGATGAATTGATGACTGACTCCCGAAGTATCCGTTTCAAGTCGAAGGCATTGGTAAAAGGAATGGCTGACAATCTGAGGGCCTGTACCAAAGTTCCTGTAGCTTCAATGTGGGGTAGGATCAAATTGGTTGAACAAAAGCTCCGACGTTGACTAATACATCCTCCTCAGAATCCGGGCCTGCGAGTAGAAAAGGTCTTCGGCGTCCAGATCCCCACCTCGTTCAGGGTCTGGCCATCGATCTCCGGACCAGCAGAGAAATCTGGGTCTCGTGGTTCGGCGCCAGGAAAAGCCAAGGCCAAACGACAATGGAAGAAGATCGACCCGGGGCAGATCCTGGACATCCAGCAGCTCCGGAGAAAAAAGTAACATCAGTCAGACATGTTAATTTTTTGGAACGGGACCATCACTCAGAGCGAATCACTCTGAGAAGTAGGAACTGGAACCTTCGGCGTGGTGAAACCATTCGGCCTGACACCGTGGAACTGAGCCCCACACCGGTTGCTTCAGCGAGTTGAGGCGAGATGGACTTGAGTCGGATCTCAAACCAGTCACGTCGGGGTACGCCGAACGAAGGTGCTCCTCACTAAATGGAACGAGTCCCCCACCCCGAGCTCTGTGACTGGTCAAACCAAGCTCAAAGTGACTGAACTTGATCCCCTTCGAACTGAGGTCCCTTGTTATACACACCTGGATTAGGCCTGGAAAAGGACGATTTCTTTCGCCCCTCAAATAAAGAGTGGAACGATTTGATGTAGAGGAAGCACCCGTTTTTGGAGTTTCGTTTTGTCGATCCTTGGAAAGAACTTCTTCTCCATTTCAATGGACATCCGTCGAGCCGCGCTGAACAGAGGTCTTACGAGGAGCAGCGAAAGGGCAGCGAAGTGAAAGGTAAAGGAAAAGGAAATGAAAAGGGCAAAGGCCGTGGTAATGCCCGGATCCTCAGGTTTTTGGCAGCACATTTGGGCTGAAGACCACCTTTGGTCTGAAGACCACCTTTGGTCTGCACGCCAGGCTCTTCTAGTTTCTGCTGTCTGTCGATTGGGTGGGTTCTAGGTGATCCCACCTTCCAGAACCGTTTTTCGGGTCCGAACCTCACGGTGCGTGGTACTCGGTACCGTCGCTGGGTTCGACGAGTTGTCCTAGCAGTTCCGGTTGAAAGCATGTCCTGCTTGGCTAGAAGGATCGAAGTGGGACGTCGAGAGACGTGCTCAGGGAAAAGGAATGTCAGAGAATGGCGAGGGCAAAGGTAAAGGCAAAGGAGGAAAGCATGCAAGCAGGTGCACGGCTGAGAGCACTTGGCCGGTTTGGTCTCGGACCTCCTCGGCTTCCTGAGGTTGCAGGGTTCCTGGGTTCCATGCTGGCAGCTGAACAGTTGGTTTCAGCTGCCTTTCAGTTGGCTTACGTTCTGCTCCTCTCCAGAAAAGGTCGTGTTGATTTTCAAGATGGGTGCTGTGGACCTTGCAATAGCAAACATGTGGTTCAAGACCTGGAGCTTCTAGTCGCCACAGGAAACAAGACTTGTACCAAAAAGAGTAGGAGTCTTGAGGGTTCCCTATCGCGAGGTTGAAGAACCCTAGTTCGACTATCCTATAGGTACTCCTGGTGACGGGTCCTATTTATGGTCACTGGCTACCTCTGTAGGTCTTTCGGTCACGGAAGGCATCGATTGGAGCTTCATCGGATTGTCTCGACTCCGCCCATTTGATCTTGTAACCAGACGTGCAGACGTGTTGGGTTTTTGCTTCGTGAAAGATCATCATGGGCAATGCAGAAGGAACCTCACCCGGTTTTGAGATGATGGCACACACTTGTTGAGCGAACATATGACGCCTGAGCTCTTCCTGTGTGCGAGCGGACTGGATGACTCGATGAGCCTCCTCGAGAGCCGTCCACGTGACACGTCCACGCAGGGAAGAGGACCCGAACGTCGAAAGCACCGATCCTAGTGGAGATCTGAGGCCGTCTGCTGGCGGCAGGGTGATGGGAATCGGTCTGATGCGAACGTGCGGTTGCCAGGGCGGGTGATGCCAGGGCAGACAGGGCAGCCAGGGCAGCCGCAGACAGGACCAGGGCACCAGACTTTCCACCTTTCCATGTGATGGGAACGATTGTTTTGGTTGTTCCTCAGGGACTGGATGGGCCCTGTATAGTGGATTGGGAGTAGATGGCACAGACCCCTAAGAGGTGGTTTATATATATATATATATATGAACCTCCATGTAAAGGACATCTTGAGGTCTGTGCCATCTACTCTGAAACTGCTGTATGTGTTCCTTTCTCAACAGATTCTTATCTCGGGCAATGCTCACTGTGTGTGGAGTTTGCACTTGGTATCTGAGAATCCTGACAAAGTTCATTCTCAGATCCCTCACAAAGATGATTTAGTTGCTTTTGCTAGGCCCACAAAACATCTTGACCACTGCCCTGTGGAATGCTAGACGAGGGCAGTGCGTCATGTCAGTCGTGATCTTTAGACAAGGACTGAGAGACCTCTACGTTTCATGCCTCACATCTAGCTCAAAGATTGTGTACTCCCCAAACCCATCTTGGAATCTTCCCAGGTCTGATACTCAGACTTAAACAACTCAACAGCTTAACAAAGCTTCGATTTGCGCCCACCTCTAGCTCATATGGTCCCCCCAAAAGGAGCCGGCACCCAGCGGTGTGGGGGTTCGGGACACTGAGGCGACCGCCACGTGAGGGAGCTTATGGCCAGCCGGGCCTCGGTTCTCTCGGCGATCCGATGGCCGGTGGCCACCAGCGACAGCAGCTCGGCTCCGGCGCGGTCCGGTGGCGGCCCCGCGGCGTGGTCAGTGGTCGTGGGAAGTCTAAGACTTGAAGACCTTAAGACAGTACACCGTATTCCAGCGGACCGGACCTGAACCATTGAACCATTTTCTGTCGGATTGTACCATGTATCAACCCGAAAATCACAGACCAAATTTTCGGGGGCTCACGGCTTGGGGCGGGGCTTCACTCAGTTTGGACCGCCCTCCCAGATGCCTCCTCCCTCCAACTCCCCCGGCCCCGAGGAGCTACCCGCGAGGTGGGCCCAGCCCCAAAGGCGGCCGCCGCGAGCGCGACGGCAAGGGCAAGGGCCGGCGGTCGAAGGGTGGCCGCTCGGCGGGACTGGAGTTGGGACGGAGGGAGATCGCTCCAAGCGGTGGGCGGGGGGAAGTGGAACATGGGGTGGAAGAGATGAAGGACTTTTTGAGAGATTGTTCAAAGATGGAACGAGATCTCCATCAAGTGTGGCCAGTGATACTGCACCTGATTGGCTTGGCAAAGGAGCGTCCCAAACCCCCTTGTAAATGAAGATCCCCTAGTAGGTCCACAAAACGTGCGACTCTTGTTCTTTGGGATGCTTGCTTCACATCTCTCGGGAGGGTCGCATCCAGGAAGATTGAGGAAGCTGCACCTCTTGAGGTGGAAGGGCTTCGAACTCTGAGTCGGTGAATCCTCAGAACGCCATCCGAAGGGCTTTGTTGCCTTGGATCCCCGGCGGCCCCCGAGGATTCCAATCACCTCAAGGCGCGAGTAGCTTCCAGGCGGGGGAAGCGGAGGAAGCGGACGGTTCCGCTGCGGAGAGCATGGAAGATAGGTGCCATGGATAGTTTTTTTTACGGAGGTCCCACGTGGAGAAGATGCTGTGGCGGGGGGAATTCGACTCTGACACCATCACATGGAAGTGGCCATGCATCTTTTTGTAGTCTCCTGTTGGAACTATATATATTATATAAACTAGTTGACTTCCACATGAGGGAAAGCTAGCGAGTCAAGTGAAAACAGTGACTTGGTTGGCAAAGTAATGTTTATCCCTTGTCGCATAGGACAAGAACATACAAGAACATCCCGCAGGGTTCGTTTCCGCCTACGATTGGGTTGATTTTGTACGTTTGCACACAGCGAGAAGCTAATTTATTTACTATGACATCGGGATGCTGGACGGAGGTTCTCGCTTGTACAATGCAACTCTTCCACGTTATTTCTTTGTCTTGAACACGGGATAGTTACTTGGATAGTTTTCTTTTCTTTCGAGGATGTTTGTGGTTTGTTATGCATTTTTTTCCTTCCCACATTAGAGCTTGCGAAGCTGCTGCGCTGTCACACTGCGCTGTCGCAAGTCATTTGCACCTGAGTGTTTCTCAAGATCCCGCAGCAAAGGGGTGAGTGTTCGGTCCATTCGTCTTCTTCCATGGCTTCATTGGTTTCCCTCACCAAAGGATCCTGCCAACTCACCATCTTTCCCGGCAAGGCAGTGGTTGACAGGACATGGCAGGACATGTGATCATCTCTTTCCCCGGTCTTTGGAACCGATCCTGCCGATCCCTTATGCTCACTGCTTTGCTGCAGTTCTGAGGCAAGGTTGGAGGTGTCCAGAGGCAGATCCTGAGAATATCACCGATCTCGGAGCAAAGAAATAGTCTTTGCATATCTGTTTTGACAGAAGCTATGAGGATTTTTAAAGACAACTTCACCTCTTGTTCGACGTTTTGATTTTGTGACGTGTGTGACCAAGTGAATAGTACCCTTACCATGAACAGGAAACAAGAAAAAACCATAAACAAACACAAACACCTTCTTTTATTTCCGGGTGTTCCATGTCAGGGTGGTGTTGCATGTCTTCCCCCTTGGACCCTTTCAGTGCTTGGATCTTCAACGGGTACGAACGACCGGAAGCTCCCGTCTCCTAAGTACACATTGGGTCCGCCCAGCTCACTTGGGAGGATGAGACACGGATCCACATCGCTGTGTGGCACTCCTCTTTTTTTTTCTTTAAACGGGTGAAGAGGAAGGACCACGTCTTCCGCGCGTGGAAGGCATGACTCATCTCGTCTTAGTCTTCCGCTCCGCTCTCCGCCGCTCCACCAGGCCGAAGAGCCGCAAAACGCGCAGGTCGCGACGCCAGAAGCGCGGCCGTCACAAGCGCCGTCGCAGGTGGGGTTTAACCGTGGGGGCGTGTTTTTTTTGGTCTTTCGTGCTCCAGGGGTCCGGCGTCTGGATCATTTTTCTGGACTTGTTCTTTCAAGTTTCTTTTCAGAAGATAGTAACCTTTTGACCTGTGAAAGACCTGTGAAAGACCAGTCCGCGGACTCGACTGCAGTCCGCTGCAGGCGGTCCGGTCCAGTCTGGTCGGTCCGAGCGCAGCTCCGCAGTGGTTTGCTTGGGCACAGCCAGGATGTGGTGCCACAGTTGGAAGATGTTGGAAAATGTTCCAAAGCGGCCCACAGTCTGTGAATGGAACAACAACGCCTCCAAAACATTCCCACAGCCATGGATTTGATGGATTCCCCATGGATTCGCAACCCATGTGCACAGATTTGGGGTCTGCCGCGGTCTGGACAGGTAGCTCCTGGCACCGCCCACATGGCAGGTAGCTCTTTGTGCTGGGAGGGTGGGTGGGTGGCGATCAAACATATAAGACTCTTCACCTCCTAGTAGCGATGCCCTTTGCTCCCAGTAGCTTCTTGTTCCATATGCATGTTATTCTTTCTATTTTGCTGTTGTTGATACTGGATTTCTTGTATGCACCAGGTCCTGCCGAGTGAGGCCCAGCACAAGCTGCCGTAACACAGTGAAGCCCTTGTAGGCCGCAGCAATCCATGGAGCCTTGAGTGCTCCATGGATTTCTGGTGAAGGATCCCTTCCTGGGGAACTCAACCATTCTAAGCTCAGTGTGACTTGGTGACAACACCAAACATCGTTTGCGTACCCTCAGGACTCTTGGCTCAGTCTTTTTTTGTTCTGAGACTCTGGTTTCGTTTGCCACACAATTCTCGCAGCAAATTTTTTACACGGGCAATGAGAAGAATCACCTGCAAGCCACGGCTTGCCACGGGCAGTAACCTTCCCACTGTCATCATGCAGAGCCGTTCCAAAACACCATCCATCTCCAAGAAGCCAGCATGACTATATAATCAATCCATAGATGGCCTTTGAATATTGAATATTGGTCGGTTGATCAGTGCTGTAGAGGGGATACTCCCAAGTCAACCAGCAATGGGTATGTATATTTTCATATCTATTTTCTATGTATATGGTACCTGGCATATACGACCCGTGTCCTCCCCTCGTTAAAAGACGAGGTGTCCGCTTCGTGTCCTCCCACTCCCACATCCATCCAGACCGGCTCGGCAGCGCGGCCGGCAGGTGGTCCTTTTCATGCAGCTGTTGGCAAAGGAGGTGCGACGGACACGGACGCCGCCGCCACCGCGACCGCCGCGGACGCCGAGTCGGGTGACGAAGACGGGTGACACCGCCGTGGTGTCCCTGTGATCGGGGACCCCGCCACGAGAGGCGGCGAGTAGCCAGTAGATACAAGGTGTGATTCTGAAGGCACTGGATGAAGCAACTAGGCTACTAAGGCTTCCAAGATTCTGATTTTGAGGGATCTACCATGGAATACGGTGGTATTTGCGTGATTGAGTTCCATGGCTCTTCACCAAAACTTCCGAACTAGCGACAGCTCGTTACAGCTGTCGAAGCGTCATTTTGGTGGGTGAGAATGGGAGGATGCCTAGCTCGAGCTGTATGTAGACGGATCTAGTTGTGGATAGTTGTCAAGGACCTTCCCTGTTCGTGGACTGGACATCCATCAAATGGAAGAGACTGCATCCTGTTTCTTCCCATTTCTTTTTCAGGGACAGTGACTCCATGATGGATCTGACATTGAAGCTTTTCACCTTGATATCTTTCAACTCCCCTCAGTTTATGACAGGATTCGCCCCGTAGATTCCAAGTCCTAGCTAAGCTGCTGGCACGGGTCCCGTGCGGGGCAGTTTGCCGCATTTTCGCCTTCGTCGAACGGACTCACTCGCCTTCTTTCGGTCTGAGTTTTCACGAGGCGCACGTGTTCGAGTGTGTGGTTTTTGGTTGGGCAGCGGTGGGGTGGGTCCAAAGGAATCGAAAAGGAAGTGGGGTCTGCCCACCCACTTCCTTTCTCTCTTCGTCGAACCGGATCTGTCCCTTGCCGTCGTATTTTTGGGTGAAAAAGGGTCCCACCCTCCCAAGAAGAGGCGACCGCTAGCGGGTCGGTAAGCTTGAAGGACTCTGTTTGGGTCCGTTCTGACCTGTAACAGGACCCGGTTTCACAAGCAAATCCCTATTTTGGAACCAGGCCAGGTACCTAACCATCATCATCCACTGTTACAGGTATTAGGATAGACCCAAGAGTACTGTATTAGTCACGGACCTCTCCAGAGTCGTTGTGACGACAGGCCTTTTGACAGGCCGAAGCATCCGGGTCACGAACGGTTTAGCTCCTGGGGTTGATCGGGACAAACACCCTGGAGGTGGATTGGTTCACCTGGGCGCCTAAATGTGGCGAAGAATCCACGTCACCACACCCACGATGTCCAGGTCTTGGACGTGTAGTTCAAGAGGGACATGGGTTTTGGTCTATGTTCCTTCTTCCTTGGGGTCCAACTGGGAGGTCTTCTGGTTTTCATACACACCCATGTCAATGCTTGTGGGTTTGCCCTCCGCCGACCTGCGGCTCCGTGTAGCCCCCTGCCCTGAATCTTTCCTCAGGCGCAGGCATGGGTGGCTTCATGCCAGCACCTATGCAGGAAGGGGCGATGAGCTTTCAGATGCCACAGATGCAGATGTTTCCACCCTACATGGCAGGCGATTTATCAGGGGTGTTCGCTGAACCGTTGGGGGGCGCTCCAGCTGAGACAGTGGGGGGAGGGAGCGAGCTAGTTGAGCTGCAAGGAAGGGGCTTTAAGGCATATTCTTCTCATGTGCAAGACATATGCATCAGCTCTGGGTCAACCCCCCCAAACCAAGAATCGGTGAACATTCCTGATGGAATCAGTTGATAGGGGTGCTTTCACCAGGAAGGTCGGCAACTTGCCCCAAGCATCCCCAAACCCACACGATCATCTGATATCCTTGGCGTCAGAGTTGAGGGCAACTCGAGGATCATCAGCTCTCCTGGGACTGTAGAAAGTTTGGACGGTTGATAAATAAAACCTCCAATATCTGGAGGCGGGAGGTGTTATTCATGTAACGGTCTACATGTGACGGTGTACCCGTTCCGCTTGGCGCATTCAAAGTTCGGGGCTTTTCGCTGCTGATCTGTCACGTCATGACCTGTTCCCATGAGAGACTCCAACATGAAAAGCAGTCTCAGACCATGGGACGCCGCGCGCGTGTAGTCATGTGGTTTGCCACCTAGCAGGTGGCAGGGCGTTTTCCTGGCTCACGGGAGATCACCATTCTCCCACCTTTTCCAGGGTTTGCCGCGTTCGGGAGGCATGGGCGGTATGCCATACATGGGCTACGCGCCAGAAATGATGCCATGCATGTGCCTTGGCGCAAAGTGCTTGGATCTCTCATGGCTTACCAACTGATCACCATGCTGTGGAGACTGAAGGGATGGTCCAAATTCATGTTCTCCTGGCCTCTATTTGACTTGTTGTAGCGATGGCCTCCATCAGCATCCTTGTTACTTGTTCTTCGGCCCTTGCCGTGACTCGAGTGACGACCTGGGAAGCCTCCCACTCGGCCTGGCACCCTCGCCAGGTCCAGGCTTTGGAGTCAATTTGCAGCAAGTCGCCTAGTGTCACAAGCAAATCACGATTTTTTGAACAAGGCCTGCAACTGAACCATCATCCACCCCGGCCCTGGTAATAGACCCAATCTAGAAGGATCTCTTCTTCCTCCAATCAGAAAAAATCAATGCCAGGCTGATGTCTTGGTTGTGCATCTAGTTGTGGATAGCGGAAGAAGTTTATCCTTACCAGCCATCTACAAGACCCTCCAGACTGCAACGGTGGGTGCTTCTCGCCATCTTTTTGCTTCAGAAAGCAGTTGGACCACTTTAGATGAGGCGATCGATCTATAATTGGCACCAACTAAACTGAACCCTAATTAATAGAGTCTCATCAAATATTCGGCCTGGCACGGATTAGCTCGACTTCGAGGTCGTATGGCGGGGTTTTCCGCACGTACCGACCAGTCCCATTGCTCCCTTTTCTCCGGTCCGAGCCCTCCATCCGAACCCCGGACCCACCGCGGTCGACGACACCGGTGGACCGTCCCGGTCGGCCAGGTCCTCCACGGCGGCGACCGCGAGTCCTCAGAGCGGCTTGGGGGAACAAGCGAGGTCCGGTCAGGTCCGGGGTGGGTCCGTTGGACGACCGGACGGAACGGTGGGAACGGTGGGAACGGTGGGAACTGGGTCGCATGAGGCGTGTGGGACGGCGCCTCATGACCTTTTGGGGCGGCCAGATGGTCCCATACGACAAAGACACATACATATAATTTACAGCATAGTACAATATATTATACAATATAATAAACTAGCGTATTGATAGTAGAATAACTAACATAAACTAATAATGAAAACATATACGATATACTGTAATAGAAGACAATATACAATATTATGTAACATATCCTACGATGGCAGCCATATTATACACAGCCATTATATATTATAAAATGTGGAATATTGATGAATTTTGTATTATCAGATATATATATATAATTTACGATAGAACAATATACGATCATGCAGTATACTACAATACATTAATACATCTATGTATATATACACATCAGATTTTACTAACAAACACATAAAACCCATACTGTATATGAAGAACATCACAAATACAAAGCATCTTATGGTGTTTATGACTTTTCTCAGGTGGTGCCCGGTGACATCAACCTCACCAAACTGCGACAGTCAACCCACATGCAGCTGTCGCTTTCTTCCAGTCTGCGGTGACCGTCAACGGACCATGACTCGCGTCCATGACTCTTCGACACGTGCGGTCCGTCGGAAATGGACCGATCACGGTCGGCCCGGTGGCTTGTGACATCGTCGATGTGGAAGGTGCAAACCCTCGGCGTTGGTGCCAAACCGTTTCGATGTGTTTTTTTCTCCTCCGCTTGGACTCGCCGTGACTCACGTGACTCTCCGGTCGTTGGAAGTGAAGACTTCAGACCGGTGGGTTGGCACGACGTGACCTGTTCCTGCAGGGGTTTTAGTCCAGTGACGTGACGACCTCCACGACCTGGTGAAGCAAGGAAGGCCCACCTGTGGGTGGAGTCTTTGTGCCCAGCTTTCCTTCCCGTTTCCTTTTCTTTTTGGCTTGATGGATCTGGATTTTGTGAGAAGAAGTTGGTGGGTTCGGACTTCCGACAGTCTCAAAAACAGGTACTGTATCAAACGCTGCTGTTTTGACTGCCAAGATTTGCTTGGAAAAAGGAGGAACCGCGTCTTTTCAAAGGCAGTGAACTACCTCTTTCACCTCACCAGCGGAACTGCGGCGCCCTTCGCTCCTGCGGCCTTCGCGCCACTTCGGACTGCCGCCCGCTCTCCCTCGCGAAAAAGTCCACGCCGGGCGCATGGGGTCCGTCTGGCGCCGAGGAAATGACTTGGTGACCAAGGCCAAGTCGCAGCGACTCGGGCGAACTTCACGGAGCGTTCGTATCGGTGGAGGATCGGCGGATCGGTGGGCGGATCGGGGGCGAGCGCAGAGAGCGCCGCGTTTTGCGAATGGGGATCGGTTCGTCCAATGGATGGGTCAAGAGAAGAAAGTGGCGAGAACGTGGCGAGAAAGGTGCTGTGATGAAAAATAGCCCATGTAGAAACAAGGTTCGAAACACAAGAACACAAACGGACTCATTGCCAAGACCAAATGCCCAACACTCGCTCTGGACCAGTTCGGCATCGCCCGAATTCGCCCGAGATGTAAGCCATTGATCTTCATCACGAGTAGACACAGTGGTGTCTTCATCACGAGTAGACACAGTGTCATTGAGCGAGAAACCGCCTGGCATGTCGAGAAGCGCCTCCTTTCCAGCATGACTCATCTTCGCACCACCAGTGGTGTGGCGACGGTGACAGTCGACCGTCGATTGGGGATCACAGATGCTCGAGACTGTTTCCCGGGAGCCAAGCACGAAGACCCCACCGAACCGAACAGTGTCCCCCCCGACACCGGGCGGTGAATCCCAGCGGTCGAGTCCAGGACACCAGTTTTCAAGACACCGGCCGAGTACGTGTGAGCTATCAGTGTGGAATCCACCATCTTCGGAGAGGAGTGATAGAGTACTCGGTGACTCTCTCTTCCTTTTCTTCTCATGAAACAATGCCGTAACCGTCCTGAAGGGGGGAGATGAGCTGATGGACCTGCCCGTCGAGCAGGTTTTGATTGCGAGAGCGGTCCCGGTTTCGGACCACAGGTGGACGAACACCCGATACGAGTCGTTCGTGGACGAAAACCCATGGGGCGGCAACAAACCCGGTGTTTTCAAGTAAAACAGACCCCTGCAGGTTCCAGACCCATTGATAGACATGGCCCACTTGGTCAAGCTTTTGGTGAATATGGTTAGCCTAACAGCCCTCTGCGGTGCCGGATGTGGCCGTAAAACTCCGCCGGACCAGTTCCAGGCACGATCTCATCGTTGAGTCTTGGTACTGGGTAGAATCCCTTTGTACCTAGAAGCGATGGCCTCCAACCTTTTAGCAGTATATGAGTTACTGAGTCGTAGTCTAATTTTTTCGTACAGGCATTTATATGGAACGTTTCGTCGGTATTAGGTTTTTATCACCCCACCCCAAAAACGATAGGGGCACGCCCTAAAGACGATACCCCAAAACGATACCCACCCCAAAGCTGGCTCATATCCTTTAAGTGGTAGAGTCCTACAGATTTTCCCTGTTTGAGTCTTGCCCAAGCCTTGCCCAAGCCCTTCCAATGAGTGCGCATGCCTGCTCTCCACTGAGGATTGAATACTACTTCAGTGTGGGTAACCTCGTGAAAGCCTGTTCCCCAGAAAGTTTTGGCCTAGTCACCTTACGACCACCTACTGTACTCATTCTGGTGCGTGTTCACCTTACGACCAAGTCATGAAGAACGCGCGCGCGCGCGCGTCCACGCGATCGGACTTGCTCTGAGGCTTCGAGTTCGTCGCATGACGGTGGAACCAAAGACATCCGCCACCGTCCACCTCAATTCAATCATAGCCTTCCATGGCAATGTTGAACCGATCATGTTCATGAAATTTCTCACCAGGACCTTCAAAGTGACCCTTTGAGATCGCAGGATAAGGTCACTTGGGCCGGTAAAAGGTTACTTACAGACTCCAAAGAGGTCACAGATCACTTTTCATTACAAAGATGTGGACATGGGATTGCGGCATTCGGGGCCTTTGTTTGACATGCACCAACTGGGCTCTGCATGGAGAAAGACAACCCACCGAACCGAAGGAACGTCGGTCGCAGAAAAACACCCACGCTGACCATCTCCCAAACTACAACACCCCCCCACAATCGGAGCAGAGCCCAAGACCTTGAGGATATCCATCTGCGCAAGAACGTCATGGACACCCAGGGCTGGGTCAGCTTCTCCGGGCTGATCCAGTTTCCGAAGCTGGCGCAACTCACAGGCCGACGCGGCGTTTTTCGGCGTCCGGTCCGGGGGGCGACGTGCTAAGGGGAGGGGGGTGATCAATCGGTGGTCCTGGGGGAGAGAGGGTGAAAGAGAGAACAGGTGTCCGGTGTGTTGACGGTGCCTTTCAGCACAAGAGAGTCAAGAACATAGAATTCACTGTTTGAAAAGTGTGCTTTCTATACATCTATATACTTTGAAGCCATTATAGATGGAGATGGTCAGGTGTCGAGCATGCCTAAACTCACAGATATGACTCTTGTAGCCAGAATGGAGTCATGGTCCATTTCTTTGCACCGTTGTGGCAACTCCACTCAACGCGACGGAGAGCAGACACAGTACAGTCTTTTCAACTAACATGGAACACTATACTTTGCCATTTGCGATTGGTTGGACACATGTACCTTAGTAGAAATCGACTGGTTGGGTATATTATTAGAATGAAAGAGGGAGAACGTGCTCGTAGGAGTATTTCTGCAAGAGGAAGCTGCTATACTACACCCAGACCAGCCCTTGAATCTGGATTCCCGAGTCTCAAGCTTTCCACAAAATCATCAACACCCACCTCCTTCCTTTGGCAGGTCCAGAACACCAGTCGAGCAGTTTTGATTTCTTTTTTCAGGTTTTATATCTTTTGAATCACCAAAACAGGATCTTTTTGGATACCAGGGTCTTACACCACCCAAGTTCGGAGTGTCTTCAATCGGACTCCAATGGTTGGAGAACGGGTCTCCAGATTCCTTCATTAGCTAACAAGCGAAAAGACTCAGAGCGACCAAAATCAGCATCAGCCAAAAAGCGTTCACTTGAGCCGAAGCATCTTGAGCCGAACTCGCACCTTTCTCGAACTTGGCGCCCAAAAGCGAGGTTGAAACCACATCAAATGCGATCCCAATGTCAATCCGCCCCAGAACGACCCCACTCGGACGGTTTCGGCCACGGTTTCGGCCCAAACACCGAACGAATCGACTGGGCCCAGGCGATCCGACCATCATCCTCGATGCGATCCATGCCTTGCCGCAACTGGAGATGAAACCAGAGCCTTGGCCACAGGGACGGAGGGGGACGGCGGGACTGACACGGCCCGGCGGTACCTGGGTAAAAGAGTGCCGCTTCCCTTTCTATCAAAAAAGGTTTGTTGCGGATGTAAACATCAATGTTTATCATGTCTATCAAGATATTTAGTCCACGGATTTCACGTGGACTTCTAGATTTCAGGTTGCTTTGTATTGCCCGAGGCTTTGAGAGGATCCACACAGGTTCTCCTGAGGGTCTCCTAGTCTTCGGGGCCGTGGGGACTCCAGGCGGAAGGTCGACCGAGGGGTGTGACCTCGCGCTGATGGGGCCGATGGGGCTGATGGACTGGGTCTGGAGTCAGAAAGAGGGTTCATCCCTTGGTGAAAAACACGAGGCTTGTGGATTTGTGGAGAGGGGGGGAGGGATTTGTGTCTCATGGTTCGAGAACGGAGCTTCATGCGCTATGGAACTGAGGACAAGTCTCATCCACCGATCTGAATGGTTAGGGTCATGCAAAGTCAGAGAGTGTGCAAAGAGTGCCCCACTAAGAGTGCAACAGCTATTTTTTGGAGGGGGGGACCGGCTTCCCCACTCCACCCGAATGGCACAAGCCATCAAACGGATATGGCACAGGTGGACTTCGTTCGGTTCACCTTTCTTTTAGGGATCCTCCGGCTGAGGGGAGCGTTAGATCAGTCGCGTCCGGCGCAGACACCTCGGCGGATGCGGGGCCCCCGCCACAGGATAACAGCGCTGTTAGACTCAAGGACAACTGGCAGAAGTGGGTCTGGCAACAAGGCGCCCGGCTCTCGGCGGTCGAAAGATGTTTGGATGTTCTCCACTGATTGGGTTCAATCCTGGAGGCGTCCACGAAAGACGCCGCTCAACGGGGCGGCTGTTGTCTTCGGTAGATCCGAGGGACAAGGGGTCTTGTCACCAAGAGCGGCGTGGAGACCTCCAAGGCAAGAAGAACAAACATCCTCCTGGTTTTGCGAGGATTCCGTGCCCTACCCAGGTTTTGCGCATCGTGGATCGCCTTTAGGTAACCTTTACCCGAAACGGGGGGGACATGGGTTTCCACCCACGTTTCACATCTAACAGGTGTTTCACATCTAGGTTCCAATATCCACCATGAAATGGGAGGGATATTCCCTTCTACTAGGACCCAACCCCTTGAATGGACACCCCGAATCACCTCTAAGACCCTAATAGACACCCCTTAACCTCCGGGTGTCCTGGTATATCACGTTTGAATACGTTTTATGTATCAACGAGACGTGGGGGATCACCTCAGGGACGTGAGTGACGCAACGTCGCCACAGGCACCCTGAGTCCCATGAGAGGCGGGGACAGGCTCATCCTGTTCATCCAACACCCCAGTTCGATTCCCATGCGGGGTGATTTCACCCGCTCTACCAGGTTTTCATCACGAGGATCGGTGGCACGGGGGGGGGGCGGTGGGCTTCTCCTTACATCGTGCGCACCGGCGTGATGGTTCGTGATGTAAGTTGGGCGCCGGACGGAGCCCAACTTTCAACGGACCCCTTTCAGAATCTGGATGACTTGACCTCCAACCCAACAGCGATGGCCTCCACCCTTGTAGCAATGGCCTCCTTCTCTGGCGATGCCCATTTTTCTTTGACACGGACAGTGGCGGAACAGTGGCGGACCAGTGGCGGAACGAGGCACCTCTGACTCCCAAAGAACGCCCTGCCCTCCCAAAGAACGCTCCCCTCGCCGGTTCCTCCGCCTTCTCCGGAGGTGATTGATGCCAGACTTCACCGGTACGTCCACGCTTCGGCTGGGGACGCCCAGATGCTGAGGTGGACTGACCCCGTCACGGTCGGTCAACACGAACCTGACAGAAGATCAGAGGTCGGGTTTTCGGAGGTTTTCGGCCTGCAACCTTTGTTCATCATCCAGTAATGGTGGTGGTAATACGAGATACCCAAGCAATAGGGGTAGATCACGCCCGGATCATACACTTGGAGAATAGGCTCTTGTGAGAATGTGCTGGTCATGTTTTGGAGAGTCTGAATTGAACGCCGATGTGAACCGTTCACCACCACCCCTCGGTCTTCTTTTTTTGAAGGGGAAGTGGGCGTTTGGGCGTGGCAGGGGCGAGGTGATTGTTCCGAAGAATGTAAGGTTGGAGGTTGGAGGCGGTTGGAGGTGTTGCCAGATCTGAGGGCCTGGGCAGATGCAAAGTGCCCTGCCTATGCTCTGCCTGAAGTGAGACTCTTGGACTGCATTGGATCCCAAAAAGAGTCGGTGAGGCAAAAAAAGCCATGCCCGTTGATTCATTCGACCGTCGGGCTGAAGACGGTGGTCGGGTGCTTGCTCGGTGACAAGGGTTCCGAGTCAACGGTGAGTCGGTCCTGTGGAAACACCGATGCAGCTGCTGTTGGTCCAGCTGTCTGTGGAGCGACACCTGTCGGTTGTTGAGCACTGCTGCAGCCAGTTGCGACACCTGTCGGTGGTTGTCAACTGCTCCTCGAACGGGTCGACGAACGACCCGACGCACCAAACGACCTCCTCCCACCGTGGAGCCTTCGCCTTACCTTGAAGTCCTGGTTTTTGCATTTGCCGCGAGGAAGGTCTTTTCCGGTCCACAAGGTAGGTCAACCACGGTCGCATCACACGAGGCCTCTTGGAATGAGGACACGAGGCCTCGTCCTTGACGAACCTGGGGTTTTTGAGCAGGTTGGTTCTGAAAAGCATGGTGAATGGTTGACTCAGATTGATTTCTCAGTCTCATGTAGACTTTTGATTCATAAATCCCCCCATGTGAAGAGGCCTTTTCAATGCATTGCTGGGGCGGGTGATTTCGAAAAAGAGTCTACATGAGACCGAAGTCACATCGAAACCATTTGATAGACATCCTCCGAAATGCGCCATGGGAGCCTCCCACCCGCCGACGCCACAAACGTCGCGCCCGGCGAACGCCTAGGAGAGGGACCCCCACAAGCTGGCTGTCCTGCCGTGGGAGGGGGTGGGTCGCACACACGATCACTGGATCACTGAGAACTACGGAAGCACTGACAAACCATGAGAAGGAAGTGGCCAAGACTGCGTCATATGCCGCAGCATGGAGTAGTGACGATGGCAAGAAACATCATTGAGTCGGCGGACTTCGACCTGTTTCCCCAGTCGTTTTACATGATGCATGAGCGAAACGAGTTCCTCCACCCAAATAAGAGTGCACCTGAATCCCAATATCGTGAAATCCACGACTTGGTGGGTACTGAGCTTTGGATCACCTGCATTTGGCAGCAACAGCAATCGTGCAAATACACCGACACCTCGCGGATCTTCAGTTCTTCAGTTCTGTTGCGGACCCCAGTGTTGTTGAACTCGCCCAACAGCTTTGATATTCGAGCGAATCAAGCAGCTTTGAATGGGTCTGACTTTGAGTAAGTGGGGCTGTTTGAGGTCAGGCTTTGGTATTCCTTAGCTTTGTTGCTTTTGAGGTCAGGTAGCGAGACATCGCTGAACGAGACATCGGTTGTTTCAGACTCCTTGTGAGTCGGACCAGGGACCTGGTATGCGTGTCTGCTATGCATGGTGTCTGGTGACAAGAGTGGTTGCCAATGCAATGAACCCAATGGACTTTGGGTTCAGGACTTGGACTTGGAAGATCCCTGGATTTGGTAGTGACGGCTTCCTGTAGCCACTGACATAGCAAGCACCAAAACTCAGTGTCAGTTGCGACCCATCCCAGCCAGTTGGCATGACAGATGATGTAAATGAACACCAATGAACACCATATGATATGAGATCTACGGACAGTATCTGAAAGCAGAAACGATGTGAATCTTTAAGATGCACCCTTCAAACGTGTGTTGTTTGCCCGAAACTTTAAAACAACGTATTTCAAGCTCAGCCAGTAGCACGGCCTAATTGGTGGAGGAGCAAGAGATCAAGCGATCTGGAGCTGAAAACATGAGAACATGAGACAGTTAACTTGGCCCAGGCCCACTTTTACTGAGAAGAAACACATTGCATAAACCATTCACAGGTTCTACAGGTTCTTACAGAATTTTCATCCCCTTTCACCCGACTCTCTGGGTGCATATAGACCATGTAGGCGGCCTTGAACTGAGCAGCCCATTTCACTCCTCCACGTTTTGGGACTATGAAGCCTCTACTGTTTGGTCACTGGGAGATCTTGCACACCTGGTCATGGCACCCAGGGTTTTGCCTGTTGTTTTCCTTTTTCCCACCGAACATGTATTGAATAGACTTCGGACATGATGAACAGGGTCGGGCTCCAGGTTTTTACCCACATAGGAAAATACTTTTTTGGTCTGTGCAGCACAGTGCTGTACCCATCCCTTGGCCACCATGACCAGTCGTGGTCCGATGAAGAGAATGAAACCCCAAAATGGGTGTCTATAGCAGTTGGTAGTGAGTTGTGGTTGATGAGTCATGACTGGTAGGCAAAAACATGTAAACAACACTCGTGATACGTATATATATATATATAAATAATGTGGATAGATATTCATTAGCTTCGCTCACGAGGTTGAGAAGTCTCGGCGCAGAACCTGCACCTGATACACACACTCAGAATGCCATCGATGTCAAGTTCATTTTCGGCCGCTCTAAGCCATTTTAAAAGTCACGTCACGTGGCACTGTTGGATGAATGTTGACCTATGATGAACCGAAGGTCTACCCCCGCAGACTCAAATGGAACCTGAGAATTGACCCTTGGCTTCGACCCTTTTCCTCTACAACCCAGTGGTTTTGAGGTTCCACGTCTACCTATGCAGGGGAGTAGAGGCGCAAAGCCTCACAGATCTTGTCCAACACAGACTTGAACTTCTCCATCTTGCGGCTGTGTGTACATGTCTCAAAGATTCGGCGCTTTTGGCGCACCACAGGGATGCATGCAGAGAGTACTGCAGACAGAGTTTCTTCGGATTCTTAAGAAAGACTCCTCCTGTGATCACGTATTGCGGGGGTTCAAGAGCCCAAACTTTGGTGGTGGTTGAGTACTACTCCTTGCCAGGCTTGCTATGATGAGGTTCACCCCTTTTGTTGCAAGGAATGGAGGGGGCGAAGAACAGTTGCTTTGGGTGGAGAGTTTGTTCACTATAGACTACAGCCTATAGCGCAGAAGCTCCAGCATGCATCCTGATTATTTGCTGTAGGCACTAATGATTTGTCCTCAAGTGGTACGAATATGTTGGAGCCGTTGTTGCTGCCTTCGTGTCTTTTTGCTCTCATTCTGGGCTCTGACCTATCGGCAACTTCTCAGCCTAGAAGAGTATCCACGGTTTTCACCTGTGCGAACTCTGGGCTTTGCGAGGGCACAGCAGAGGGAGGCTCATGGGACTGAAGGACTGAGGGCTCCGTTTTCGCTGCGGCTCATACGCTCATACGGATCTCCCTCTGTGTTGTCTGTGTCCTCTCAAAAGTCCGCTGATGCCTTCCGAGAAAGAGCCCCTCGTGTGGATTTTAAGCGACACCGGCCTCCCCATGCGTCCAGCTGCGGCGTCAGAGACGGACACACCATGCGCACTTCGAAGGTCTGAGACTCCAGAAAGCGAGAGCTGGACAGCCGGACTGCATGGATCTTTGGGGTTTGGTCCTTTTTGGGAGATGAGACATGAGTGCGTATTCGAGACCATGGGAGACCTGGACCAGGCCAACCCCCCCGGAAGCCTACCCAGGGCTTGCCAGGGCTTGCAAATAGGGGGTCTCAGTTCATGGCCCCTGAGACAAGGAGACAAGTGCATCGCTACTAGTAACAAGTGCATTACTAGTAGCAAGAAGCTACGAACGGAGCAAAGGACGCTACTAGTAGTAATGCACTTGTTACGAACGTAGCGATGCACTTGTGAAAGAACGAAAAAAGACTTCTGATGGTTTCTGTCTGGGCCGTTCGCGTTTTGGGGCGGTCGGCCGCCGGGCCAAGTTCTGAAGAGGCTGGTTGCTGAGATCAGATGAGATAGCTGCGATCAATTTGGAGAACATGGGTCAGCTGTTTGCAAGCCGCAAGCCACATAGTTTTCATGGCCATACCGCATTTGCGGACCCGGTGGTCACAGGTATTTCTTGCATTCAGATGCACACTGGCGATCTAGGCTAAGCCTTCAGACTGCCCCGCTGGGTGGAGGCTGTTGGAGGTCGATCGAGGCCAATTCGGACCCACGGGCAAGACGGCCAATCCGATTGAGCCTTAATCGACCCCATCCGAGACGAGTTGATGGATCACAACACGCCTTTGACCTAGGCGACTTCCTTTCACCGTTTGGAAGACGCCCGGTGCTTCACATGTGAGTTGGGTGGACTAAATAAGAAGAGGAGCAGCTGCAAGGAATTGCAGCTCGAGGTGCCTGGCCATAAACCATAAACAAGGCATGCCCTTCGATCTCTGCAAGTAGGTAATTCTTTGTCTCTGCTCTTCCCTTGTTTGCCTTTCCTTGATCCATGCGCCCTTGGTCTCCCTGCATCATCTCCCAGCATCTGGTTAGTTTAATCTCACTGTTTGTTGTGTTCCAACGGTTTCTTCTTCCATGTGCAATTCTTTGGCTCCCAACACTTTTGCCGTGCTGTCCGTTCGTTTGTCCATGTCGATCTCAATTTCACAATCAACAAGCCAGCCAGCCCCAAACTGCATGTGTTTTGCTCGGGGCATTCCCTGACATCATCATATTCAGCATGGAGACCAGGAGAAAATACGGGTCATTGATGTTGCAGGTGAACTGCGAGATGAGCAAACATCTAGAGCTCTGCAAAAGATGGGGTCCAGGAATTTGCGAGATCCTTCTGTCACTTTGTTGTGAACTCTTATTTCAATGTGCTTTGAAGCTTTGAAGCATTTTTCTGGAAGGGTGACGAGCCTACGGGCTTTCAACAAGATCTGGAACAAGACTGTTGAACATCCTGAAACAGCCCCTAGTAGCTTCTTGTTCCTAGTAGCGATGCCAGGAGCCCCTAGTAGCTTCCTTGCTCCTAGTAGTACGGCCAGGAGCCCCGATCGTAGCTTCCTTGCTCC
>CAXAMN010022751.1:886547-898898 GCA_963970005.1 Durusdinium trenchii | reverse complement strand
GCTCCTAGTAGTACGGCCAGGAGCCCCGATCGTAGCTTCCTTGCTCCGTTCGTAGCTTTGCAGAACTGGAACTCCGTTGGTTGACCCTTTCGTCGAAGAAGGCCACTGCACCGCTTTGGGGCACTCGTTTTTCACTCCTTGTCTGACGGTCCACAGCAACCTCACATTCATGTCGGGTATAAATAGAGTGGGATGTGGATCGAAGTCTCACGAGTGGGACGCGAACCAGGTTCAGTCGTGTCCAAAAACCATCAGCAACCAGCTGGCGACCTATAAGCAATGGCCCATAGAACCGAGTGCGTTGAGCAAGGGACATCCATGAGTTTAATTGCAGGCAGCGCTGTGTCGAGGGCCTGAAACCAGGGTTTTTGAGGCTGATTTCTTGTGAGTGTCGATGGCTGACGTCATTGAAAATACGTGCCATTCTCATGTCCATCCGAAACTCCCCTTGAACATCAGACCATCTCGGCAAGATACAGATGGAGGTGTTTGTTGAAAGGAATTTGGTCTAGACCCACCAAACCATGGGGATTAGCTTTGGACACTCCCCACCTCGAGCGAATTTTCGACCAGTCCACCATGCGAAGAGAACATTCAGACCCAAGAAGTCCCCGCTGACATCAGCATCTGAAGAACATTCCCTCATCTGACTGGTGCTTAGTAGGGAATGAGGGAATGAGCCCCAATAGAGATTCCTTTGGATTCATTCCCTCATTCCCTACTAAGCACCAGTCAGTCATACAAACCATGAAGCAAATCCAGAACCACTCCTATACATGCCTCCACTCCTATAGAGCGGCCGTTTGAAAAACACGGATGTCCCTCGAGTCACAGCCAGTCGTTCATGGAGGTCCCGTCGGAATGGTCCCAGTGACCTTAGCAGTCCGTTGAAGCGGAGGGGTTCGATGGTCCCAGTCCACGAGACCACTGACGGCAGGGGCATTTTCCAGACAGAGATGACTCGGGTTTTTGGGTTGGCCTGGTAGTGGTGGACGAACATCCGACAGAAAAGCTGGGGTCGTTCATGAGTCAGGTTCCGGAAAGCTTCTGGGAAGCTCGCGGCAACCTGCGGGGCCCGTGGGTGGCCCCATACAAAGTGTTGTTTTTTGGGGAAAGGCGTTTCTTTGTTTCGACTTGCCAAGACCGTGGCTTCGTGCTGACTTGTCGAACTGAGCCGCGTGATGGAGCATCTGCGGAGGTCGATCTGAGGGCTTTTTGAGCGAAGCGCGCATGTTGCACGAGCGAAGAAGTTCGAAGGTAGCTCCATGCCTAGTGTTTCATGAGGGAACTGACATGTTGTGGCGTGCGCAGCAGGCTGTGAGGAGTGGATGGAGAGAGGGATTAGCTTATGTCTCATCCGTGACCTTTCCTCGCAGCTCAATCTGTGCTGGAGGAGGGTTGCGCACCAGGAAGGCACACACTTGGACAAATAGATATGATGATATTAAGCCAATCATTGTCATTGTCAACACGGAACTTTCTACCAATGGCCCCACAATATGATCCATGCATGGAACATGGGTGAACGCTGACACCCTTGAAAAGAGCAAATCTCAATAGCAGCAGCGAAATCACTTTTTGCGAGCCTTCCTCTTTGAACGCGAACAGGATGTCCATGCGAAGCACAAAACGAGGGGTGTGGCCAGGTTGGTGAGTCAGAGTTGCCAACGAGCCATCAACAAATTCTTGGTGAATGCTGGACAGAAAGCACCAGACATACATACTTGGAAGCTGTTACTCTTTTGCTGATCAAACACTTGCTACCCGAGAGTGTTTAGCCGTGACCCTGTTTGTTTTCGACTCCAGCATAAATCAGGACCTGAGTCACTTGGAACTGGGTCTTGGCCTACGACATTGTTGCACTACATGAGGCATCACAAGGATACATCACTATGTGGCACTGATTGGTATTCTATTTTCATAGTGCCAAAGATGGATCTAAACTTCATTAACTGAAATCAGTGTTCCAAATGTGCAATTTTAGACGGGCATTCAGCACAAGTCAGCTTAGCCATTGAAAGTGCTCTTCACGAAAGTTGACAGGCTTTGCAGTTTTATTCAATTCTAGAGTGTCATTCAGGCGACATGATTGTGTTGGCCTCACTTTCGCCAGTTGCCCCCTTTACCCCAGCTGTCTTTGATGCTGTCATAGCCATAGCTTTACAATGAGGTCAAAGAGTCACCAATAAGAACTTCATGAAGAAGTCTGTCCCATCTGGCCGGGTTCAATGAGCACTGAGCACTTGTTCAGCGGACACCAGTTCATGACCAATCAGACATGATCACAAACGATCTTGCCTGCCTTCCTCGCAGTTTGGAACAAGTGAAGAGACAGGTGCTTAGAGGGCAGTCCACAGAGGGATTGTCGATCAAGACAAGCTGCAGATCGGTGTAAGTTTATGACGCCACCGGGGGAAGATGCACACCCTCTTCGTTGCATTATGACAGCTTATGCAAGACGAAGAGCTTGTACAATGGGATTCTTTCTTTTGGCCTGGACTTTTGTACTTTCTCCTTTTTCAAATTGGTGCTTTCGGCCGACACCACGAACGTCCCCGACCGCCGCATGTTTGGTCTTCACTCCCCTTCATGGTTTGACCGCTCGAAGCCGCCGAACCCCCCCGAATCCGCCGACCGCGCCGCACCCGCGACGCGCAGCGCACGTGGCACACCTCGCTGCGGAGACCATGTTTCTGCACGAGGCGAGAAGGATCGGTGTATCGCTGAGCGTCGACCCGGCTGTTTCTCCCGATGTGGGCGGCTCCTGGACTCTCGGGTGAAGAAGTCAAGGACGGACGTCTCGGACTTGTGGGAAGGAGCACACAGAACGAAGCTGAAATCATATTTGGTAAAAAACGACACCTACCTTAAGTGCTTTAAGTGACAACTGCAGATGCGCCGAAGCGCCAGACGAATGAAGCTGGCAGCTGATGAAAGACATCCACAAGAATAGCAGGTGCATCCCCACAAACCAAACAGCAAACACAGTCCTTTCCCCACTGTTGACTCAAAGAACCCATTGGTGGTACCGAGCATGTAAGAGCTGAGGAAATCCGGAAAGCCTGGAGTCGACAGTGGCAGCTTTATGGACATCATGCTATCTACTCTCCAAGGTCCCTTGTGCCTTCGAAGGCAACTCCCGTAGACGATGCTGTGGCCTGGGACTGGTCCGAGTCCAACTAGAGCTTCGACATGCACAGCAGTTGGGTCATGTCTCCACACTCTATACCTGCGCTATGAGAAAATGTGGAAGCTGAACAGAACGAGGAAGAAACTCCTGGTGCCGTGCCTTGATGGTCCATTGAGAGGCAGCTATCTCTGGTAACTTTGTACACCTGGATACCTCTCAGACCTAGAGGATGAACGGGGTCCCGGTTTTTTCAGCAAAACACCCCACCTGCCCCCGTCGACACCTCGGTCCTTCCTTCAGGTGCCCGCTGAACTGCAGGCGGAGGGGCTGGGACGGCACAAGAACCTCCGCTGTCTGCTTCGAAGACTCTGTTGTAATACATTCGTCCCATGAAGGCTGACCCAATCTCACTGTTGTAATCTCTGATCCGAGGGTTTCGGGATTCTGTGTTGTGGGGGCACAAGAGAATAGCAAGAACAAAAAAGACTAGATGTATCAAGATGTGGTAGAAACTCTCATGTTGGCGTCTCCTCTTCAGGAACCCTAAAACCAGTTGGAGGCCTTAGCCTTCATGGGCGGTTTCTCAACAATTCGCACGAACATGGGAAACGAAGGCTTCGGTGGTTGATTGGATCGCTCCGATGTCCGAGACCGGATCAGAAGAAGTGCATGTGCGCTTGTCTCCGTGCATATCGAGAAGATCGAGACAAGGTTCTGAACAAGAAACTAGAAAGCTTCTGCAGCAGAAATCAGTTGTGTGTCATTTGGGTTTTCTCTCCCAGAAATGCGGGATCTGGGGCATAAAGATCGTACGATCTTTCTTCAGAAGCGTGTGGCTCATGAACAAACATGCCCCGCTTGGCCCCCCCCAGAAGCTGGTCTCCCTCTAGCCCTCTAGAGGCCGAGAAGGAGAACTTCTTCGAGCGGCAAGCGACCAATCTCTCGGCCAGCACCGACCACGAAAAGGAGCCCTGCGACCTCTCTGGCCATCGCAGCCTGGGCCCTGCGCAGCCACGGCGGGGAACAAGGCTCCGTAGTAGGGGAACAAGGCTCGTAGTAGTTCTGCACCCCCAAGGCCGACAGAATTGCTTCAGCCCAGCCACAGGGCCACAGCTGGTTGTAAGGGTTAGTGTTAGTGGTATTCAGAAACTGGAAAGAGACAGGATTGAAAATGCGCCCAAAACACCATAAACCATTACGAACCTATATCGTTTAAATCGGTGAGTGTCAATTATTGCTTCCACCTGCCTGACTGCCTGCAGTGAAGATCTATTGACCTCTACTTGATCAGGCTCTGGGATTCCAAATCCCCTTTACATCCTCTTTTCGGACCCAATGGATTCCACGGGACAATCAGCGGGGTGGATTCCATGGCTTTCATGTTCGGTTTCGGACATGGACATAGACAGGGTGCACCCCCCTCAAAACTCTTGGCTCAATTCCGAAATGGTGCTTAAGAAAGGGATTAGCCCCGAACTGGTCTTTAGGGTCCGAGTCAAGAGTTTTGAGAGGGCGGCAAGAGGCTCAAAGCATTTTGGCTCATACCAGCCATCTTGGTGATCTTGGCCAGAGACATAGATGCATGATAAATGCCCTTGATTCTTTTTCCATGTTTTTTATTTTCCCAGTGCGAAATATCTGGACCATGGATCATTGCAGTCAGTCGTTCTTTTTGCCCCATGAAGTCCCGTGCTTAATTCTTGTTCCAGCCAGTCGCATGTCAACAGCTTGTGGGATTCTGCCTAGCTATCTGGGTCTATGCAGGTGTAATGTTCCAAATCGGTGGATCATGGATCATGCCGAGGCTGATGCATCCGGCTTCTCTTCCGAACCGGATTCGGATCGCGTCGCGTCGATGTTCCACCGGCTTCGCTCGGATTCGGATCGTCGCGGGTCGTCGCGTCGGGTGGGGTTCGCCCGGTGGACGCACGTGCGCAGGAGCTTCGGCCTCCGGGATGGTTAAGCCTCTGGAGTTTGGACCGGGTCCGGGGCTGCTCAACCCGAGGATGCAGGGTTGAAGGGGGAGGATGGCAGGAACCGCTGCGGTTTCTGTTCTTGGGGGGGCGAAGATCTGGATTTGGGGAGGGTCGGAAGGTGAGATTCTTGGGAGGTGCACACCATCTTTGGTGCTGTGAAAAAGGATACGCATAGAAATGGAGCAGTGCCAAAGACCAGGGTTCAAAGATGAACAGACTAGAACAGACTAGTGACTAGTTACCCAGTCGCATGGATTTTGTGGGGGCCTCATCACAATTCTGTTGGTTGAGGGGACTTGACATGGCCCGATGATGGCGGCCTGGATTTCATCCCCACTGGATTTCATCCCCATCAGCTGTCCCATCCTCCAGCCTGCGATCAGCACCCTCTCCAGTTGAACCAAAGTTAAGTCGGGGATTTAGCAATTGTGTGGGTGGGTTGTTCAGTGTACTACTCTTACTATCCTTTTTGGGAGATCCAATCTGGCCCACCCCAAACGCCTCAAAACCAGTGGGTTTGACCATGTTTGATCCCTTACAGAGGATTCGGGGGTCGATCACTGAACGGGTCCAGGGTCGTGTTTGACCCAGTATACATCTATAGAACTTGAATGACCTCCATTTTGGATCACCAACCACCCAAAATAAGGTCTTTTCCTATCAAAACAGAGGTCATGTCTGGGCTCTAGGTATTGATATCCATGGACGAAGAATCAAGACTCTTTCTGGTTTGGGACTGGGTGAAACCCGGGAGCCCCGCGCGAACCCACCTTGGCGGAACCAACGGCAGGTGGCCAATTTCCGGGACGCCGCCGGCCCTGCTCCTTGGCGGAGTTGGTTTTCCGCACGCTGGTCGAGTGACTTTCAGGGGAAGACACGTGGCGCGGTTCTTTTTTTCACCCAGAAGTTTAAGGTGCGAGGTTGGGGAATGACAAGCCCAATAAGATGGTTTGAGTCATTTTGAGATGAATCAGCTGCAAATGAGGTTTCTTTTTGAGGAGTCAATCTGCAGGTTTCGTTCTGGCGATGTATCTGTCCAGGGAATCTGCTGCAGAGTCGGCTGGGTACACCGATGCTGCCGGTTAGGCCGGTACGCCTATTGGCTGGTCACAGGAGAGTGTGGGGCCAGTTCTTGATGTGGCTATGAGTCAAACCCTGGACCCCTAGTGACCTCGCTGGTAGTCTGTTTTTTGATCCACTAATGGTGTCACTGTCACTATATGAATGATGGCACCTTTGATGGATCCCCAACCTAACCGGATGTGCGGGGGAGCGGATCAGTTGGCACATATCCTTTGAGCAGATCTGCGCAAGTGGGGGAAAGAATGTGGGCTACGCATGTGGTCTACCGAATAGGAAGGAAAGCAAAGTAGGAAGGAAAGCTCGTTCAACGAAGCACTCTTTTTGAGGCATGCCAGACATGTCAAGCACTCTTTTTTGGCTGGAATGTTTGGTCATTCTTTCAGACTATTGGAGATGCAGCTGCTCATGGGGGCACACGAAGCAGTTCCCACCCTTTGGCCGCTTTTTTGAGGACCCGCTATCGCCCTATCGTTGCAAGGCGCGTGTCCTTCATTGGGCTTTCAAAGAGACATGCCTCTGTAACCTCACATAAGCCAAGTTGGCTGTGAAACGCACTGAAACGCACCGTTCAGCGGGGAGCTTTGCATCGAACATCAAAGAAAGGTCCTGGTTCTTCCTCGGGTGAACAGGTGATATCTACACATGTGAGATGATCCGTGATCCGTCACGACCAATGTACTTCCTTCGAGGTTTTTAAGAACACGGACGAATCTATTCGGTCGATTTTGCGACAATTTCCACAGGGCAACGATTTGAAGAGGTGTTCATGGGCTTAAGTTGCAGTTTTGGCTTCAATATCGGAGTTCATACATGCTTCAGTCGGATGACAAGATACTTAATTAGCCGTTCTTTGATTTCTCATTCTCTACGAAAGTGTGATGACCCTGTCCAGTTCAGGGCACCCAGCTCTGAGATTGGATCCACTTCAGGGTCACTGTAGGCAGCGCCAGACTCTCCTCACGGACCGGATAGCCGAGCTTCTCAAGCCCAACGGCTCAGGGCCATTGCTCCGCTCTGGCCCACGGCCCCCCCCCGCCACAAAGCACCGGATCATCGCCAAGCCAAGCCTCGGTCAGGGAGGCTGCATCAAGCAAGGCCTCCTGTACCGTACAGGCTCGCTGCGGATCCGGTGCTTTGTGGCGTCACATCGGTTCTGGCAGAATTGGTTTGGTTTCGTTTGGTTGTTTTTTTTTGGCCGTATGGCCTTCTTGCATAGGAACTGCCACGAAAAACTAGCATGGCAGGAAGCTGGCAGGAAGATTCGTAGGATGTTTGTTTTGGCGGAGTACATGATTCATCCAGATGACTTGCTTACTCATGCTGGTTGATGCGGCAAGTCCGTCAATCTGCATGCTCTTGCCTAGTAACCTGTGAAGACTGCCAGGGTGGATCAAGGGGGTTACATCTTTCTGCGGGGCTTTTGGTTTGGATCTGGGGCTGGGTTGACTTTCGGCCCGGAATCCAACGCAAGGCCACACGTTTTCCACAGGGTGAGAGCACGAATGGACCAGCAGACGTGCGACCCAAATAGCATGATGCAGCCCACAAGACCAGGATTCCTAGGATGTTCCACCAAACAGCTGACCCGTCTTCCTCTTTTTTTCCCACCCAGATCTTCCAAAACTCGCAGACCACCCCCCCAAAATGCCCTTGCACCGGCCCCCCCGCCCCCCCCACCTCCCTACCTCCCACTCTTCCAACGTGAAGGCCATTGGGTGACGGCCACGGCCGGCGATTTGACCGTGCTGCGGGATCACTTGCAGATTAAGACCTACCTGGACCTCCGAACCGGACAGGCGGCCAACTCCGGGTCCGGGGGGGCCGGCGGGGGACCTGGGAACGCGGGGGCGGACGGGTGTGAGGAAAAGGCCGGTTTTGGTGTAGGTGTGTGGTGAAAAAAGGAAGGTGGTGCCCTGAAGTCGATCACTACCATGTTTATGAAGACCTAATTCATCCCCCAAGATCCGTGGTTTCTGGGACCAAACCCAACATATTTAGATCATTTAGACCGTTCACGCGTGGCTTGGGAGTGAGTGGCATTCCAAAACACCTGTCCGTCAAGTCTCGTGAAACTCTCGTGGGAGACGACGTCGGTGCCGAAAAGACCGGGGCCAGTCGGGTGCCGAAGAGGGGGCCACCAGCCTCGCCAGGACTTCGAGAGCGTGGATGCGTCAGGGGCTTGGAGTGCGTGGAGAGCTTGGGTAAAGGCTTTGATATTATATAGTTATATATATATATATGCACACATCCATCTGTGTCTGTCTCTGTCCCTCTCTGTCTATCTCTGTCTATCTGATTCTATCTGTATCTATATCTGTATCTATATTTGTATCTGTATATCTATCGATCTATCTGTCTATCTATCTACCTACCTATCTATCTATCTATCTATCTATCTGGGTAGATGTGATCTAGACCTCCCACAGGCAATTTTGATATGGGGGGTGTGTTTGTCTAGAACAGGGAGACCCTCCGGTTCGATCCGCTGGAAGGAACCTGGAAACCATACCAAACCCATCGGCTAGGGGCCAGGGGGCTCTCTATCTAAACCCTAAACCCATATGGGTGCGGGTCAAAACTTAGAAACCCTGGTTGAGGTTTGGGGTTGGGTCTTGACCCACACCCAACCCTGCCTCCAAACATAAAGGTGCAGACGTGCGATTACGGACGGAAGAGAGTTCTCCAGACTGGGCGCGCCAGATCTCGTCAGTTCCATCGTTGTTGGACGGAGGGTTAGTCCTACCCATTTAAAGTGGATAACCTGCAAACACCGTCTTTTTTGGATTGGCTTCCCCACTGAACGTGAACCTTTCCAGGAAACTTAGGGGGTCAGTAGCGTTTTTCTTGCGAGGTTCATCACTTGATCATTATCCCAAATGTGTGCAGTGTGTAGCAAGCGCCTGCGGGTCATCTGGATTTGACCCAAATCAAGACGATCGTCAAGACGGTCGTCAAGCCGATGGTCATGCGGGTTTTCGCAGATTCATCGGTAGGCTTGATGCAGACTTGGAGAAAACGGTCTTATGATGGATGATTTGACAAGACATGACAAGACCAACCACCCTCCAAACCATGTGACTTCCTTGTGTTGCACGAGTTGCACGAGCCGGATCCATCAGCATAGTTTCCATTGTCATCTTAACCAGTGCATTCAACTGCAAGCATCCTTTTCATGCATCCGGGGGCCTGGAAGTGGCTTGAAAGTTGTGTCGGGCTGCTTTGGGAAGAGTTGCTCGTCAGTTTCCAAGAGTGCCCTCTCAGCCAAGCAGGGTGTTGAGTCTAGGTGTCTAGACCCGAAGCATGGAGCGACCTTCTTGTGGCACGACCATTTACTGGGCCAATCAAAGGGTGAGACCTGCATCCTACAAAGCGCGAGTTCGTGGCACGATTGGGACTGCAAACACCCGGCGCCAAGCACAGGCCACCGAACTTTTGCGGGCGAAGGGAAAGCCAAAGCCCACCAAGAAATTGGCCTTCTTCACTCCCTGTCGTGTGAAATCTATTTGGAACTCTTTCCTTTTTCGAAGGTGCTGTGTGAACTCTGACTGCCGGGACCGCTAGCCCCTGCAGTCACTGGGACCGGGACCGCAGCCGGCCACTCAGGGAGTGCTTCGATGACTTTCCACCTTCACCCGCGGGGCGGCACAATGCCAACTGGCCTCGAGGCCGGCGATGGGGGCGAGGGCAGGCCGAGGGCGGGGCGCCTCCTCCGGTAGAAGCCGACATTTTTTTGGTGCAGAAGCGCGAAAAAAGCCATGAGAAATTCAAGGCTTCTTGACTTTTGGCGACCTCCACGCCAGTTTGGGCATTTCCGCGGTGCATGTAACATTTGCAGCTGTCGTGGTTTTGCTTTTGGGAGGCCACCTTTGGCACTGGATTCGTTTTGATTTCTCGCCTCTAGCTGGCCTGACGGTTGGGTGAGAAGCCACGTGGGGAAGTTCACTCCGACTCACGTTCCATTCAAGTGGGACCCCCCCCTGTATGTTGTAGAGGAAGTTCGGAGACTTCCAAGGGGCCAAGGGGGGCCCAGGAGCCATGAAGTTTCCACTTCCATGTGATGTGTTCGTCAGAGTTGTTCTTTTTTGCAGGATAGCCATCTCAAGAGCAGCCATGATCCCGGCACAACTCAGCTCAAATGATCCCGGCGGAAAGCCTTCAACCATCCCAAAAGCACCAGAAGCAAACAAGCCGGCCTACCTATGTCGTCCGGCGTCTAACACACACTTCGACATTGGTTTTCAGTTAACTCAATTTCCAGGAAAATGGTGATGGAACCGAAAGGTGAAAAGGTCGGAGCAGTTGAAGATGTTTTAACAAGTGGTTTATGCGTCTCTGCAGAACTCACGACGGCATCTCACGGCGGCTCAGTGGCTGAGAGTGGTAGAGTGTTTGGGGGGGAAAGTATCATGAAAGACCATGAAACAAAACGCGGAAAGTGGGGTCACAGCTTATGAAGAACTCAGCAGGTACACAGATTGGCGTCCCAATCTGCTTCACGGAATGGCCACAGCTGTCTTCGTTGGCAGCAGAACTGTGGATTCCCTGCTGCCCCCCTGCGGCACCACTTGCAAAAAAAACCCTTCGAGACAGGGCTTGACACACACACGGTGCCGCTTGGCGGCGCTCGTGTGAGAAACCTGCGGCTTCCTCAAGCTCGTCCTCAAAGGCAGTTTTTCGCTGCCCCCCTGGGCCAGAGCCCCCCCAGGGTGGGATCAAGCAGAGTGGGCTCAGTCAGTCGTCTCCAGATCGAACGATCATATCACTTTCGACGGCACTGACCGAAGGGCAGTCCGAGTCCTGGCACAGCGCTGGGAAGAGCAAGGTGATGGAGGCGACACCAGTGAGTTCCCAGGCTCCGGCTGGCTCAAGAGCAAACGTGCTCCAGTCCAGTGCGTTGAGCGAGGGGACCCAGATTTCGCCTGGATCATGGGCCGAGCTTATGGGGCTGGTGCAGCAAAAGAGCTCCATGGGCATGCCGGGCTCCTCTTCGGGTGCTGAAGACATCCAAGTGGTGAACCGCAGGATACTGGAGTTGTGGCCCCGCCTTCAGGCTCGGCAGGTGGACGAAGTGACGCAGGCAGCGCAGCGGGGTCGTGCGATCCAGGATTTGGGTCTTGTGGGAGCGCATCTGCTTCAGGCGCAGCGAGCAACGCCGCCGTTGCAGGTGACGGAGGAACCGATTACTCCTCCGCAAGATCCACTCCGGGAGAACAAGACGCCTGCAGATTTTGCAGCACACCAGCAAGCCGTGCTCCAGAGCCAGATATCCACAGTGACCAAGCGCTTGGAGTCGGAGGCCGTGCCGCCTTGTTCGCAAGGCGAAGTGGCACCCTCCACCTCTTCTTTGGTCTCTGGTGGTGCACGTTCAAGGAGGCGAAATCGCGGTGGGCGGCCCAACAAGGGGCCCTCCGGCGGTGGCGAAACCTTGTCCACAGGCACGAGCGAAGTGTACAGACGTTGCCCAAGCCTCGGTTGGCTTTATCTTGCGACCGGGCTTTGCTTCTTTTTCCCCACATTGTTGTGTGGGGTTCTTGTTTTTTTTGCTGCACCTCCTCGCTCGTCCTCCTCCGTCCTCCTCCCTCCTTCCTCCTTCCTCCTCTCTAACTACAACCTCTCTCAACAACATCACTCAGACAACATCCCACACACAACGTCTTGCATACAACATCACTCACACAACATCTCTCACAACAACATCTCACACACACAACACACAACGTCACTCACACAACATCGGATGCCAAGGGGTCGGATGACAAAACATCACTCAGAGAACATCCCACACACAACATCTCACACACCACAGCACACACACAACATCTCTCACAACAACATCTCACACACAACAGCACACACACACAACATCACTCACAGGCGCAGCACATCTCGTGGCAGGCACAGCACTTTGCTGCTTGCCAAGGGGTCGGATGTACGCCCTGGCGTCGGCTGGGCACCGGCGCTGGATGTGCAGATTTCGTGGCAGGCGCAGCACTTTGTGAACCTTCATGTGCAGATTTCGTGGCAGGCGCAGTACTTTGTGAACCTCCGTGTGCAGATCTCGTGGCAGGCACAGCACTTTGCTGCTTGCCAAGGGGTCGGATGTACGCCCTGGCGTCGGCTGGGCACCGGCGCTGGATGTGCAGATTTCGTGGCAGGCGCAGC
>CAXAMN010022751.1:824277-883558 GCA_963970005.1 Durusdinium trenchii | reverse complement strand
TGTGAGCTGGCTGTGCACGTGGTGGAGACAGGTTGCTGGTGCTGGTGTCGTGGCGCTGGGTGCCGGTGCTGGTGCTGTGCACGTGGAGAGAGGTTGCGTGCTGGTGCCGGGTGCCGGTGCTGGTGCTGGTGCTGGGTGCCGGTGCTGGTGCTGGTGGTGTAGCTTGCATGTATGTGGCGATCTTTTTTGGTTCAGATAGCGAAGCTATGGGGTTCTTACTTCAAATAACAATGAGCTACCTGCGCGCGCTTTCGAGACAGGTTGCCGGCGTGGCGATGGTGCGCGGTGAAAACAGGGTGCCGGTGCTGGGTGCCGGTGCCGGTGCTGGTGCGGGCTGTGGTGCTGGTGCTGGGTGCTGTGAGCTGGGTGCACGCGGTGCTGGGTGCTGGCAGTGCGCATGGTAGAGACAGAGCTGGCAGTGTACGGGGATACTTCTTGGCCTTGGGCAAGTAAAGCCTGCGGGCTTTGCCGATTGTGCGCATACTTTTGTGCGCATAAACTTGTACGCGCAAGATCACGGCCTTATCCTTCTGCAGATCGTTGCTTCAAGCGGGCTAGAAAGTCAATAGTGGCGCTGGATACTGCTTGGCCTTGGGCCAATGACACTTACGGGCTTTGCTGTTTGCGCGCATAAACTTACACGCGCAAGATCATACGTTGTTATTCCCCAATGGGGTTTGTGCTGCAAATAAGAATGAGCTGGCTGCGCACGCTTTCGAAAGGGTGTCGGTGGTGCTGGTGTTGTGGGCCTGGGTGCTGGTGCTGTGAGCTGGCTGAGCGCGCGTTTAAGACGAGCGGCGGCGTTGGTCGGGTGCTGGTGTCAGCTGATTGTGCGAGGTGTCGTAAGCTGGCTGCGTACATTCTTGTTCCAGCCAGTCGCATGTCAACAGGTTGTGGGATTCTGCCTACAGCTGCTATAGCTATCTGGGTCTATGCTGGTGTAATTTTTCTCGGCCATGGCCAGTTTTGCAACTCATTCGTAAGCACAAGCTTATGTGGGGTAACAGACTGCAAGTGGTGGAGAAGCTCAAAGCACTGTCACCAGTACTCAAAAAGTCTGGGATGTGCGGTGATTTCATTGTTTTTGAGCCTGAGGACATTGCAGGAGGTACAGATCTTCAACTGAATGTCGGCCATTACAACTGGACCACTGACTGGAACGAACAGAAGCAGGAGAAGAGCAAAGCCTCACCTGTTCTTGAAGCTTTTGACCCTTGTACGGGTGAGTACAGCAATGAGTATTTTGGGAAACGTGCAAGAGAATTGATTACCAAATTGGTCGACGAGCTGGTAGGCGACAGACCCCTGCAAACGCAAAGCCCGGAAGCTGGCTATCGTGATTGGTTGGGATATGAGGCTGGAGGTTCTAGTTCTCGTCCACCGGCAGGAGTTGCTGTGCAGGCAAAGGTGAGCCATGGGCATGTTCGATCTTTGTTGCAACGCCGCGCACCAGGTTCGCTCAAGTTGCAAAAGCAGCTTGACGCAATACTGGCGCGTGATAATTTACCTGTGTGGACGCGCAATCTGCAACCAGCGCCTGATGGTGAAAGGAATTCGATGCTGAAGGCCGCGCTTGGACGACTCCACAAGCGAGGACACTGTCCTGAGGTTTTGCATGTTTCTGAACTCAAGAAGCGTTCTGCTTCAGAGGTCCAACTGACCTGGAGTTTGCATGAGGAAGGTTTGAGTGACTCAGACCTGGTTTTTGACCGTTTGCCTAGTCAAGGGATGCTTGATGCATTGGGTGATTGGTGGACTGGTTACTTTGAGGCTGAAATTAGCTGCAAATTGCAAGTTGAACTCAAGAGCTTTCGCCACAATAAGCGTAGCGGTGCTGAGGGGTACCCTTGGGCACAGTTTGAACGGGAGCGTTCGTGCAAGGGCGTGGCGCTTCTCAGCAGAAGCGAGAAGCTTGAAAAGGCACGTGCCAGGGCACTTTATGGTGCAGATGCAACACATTATGATTTGCTTACCTACATCACAGGGGGCAAGTCCAATCTTGAGGCCCGCTTGGCTGATAGATTGGATTGTGAGAAGGGTAAAGCGCCGGACGCAGTTTTGGAACACCATGCAAAGCGTGTGCTTAGTTTGGTGGAAGGGTGGTACAGTGCGGATTTGGACAGCAAAGAATTCGACAAGCATCATGCATCATCACTGCTGGAATTCGCGTATTTGGAGATTGGACGTATTAATCCGTGCAAGATCAACACCGCCTGGCTGGCTTGGTAGCCACAGTCAAGGGCATTGATCTGACCCTTGTGAAGGCTCGCCTCCTGGACCAGCTTGCTGTCGTGCTGGCGCGAGGGGCTGGACGGGCATTGCGCCGTCGGCGTCGTGGTGCCGCGGCGCCACCACATGCCTCAGGCCTTGTTGCAGGCTTGCTCCTGGAACCGTGAATTGCCGATGGTGGCTGTTCGCTTCTTGCCTTTCCTCTTCCTGGACCCCGACCTTTTATTGCATTTTTCTCTTGCACCACGGCGGCCGTCAGTACAGTGGGCCTTGGCTTCTGTTTACTGACTATGCGGGGACACCAATGGCGGAGACAGCATAGTCTATGCCTTAGCCCTGGGGGCCTCTGACCCGCTGTCATGGCAGCCCTTTTCGCGTTGCCTCGTTTCACTTTGTTTCACTGTGGCAGGTTTTTTCCCTTCCTAGAAGGTTTTTCCTGCCCCCCTGGCCTTCATGTTCCAGGTTTTCACTTGAATTTGTACAGTGTGAAGGTCTACGAGACGTAGGCCTCGTATTTTTAACTTGGAGTGCTGGATAGTAGTATATAATAGATAATAGATACCTAAAAAGCCTTAGAAACGAAAGAAAGAAAGACAGAAAGAGCAGCGCTAAGAGGGCAAGAGAGAAAGATAGGTGTAGAAAAAAGAAAAAAGTGAATACTTAGCCCTTGACTGGGGTAGGGAAACGAGCCTCAAGAGCCACCTAAAAAGCCTGAGAGAAAGCCCAACAAACGACGGAAAGCGCAAGAAAGAAAAGGGGGGGCAGGGAGGGGTTGTATGTCCATGTGTGTGTACGTGTGTGTGTATGAATACCTAGCACTCTAGGATTACTGACTACTTAGCCGAGACGAATTACAGTGCAATAGTTAGGGAGCGGGACTTTAGTCTTAAACCGCCCGGGTAGAGTAGACTAGAAAAGGGACAACAGAGGGAAAGGCGCCGACACACAAGTGTGTCGAGTACCATTTCCCTCTGTTACCCTAATTAGGTAGGGAGTAGATCGCAGTGGGGGGGGGGTCGGGAGACCTGCCTCAGGTGGGGGGGAAAAAGCCGTTTTTAAGCCCGGCGGCTGGCAAATTCGTTTTTGAGCCCGACGGCTGTATGAGCAGTGAATTCAGGGTAGAGAAAGATCGATGAGGAACAGTCAATGAAAGGAGGATGATTCAGTGACTCAATTTCCGGTATGTAAACAGCGCCTCCTTGCGGAGGATCACACCCAGCACCCATGTGGGACGGCTGAGCGGCTCACCTCACACTTCGACATTGGTTTTCAGTTAACTCAATTTCCAGGAAAATGGTGATGGAACCGAAAGGTGAAAAGGTCGGAGCAGTTGAAGATGTTTTAACAAGTGGTTTATGCGTCTCTGCAGAACTCACGACGGCATCTCACGGCGGCTCAGTGGCTGAGAGTGGTAGAGTGTTTGGGGGGAAAGTATCATGAAAGACCATGAAACAAAACGCGGAAAGTGGGGTCACAGCTTATGAAGAACTCAGCAGGTACACAGATTGGCGTCCCAATCTGCTTCACGGAATGGCCACAGCTGTCTTCGTTGGCAGCAGAACTGTGGATTCCCTGCTGCCCCCTGCGGCACCACTTGATTGCAAAAAAACCCCTTCGAGACAGGGCTTGACACACACACAAAATTGTCGGCTTCTAACTCTCAGGCTTGAGTCCTTCCCAACTTCGATACCTCAATGATCATTGCTGATGTCTTCATGGGAACCCGTTTTCGAGGGTCCGCTGAAAAGATGGGCTCCCACAAACTTGACAACCTTACTTGACAACTTTTGAGTTGGTATCATTAGCCTGGAGAATACTGCAAATGCAGGCCTTTGGCTGAACTCATTCACTCTCCGAAGGCACCACTTTTGGAGGCTTTCATGAGGCTGGGTCCAAACTGCAGGGTTCCCTCGGTTTCATCCGCAGGAGCGACTCATTGACGGAGCTTCATCCATCCGTCCATCCGAACGGGTGGTCTTTGTTGGGCGTCGACCCAGCGCGCTCGCGCCGAGCGGCTCGCGCGATGCGCTTCGCTCAGATCCTGGCGAGCGGCGCCGGGTGAGCTGCCCTTTTTCCAAGGTGCCAAGCGAGGGAGGGAGGGAGGGGATGATTTGGGGCGACGAGGATTTTGGGCGACCGACGGTGAGTACTCGTGGGGCGAGTTTGGGGAGGAGTTTGAGATAGTTTGGGGGGGACCTGCAGAGATTTTAGGACACTGTAAGACAAGAAGGAGTGTAAGGAGTGTTCGGTTACAGAACGTGTAAAGACAAGTTGAGTTGAGTGCACTGCTCAGCAGTTGCAGAAACTCTGTAACTTGTAATTCTTTTGGCCATGTAAGATATGAAGTAACAAGAACAACAGCATTTTTGGAGGACTGGTGGGGCCAATGACAAGAGGTGACAAGCATGACACCGTTTCTATCGCAGATGGCGGCACTTTGTGCCACCAATTCCATCGCTGCAGGGACTGGCTTTCGAGGACGAGAGACCTGGGAATAACTCCAATCACCTGACCTGATGGGTCCCAAACAAGGAGTCTGAGGAGCAGGCTAGCCTGGTCGTGTCAACTGCAAAGCAGACCAGAATGAAGCCACCGGAGAAAAGACCTGAGCAAACTGCTTATACATATGACTGGTAGATCTCTTTTGTAACGCTGCAGGTCAATAGCATGGGCTGTTCACCAAGCTGCTAGCCGCCGATTTTAGCAGATTCACCCCCGGTAGTTGCAGCGAAGCACATAGTATCAGATTGCACCACGGTGTCTTTTTTGTGAGCCCGACTTTGCTTTTCATCCCAAAACGACATCACCACTCGCCATGCGAAAAGCCATGAGAAACGCCATGCGAAACACCTTGACACCGGCTTCAGAGCAACTTCTTCGAGGTAGAGATGAACCTGGGCTTAGAAACATGGCCACCCCTCACCACTCAGCAAGTGGGTCCGACCCGCTTGGCGCGCGGGATGTGCTGCGGGATGGCCAGGGCCTACAGCCACGTCCCTTGCAAGAGCTGGCTCAGGTGGGATGTTTTGTGAGCTCAAGGGGGGACAACTCTACGAAGCAATGCCACACGATTTCAGGTTTCGGTTCTAGAACTTGACACCTTCGCTACTAGTGTTACTCACAACATCACAGAGCCTTCCTGAAATCTGACTGTATTTGAACGTATTGCAACGTTGCAATAATAGGCTGGCTAAATTCTTTCCGCAAGTCTCTTTGGACACCAGGAAGGCGAGCGCGATCCGGACGACAAGAAGGCACAATGCCTGGAGCCCGAACTCAGATGATTCTTTCGCCTGGAGCTCCCGGAAGTCGAGTTCAAAGAACGATGGCTTTGAAGAGGGAATCAGTGGAGCACCACAAGTCACTTGGGTTGGTCTCAAGAACATACCCCCAAGTAGATCTCCGGTTTTGGTCTCCCACTTAATGTAGTCAGTTGATGCAAATAACACACCCATATGACGAGGTTCTACCATCCAAATGGGGGTGGTTCTACTAAACAACAGTCGGTCTACACTACTGGGATTTTCAGCAGCCAAAGACAAACAGCCAGGTGTTGAGGTTGTGTTTTATTTTGTAGAGTTTCGACGAGCGAGGAGAGTGTGCTGGTTTTTAAACATTCCGTTCCCGGCTCGTTGACATCGTTCCCTTTTCTGACGCTGTCCACCGTTGGTGAGATTTCTACCTTCAGACAGAGTTCCCATATGTTGCCATGCTTTCAGACAAACACATGGAACTCTCATGAACTCTCCCACGCACACATTGTTCACATGGCCCATGAAAGGAAACAAGTCTTGTGGGAAGTCCCAATCGTGTCAGTCACAGTACTTGCCATTTGCCTGAAGATCTTGCGGCCATTTCCGTGTCCTGTTGGAAACGCGTTGTCCTCTTGCATCACCGTCTTCGCAGAGAGAGAGAGAGAGAGAGCCAGATGGCCGTTCTCTGCCTTCGACCGACCAAGTCCATTCGTGAGAAGGAACATGTCCCCTTTTTCTCCCGAAAGATCGAACTTGCCAAGCGAACCGGGGGACCCTGGTTTTTCCCAGCGAACATGAACAGAACAGACTACCAGACATGATCAACCAGGCTTCAGGCTTCATTCCAGGCTTCAGGTTTTGGACTCACAGCCAAGTGTGCGTTGGCCGCGAGCCCGTGTTTGTAGGTTGGAGGCCATTGCTAGGTTGGAGGGTAGTGCTAGGTTGGAGGCCTTGAATCTCCCTCCCAACCCCACCTGACTCCACGGACGGGAGACGGCGAAGTCTTCCGTGACGTCGAGAGACAGGGACTGGAGGACTGGACGAGGTGCCTTGTGGTTTCAAGAACAGATGAGAAGTGAAAGCTTCCACGACCTGAAGGCCATCTGCAGACCTGTTTTCCTGTTGGGCCGTTTCTTTTTTTTCTGTTTTCTTGCGGGAACCACTGCCTGGGGGGTGGGAAAATCCAAAGACTTGTATGACCCCGCACATGTCCGGAGTTGAGATCTTATCCGGAAGTGACGCTTTGATTGAAGAAGAAAGAACAGGATCGGTTCCACAAGTGTGGAATGTAAACTTCGAGCTTTAACATGACATGTTTTTGGACGGATTTTGCTCCAACATCTCCCAGCACGGCTGAAACCGTTGGATCATCGGTATGCTGCGAGAGGTGCAGCTGAAGACCAGCATGCGCGCCATGCTGATCCTGAACTCCGATGAGATTCTGAAGGCTGATGGTCCCAGACCTTCGCCGGATTTCCAGTCGTTCCGGTCGTTCCTGGTGGTTTCCGGTCGTTCACTGCATGTGAAATGCAGTCCTTTTGGCACATGGACTGAACCATGATGAACCATTTGCTGGTACCCAGACTCAGATCA
This sequence comes from Durusdinium trenchii, assembly GCA_963970005.1. Lineage (NCBI taxonomy): Eukaryota > Dinophyceae > Suessiales > Symbiodiniaceae > Durusdinium > Durusdinium trenchii. Next base: position 876,482 of record CAXAMN010022751.1, on the reverse strand, counting down.
GAAGCACCGCAGGTGAGAGGTTTCATGCACAGTGTTGAAAGAAAGTCTCCCTAGCATGTACCTCACTGATCGCCGTGAATACAGCAAGAGTCCTTTTTTCCACCGAAGGGGGGCAGGATTTCTGGACCTAGGCCGGTTGGTCTGGACGGTCTGGTGGTCTGGCGACCAGCCTGACCTTGCTCGGCTGGTGCGAAGCGAACCGTGAATGACCGGGTCGAACCGGTTGACCGACGGGCACCGGTCGACCGAGCGGTATTGAACCGCACGTTCGAAGTGAAGTGATTCACCGAGCAGTCAAAGAACAGTGATCCCGTCTCTGGGTGATCTGACGAAAGATGATCTACACACCCATGGAATGGCTACGATAGTTCTGAAAACATGGTGGATTACCTGAACGCAAGCGTGCCGTTGGACGACCCGCAAACATGTATGTATATAGCCTAGCTATATACCACGCGAGGTTATTGGTTGAGACATGGACACTCCAGAGCCCACAGTGGTAGAGTCTTAGCTGCTAGAGGATGACTTTATTTATATAGCTAGGAGACATTCCCAGCACCATGCCCGATCTTGCGATACCTTGCGTCTGCTGTTGGGGTCATTGAATCCAGTCACTTCAATGTCATTGCTCGTATCTCACTCAAGCCATATGCTTACATACGGCACGTGTTGGTCACGCGTTTGCACTTGCTACAGGCCGTTGAGTGATACTACACCGGACATGACCACCAGCCAGCGGATGCATGCACCTGTTTATCACTGGATTCCCGCTCACCATCATTCTCTGGATATGTTCCTTCGTGCTTGCGCCGCGTAAGCGCGCCACATGCGCCACATGCGCAACATGCGCCCAGGCCCTGCAGGTATTGACGGATGCCCGGAACCGCAGATGGATTGGGGCCATTAGGGTCTCCAGAAAAGAGGCAGGTGCAAAACAGGGAGAACCTTGTACCCTGTGCAGCCTGAGCAACAATAGAGCATTTTTTGGACTTGGCCCCACTGATTAAAATAGAGATAATAAAGAGTCTCACCACTTTAAGGAAAAACTCAAGTAGACTAGCAGCCACTAGCAGCTGTGATGTCCTTTTCATTTTAGAACCCGAGCTGGATGAAGAGATCGTCGCAGGGCTTATCCGTGGCTTAGGAAGATCGCATCCGTTGGATTCAGAGATTGTATGCTACGAGCCGAGAAGACAAGAAGACCCCGAACAAAACCACCCAAGATGCAGAAGACTCAGAACTCCTGACGACTCTGCATAGACACACACACACATATATATATATATTATATATAATTACAGACATATATATATATATATTATGCAAATTATAAATATGTACATTATATATACACCATTTAGATTGGAGGTTCTATTTTCACCAAATCAGGAGTGCCGGACTCCGAACTCCCAATTCTGGCACCGAAAAGGGCGCCCTTTGACCGTTTCGGGCGCGCACTCAGAGTCACGCGTGCTCAGCGCTCGAGGAGCGCAACTACCCCGTGGCCTTTGGATGCATCGCGGGCAAAGACCGGACAGGCGCCCGGCGAGCTGGAAGGCCGACCCCTTCTTGGTGGATGCAAAGGGATAGCATACCTACTGTCGTTTTTTTTTCCCGATGCAAATACTCCCGAGGGCTCCAACCACCTCCTGAGAAGGTGGTTGGGTGGGTCTGTGGGGGTCTAACCACCTTCTGAGGATATGGTTGGAGCCTTGGGACTGTATATGACGTACCTATGGTACCTGGCATCCACCTTTCTCCCTTTTAGGACATCATGGAGTGTTGGGCCCCTGATCGGGCTGACTTGTACCTGCCGTCAGAAGACACCGTCAGAAGATCAAGATCGAGCTGTGAGATGGGACAAAAAGGTCAGGTCAGGTAATGTAGACTCTTGATCAATAAGCCCTCCCATTTGAATTCGAAGTTCTCTTCATATGGGGGGTTTATTAATCAAGAATCTACATTAGACGTTCTTTTTAAGGAAATGTTTTTGAGGTGAAGTCTCAGGGGCCAAATGGGACATCAGGAGCTTGCAGAGGAAATTCCCAGAGACTTTCTTTGTGTCGATGGATGGAGCAGCCAGTGGAAAACTCCAACCAGACTTTTACGGCGACTTTGGTTGCTGAACATTGCTGAACAAGAAATTTCTTCCAAACACCAAAACAACTGAATCATACTGAATCTCTCCCACATGACAATTCTACCTTGGGTCTATGACTCGCGACCCCGTCGCGACTGCAGGGCTAGCTGTTGGACCCGTCGTGACCGAACTTGATCGCCTGGTTTGAGGTCACCGCCAGGCCTGTGAAAGGGCATTTCGAGACTCCAAACAGGCTACTGGGAAGACCTCAGCAATCCAGCCATCCAGCCCGGCAGAGGCAGTTCTGTGACGCTGACTGGCCTTGATCCCCACGCCTGTAAAGGGTCACTTAGCCAGGCCTGTAAAGGTCACTTCCCATGGAATGCTGGTCATCCTCCTTCGCCCTGGCTCCACGGGCTCGACAGGTCTGCTGGCATGTCTGGTGCAGAGCGCTCTGGGTGTGGACGACGAGGAGAGCGCCTGCCATCCATGTAACCATGATGTTTGCAGAGTGGCATCCACGGAGTGCAGAATGAGGGCAGTTTGGGGCCACGACATGCATTGCCTCCATGCTCCATGTCGGATTCACACCGGGCTCCATGTTGGATTGCCCGTATTGCATGGAGTGGTATGACGTGATGATGTGACGTGTGTTGTGACGTGCGATCCGGTGATTTGGGATGGCAATCTGTGAAGTAGACATGTACACACGTGAAAAAAACCGAAGCGTTCGTTTAGGTTTAGAAAGGAATCTCGGGTGCCTGGTAAACATGCATTCAACATTTCAAGACCACTTGTCACAGAGTCTACATGTGTCACCCACATTTTTGAACACCCTTGTTATATGTCACCCTACTTCTGTGCCTGGAATATATGGGTTCAGCCTCATGAGGTTCCTAATGTACTGTCTCCGCCGAGTATGCTCTACGATCGACATTGGCAGCTGCTCGTTGACCAAAATTGCAGGACATCATTGCAGACTATCTCTTTACCAACGAGGCAGCTTCGAACAACGGGCGGAGAAAAATTCGTTGTTTCGTCATTGTGATCATCGTCATCACTTCAACATGCAGCCATTGGATGAAGCATGAGGGCAATCAACCTGAGAGCATGCGACACAAAGAAGATCCCTCAAGGGTCGTGCCACACGTTGACCATCCAAGAGTTTCGCACTTACTTTTTTTTTTTTAAAAAAGATCTGGAGGGTAGTATTCGGGCATACAGTCTTTCATGCAATCTTCCAGACATCCAGAAGGACTGAAACGTACCATAGACTACTCAGACTGATGAATTAGCCTAGTGTACAGTGTACTCATTGTTCGTTCGTGTGCGGTCAGCCAGATGATGGTGTCTTTTCTTCATCCAGCGACGGGGCAAAAGCAAGCAGCAGGACATGCTGGTTTGTGGGCACGACATGTGCGTGGGTAGCAACAAAACCGCATGTAACAAGGGAAAAACCAAACTTGAGCGTTTCTTGCCTCAAGAACTAGCGGCCAGGGTCCGCTCATTGATAGTGTGTTGAGCGAGAATCCCTTGGATCGTGTGGAAAGGGTTGACCTCCTGGAAGGTCCTCACATATCCTTACACTGAGTGGTGGTTTGACCCTTACACTGATGCTTTTATGTTCAACCAGAATCAGAACGGACCCTCCGAAGGGTCACCTGACCCTGAACGCAGGGGGCCCTTGGACCCGAACCAAACCTTCACCGAGCGGGTCGGGTCCTTGATTCTGAGGGAACCTAAACGTTCCGTTGGGTTGAAGCCATGAAGCCACCGAAGAAAACGGCTGGAAGCGACATTTGTCATCGACTGTTGTAGCTGGGACCCCTTTTGGAGGCCCAAGCAGTTCACCAATTGGGACCTTTGGGTGACGAAAAAGTCGGAAACTCAGGGAACCTCTTCGTTTTGGAGGTAAGCCTTGTGGTTTGGAGGTAAGCCTTCCCTCAAACCAAGCCATCAAACGTTTGGCAAACACGTTTGGCTTCGTCAAACACGACAGAGCACGATGGGCAGCATGGCCGACTACAGACAGACAGAGCCGGTTCGATGCTCGGAGAAGGCAATGAAGGCGATGATGAGCAAGAAGAACTGATTAGTTAGACCTTAACGACGTAAGAAAATCTTGGGCATTGACAGCTTGACTGTGACTGTACATGTGCACGTGCACTAAAGTGCATCCGAAGGAAGGAAGGAAGGAAAGAACGAAAGCACGAAAGCACGAAAGAAAGCAAGAAAGCACGAAAGAAAGAAAGAAAGAAACAAAGAAAGAAAGACAGAAAGAAAGAAAAACATAAAGACATGACATGACATGACAGGACGTGAAGGCAGGACAGACATTTAAAGATTTCAAAGGGAAAAGCAGGAAGGTGTGTGGTTGGGACAAACCAGACAAAGACCATAAATACCTATTTAAATTAGCGAAACTCGGGCCACCTGGCCCGATTTGTTTTGCAAAAGTGCTGTGTATATAGTCAAATACCGAGGGCGATACTGGGTTCACATGAATCCGCAAGTGGACTTGGGCCGCCATGGCCATATTTGTGCAGTATGTCACGACCACTGGCTGTTAAGTGCTCGAGCTGTTGGTATCCATAAAGATTGCTCAAAATTTAGTATGCATCAAACTCCTTTTGCCCGCTGCGGGCTGTTATGGTCATTGGGGCTCAGCCCGTTGACCAGGGGGCACTCTGTGGGCGAAAACCCCGGACGCTCATACGAGGGACCCACTTGGGATGGAGCACGTACAGTCTGCCCTGAAGATGCCAGGTACACATGCAGCAGTGTTCAACCGTCTGTCGTTGAGGTCGTTGAACAATCGGGTCCATGGATCGAAGGACGTGGAAGGACGTGTGCGGAGTGCAGACCGCCCTAAAGTTGCACTGATCCTACCTCCAAAACCTCACCGGCCTGAAAACTACTAGTGGGACGTTGCTACTCAACATAACGAAGAATGCAGGTACAAGTCTTGTACCATCCCAACTCTCACCCGTCACTGATGTGCGTAGCTTCATTTGGCGATCGGACGCTTGGTCTCCCTGCCCCTGTAGACCTCGAGCTACACACACACACACACACCGCGCGCGGTCCTCGAGCGGCCGAGCCGAGCCGAGCGTCCGCCGCCAGGCGGCACAGCACATCAATGCTTGCAACCAGATTGCTGTGGCCATGTGGTTCGAGGAGACGACCTCCGGAGCGACGAAGCGACGAAAGGACGACGTCTGCTTCCGGCAGCGGACGAAACGGAAGCTTGACGAAAGAGGACCTTGGGAAGTCTGAAGGAGCCCCCCCTTGTTTCACGAAAAGGGGCTTCAAGGACTGGAGGTACCAACAGCCTTAGTCTATCACTACTACCAGCCAGTCAAATCGTTTTTTGCCCACAAACAGAGTTAGCCTTGTCTGACCACTGCCAGTGTGCCTAACCACCAGTGAGCCTTGTCTGTAACCACTGTTGTGGTCAGCACCAAAAAAGATCCAACTTGGCGAGTCGGCCGTGAGGAGCTGCGCATCCGCGATGTGCGGAGATATAACCTCATGGTACGGAGGCCGGGGGGACCGGCAGCGGAAGTGGGTGGGTCATGTGGATGGTGCCACCAACGAAGCAGCTGGTGGCTTAAGAAGAAGTTGTTTCATGTTGCTTCTGAAATGAGTAATGGTTTTCTTCTTACGTGAGAAACATATCGTAACTGCTTGGGGTGGATGTGGCACGCCCCAAATTTCAAGTGGGCCATCATGAATATGGTTTTATTCCAAAGAATCCACCCACCTTTTTGGAGGAAACAAGAACGCTACTAGGGGCTCCTGGCCTTACTACTAGGAGCAAAGGACGCTACTAGGAGCAAAGGGCATCGATACTAGGAGCAAGAAGCCATTAGAAACAATAAATACATAGAATTAACATTAGTATACATTAGTCGAAATTTGATTAAAGTTGAAACTAATAACTAGAAGCTACTAGGACCTTTTCGAGGTTTGGGTTTCCACACTCAGAACGAGCAGGTGGATTCCAGATGAACCTTGATTTTCCAGGGACTCCACCTTTGGGAGGGAGTGGTGAAAACAAGGCCCAATGGCCCCCGATCGCATGCGTGAATCGTCGTCGATCGAGCCCTCCAGACGAACTCGTGGGGACCATTGGTCGATCGAAGATGGGGTGATCGAACAGGGCGACCGTTTGGACCGTTTGGGCGAGGGGACCATTTTTGCAGGATTCGTTCGTTCGAGTGTGGTTTGCACCAAGGAGGGCACTCAGAATAGGGTTTTGTAGTGATGTACCAAAGGCTCAGATGAGCTACTGATCTGAGAGGGCAGGACCACTCCTGCAAGGTCCATCAGACCTTGCAAGGCTCATCAGCTAGCGTAATGCTAGCGTCCTTGCTACTAAGGCCAGCTCTGCCCCGTTCGTAGCTTCTTGTTCCGTTCGTAGCGATGCTAGGAACCCGATCGTAGCGTCCTTGCTTTCCTTATGAGCTAGCGTCCTAATGAGCTAGCGTCCGGCGCGTCAGCAAGGCTCGTCAGCTAGCGTCCAATGCGTCGAGTTCGTTCCGTTCGCGCGTGTCGGAACGAGTCGGTTCGGAGCCTTCGGGAGTCGTTCGGCCCGGTCGGCCGTGCGTGCGTAGGAATCGACTGCCCGCCAATGCGCAGCAACTGCTGGACAGTCCAGCCCCCAGGCTGATTGAACAAATAGGACTCTGCCCAAGACGGCGAAGAACCCATGAAACAAGATAGACATGATCCAACGGTGTGGCACATGTGAGCTACAGCCTAGGCGATGCCGAGACCCCCTTGTGGGAGGACACGTTGGGTCGGTTGGTCTGAGGGTAGAGGCTGCAGGTGAAGCATCGGAATTTCAGAGTTCACAGAGGGTTGTTGCATGTGTGTGTTCTCACTGCAAGAAACATAGAAGTAGAGTTCACCCCCTGTTTGGTCTTCAGAGAATGGTCTTTTTTCAAGGGGCCCAGGACGTCCGGGAGATGGTACGAATTCAAATAGGGGAGATCTTCCAGGCGTTCCGGGCCAGTTCATGGGCCAGGGGATCCCTTTGTCCCCTTTCTGTCATACGCACCCATGTGGAAGTGGCCTTAAACAGGGCTCCAAACAGCGCCGATCGTCGGCTGTTTCAGCCTTGTGTTGGGGTTCGAAGAGGGACGCAGAGTTCTATTGGTCAAGAAGCAGAGTGCAGCATATCAGAGTTTCACCCCCCAAAGCCTGGAGAATTAGGCAAATTAGACATCAATTCCCGAGTTCCTGGCGCTGAAGAAAGGTCTTTCGGGTGATCATGAGGCCTGGGAATCAACTTGGCATGAAAAGCCAGGGATCAACTGATCATAGGTGATCCTACTGTGGGTGGCCTCAGATGGTCTGCTGAGGCGAGAAAAAGGAAAACAATCTAAGTGTCCCTAAAAATCTAGGAACTTTTTTCATTGACTGGACCACGCACCCAAGTTGATCCTAAGATCCTGAGTGCCGGAAACTCGAATAACAGGGACACTTCATATCTTCCCAGACACTCTTGATGCCCCTGTTCCATCCTGTTCCCACTCTAGGCCTGGCAAAAGAACGTTTCTTCAAAGGATCTTGTTGAAGGATCTGCAAAGGTTTCAGCACTGAACCGACCCGATGGTGTCTCCAACGACCCGATGGTTCATCGGACCGACCCGGAGGATGTGAATGTGGTCTCCGATCCGGACGCCATCAAACGCTCCATGGCAGTGGCCTCACGCACATTCTATGGCATTGGCCTTCTGCACATGTGCATACATGTGCATACATGTGCTATGTTGAGATGGATGGGCTATGCGGCTATGGCGGCTATGATAGAATGAGAGAAAAACACCAAGATACCGGATATGCACTTGTGCGCTTCGGGGGGATGACACCACCCGCCCGTGGGAACCTTCATTCATATGTCTCACCTCTTCGCCTCAGTGCTTTTTCGGGGAGGGAGAGATGGCTCCGGTCCCCGGGGGGTATCCATATTCACATATATTCATCATTAGGGTCTGTCCTGTTAGCTGTAACAGGACCCGGTTTCACAAGCAAATCACTACTTTTAGACTGTCGGCCTGGTACCTAAGCATCATCATCCATTGGGCCTAGGATAGACTCGGATAGACCCAACACCCCATATTCATATATATATATATATTATATTCACCATTCAACTGGGAGCCCGAACTGAGATGGCGCGACTGACCGGAGGCCACTCCCAACCCTAGCTACAGCTAGCTGACTTTGCGACTGACCTGGCTGGGTGTTGATCGAAATGATGGCAGCTCCTCTTTGAACTGACACAGTGCGCCAATGAAATCAGTTTGGTTGCTCCTGTCCTCCGTAGGGTGGCAGTCTTTGCGAAAGCGATTAGATCATACATTAGATCCTTTGAACAAAAGCTGGTGAACAGAAGTCAAATTACATGTTCTGAAGATTTCCATGGCTTCGCGAGCGTTTGAAGATTGAGTCAAAGCGTTTGAGCTGTTTGAGCTGGTTCAGCTCTGAGTTTCCATGTCTTGGAACCGTTCATGTTGGCTGTTGGCTGGAAACGTGAGTCAGATGTGTAAAACGGAAAAAGCCACCGAGGTTCACAGAGACATCCTGGAGTATGTGATGAAGGAAGTCTTAGAGAAGGCCAGGCTATCCTTTCTTCCAAATTCTCATGGCCAGGGAGAAGTCCCTCTGATGTTTTATCGTTGTGTCCCAGCCTTGATTCCAGATATATACTCATATATATACTGTATATCACCCACTCATCAGACAGTCTCTCCGCGACAATGGCATGCTGGATTCTCTGATCCAAACATGCAGTGAACCCCAATGCACTGTACAATCAGGCAGAAAGGAATGGCGATCGCCACGACTCAATCGTGCGACCAGCGCCGTTACACACAGTTTGTGCTATGAAAAGCAGTGCAGAATCCTGCACCCAAGGAACTGCGCCAACCACAGCGCTCTGTGGCAGCACACGTCCATTCGATTTGACGAATGTGGAAGAGAAGTCCCCTGGACATGTCTGAATGTCTTGATTTTTGATCAAATACTGAAAGGCCTGACGCAGCATGCATATGACAACCTGTATGGTGATGGCTGAAAAGTCACCTTTGACTCTGTGGCCTAAATGGTGAAACAACAAGGCCAACTCGCAGAATGCGACTGCACTTCCAGGTTCCTTCTTCCATCGCAATATATACTGTATATATATATATTCACAATTGCATGTAGCTTGCGGATGCAAGTTTTATGTTCACTGAAGTTCACAAAATGTCCCACCGGGACATTTTGGCTCAAGTTGGTGGCAATCACCCACAGGATTGCACCTGAACTTTGGAAGAAACTCCCCAGTACATCGGTTTTTTGGTGAACACGACGCAATGGCGCACCCGATGGAAGCGGAGTATGTGATGATCGAATCTTTCAGAGACGCCCAACCAGACGATGGGGATTCGGCTACGGTCAGTAGCCCGGGCATTGAGAGTTTGGACCGGGCAGCAGATGCTGCGTCTACAGCCCTCCGTCATGCGGAGGCGGAAGGGGCTCGGGGCCTTGCCGTTTTTGGGCAGCCCGTCTTGGTCTCCGAGCTGGATGCTCAGGAGCAGATTCGCCAACTGGAGCGACACTTGCAGGAACTCAAGGTCCAGATCGCCAACAGAGAGGACGCGGACATGGGCGTGGACCTCCTGGGGCTGGACACCCCGGATGATGGTGGCGCTGGCAACCCTCCCGCTGCACCTGGTGCCTCTGGCCCAGCTGCGGAGAGGGTTGCGACTGCGGCAGCAGTGGCACCGACCTCGAGCTCTACTACACCTTCTGCAGCGGAGGCCCAGCCTGAGCTCCTGACATCCATGGCGGAACCGCCGTTGGCCTGGCCTGTCTTGGTGGAGCCACGGCCCACCGCAACACCTCAGCAGATGGAGGACGACAACAGTGAGCGACCGGGCCTAGGTTTCACGCCCCCTGCACCGGCAGGGTATTCGGTAGACCCTTTAGATGCCATGGCGGCGGCTCCGGCGCCTTCTACACCTACGGCGAAGGACCAGGCTCCAGAGCCAAGAGGCCGGCTCCACAGCCCATGGAGGAACCAACATCCAAGACACCTACCTTGCCGGGCTTCACGCGGGCCTCTGGAGCGACGATGGCATCGGTCCCTATGCCAATCCAGTTCATCCCGGTGCGGGAGCATCCACCCAAGGTGGTCCGTATGCTGGCTTCTCTCCTGAAGGAGCTCTTCACGCACCCCTTTGAACAGTACTCACCCTTCTTGCCAAAGTCTCCTTGGTGGGGATGCTGCGATGCTAGTGCATCGAGGACAGGTGAAGCCTATTTTGCGGGCTGGTGCTCGGCTTCCCCGAACCCCACCAAGGACAAGGTCCTATGGTTTCACTATGCCATCACAGCAGACGCCCATCCGTGGGCATTCAAGGATGGCAACCCTCAGAAACGCATTGCTGCCTTGGAACTCCTGGGCACGCTACTTCTCTGCAAGCACCTGGTTGCCCAACAGGGCCAACTTCCGGGACGAGTTCGTCTCCCGGTTGGCAGTGACAACTCAGGCAACATCTTCAGCCTGCTCAACCTCTCGGCCAAGAAACCTTACTCGGCTGCACTGCTGATGGAATTGGTTCTCTTCCTTCATTGTGAGGGCTGTAGCATTGCTCCAAATCACGTACCCAGGGAGTACAACACCTGGGCGGATGAATTGACTCATCCTGACTTTGAAGGGTTCTCCTTAGATTGCCGGCTACCGGCCCCGGAGACTCTCTTTGTTTTTCCTTTTGCCACAAGACTTCTGTCCTCAACGGGATTTTCCTAACCGGATCCGGTGGGTTGTCCTCCCGACCCTGTCCCCTGGCACCTCGACAGGTGCCCATTGGCCCTGGGAGACCAGGGACATTCGGGTGTTTGGCAGCGGTGGGCAAATCCTACTGCCTGACACACCCTTGTCCCCCTGGCGAAGTCTAGGGCAGTTTGAAACTGACCAAGTGATACAGGGTCTGGGGGAGGACCCCAGCATCAACCAAAGCGCATTGGAAAAAGGCTGCATGCAGCTTTTTGCGCTCTTGGGATCTTTTTGACTTCTGGGTACATATGTCATACATAGTATTGTAGAACCCAGAAATTCACTAAACTATCCTGTTCTTTCTCTTGAAAAGCTGAACTTATGGCCGGTGAGTTTTCTGTTTTCGAGACATTTTCACCCTCCAGGCGTCGATTTGGAGTGTAAGAGATGAAATCACACTCCCCGAAATCATCATGGAAGAGGATGGTCGTGGTACCACCGTCGTTTGGTCTTCGGAAGAGGGTCATCCGAGTCGTTTTTTTTCTGGCCATGCCATCCACGCTGGCCCATGATTTCAGGGAGTGCAATACTCTGTCAAACTTTCTTGCTGGGACCCGTCCTGACGAAAAGCGAACTCGTCCGGAAGGAGTTTGGCGGCACCTGCAGCTATCTGGAGTCCATCGGATTTGGCCGCTGGGATTTGGCCGGATAAGTCGTCTCGAAGGACAAATCATAGTCATAACCATATATATATATAAATATTTTTCAACCCAACAACATCCATGATGAACGCTTGATGCTTCACGCATGATGCTTCGGTGGCACAATAAGTTCCTATGACTTCAAACAAAGGCATTAGCCTTTCCTAGTTACTTGTTTTGACCCCTCATGTGGCTCCTACCGGTCGGTACAGCTTCGCACCAGTGCATACCAGTGCAGAAAAAAGAACAACGGTCAGACCGAGTGGCCCAGGTCCAAGGTTTTGCCAATGTTTCATTCCTTTTTTTGTTTTCCGCAGTTCCAGTTGATGGTCATTGAATTCGCTTCAGCGTTCTTTGGAAAAAGAATACGTCACCTGGTTATACCAGGTTTCCTCTTGTTTTTCGATCCAGTCCCTAAAAGAGTCCCAGACAGGGTGCCCTATGATCCATCCCGCTGCCGGGATTCGTCGGTTTTAGGCCCAGTTTTGGATCGCAACAAAGCAACGGACGGGTGTGTCCCACCAGGGGTCCGATTTAATAGACACCCCATATTTAATATGAATGTATATGTTTAGGGTGTGTCCGATTACCTGTTACAGTGGATAAAAGATTGATTATCACTATTTTAGAGAAAGGTCTGCAACCTACCCATTATCCACTGTTACAGCGAATGGGATATATACTCAAAACAGTCCGAATGACCAGGAAAGTGGAACGTCGGCATCACCTGCTGAAAAGCTTTTTCTGCGGGGGAGTGCGACTTGTGGAGCGGTGTCACAAGCGATTCTCGCGTAACATGCCCCTTGACGGACGGTTGCGGATCCAGCGGGAGATAGGGCGAAGATGGGAAGATTCGGTGAACCTCGGACGTGGGTAGCAAAGACACCAATGCCTGGCCGTGACACCGAGTGGAATTCTCCTTCATGGAAAGGGGCTGGAAGGGATTGTCGTTCATGTTCATTGTTCAATGTGTATAACGTGTAGACTGTTCATTGCAGCTTTATAATGTTTTTAAGAGCTACACATAAGTACGGTCCCTCCAAACTTGTGTTGAACTGATTTTTATCTGGAGACCTGAGACCGGACCTGTTTTTTTCCTCTGAAGGTCCGGAAGAGCTCTTTAAGCTACGTGTGGGCACCTGGCTTTTTGGGGTGGAGAGGTTTTACATGATGGGTTTTGACATGATTGTTTCAAGCAGCAAGGGACCACCGGCCCAGCACTTGCAATGCTCAAGTCAAACAAGGCTTGCTTTTTCTACTGAACTCGACCTGAGTTTAGGGGAAGTCTCGTTTTCGGACCCTCACTGGATAGGAATAGTTTGCTTCAATGCTCAGCGAGATCCCAGATACTAGTACACCACACTCCGAAGCCCACATCGAAGCCTGCTGTTAGCTGCATTTTCTCTTAAGTACAGTCGAGTAGGACCTTAGTCCCTTTTCTTCAACCAAATCCAGCTTTTTCATGTCCTTCAAGAGTAATTATAGTGTTAGGCTACCTGAAAAGCGACAGTTGCGGCAGGTTTCGCAACAGGGGATTGTCAACTGTCCTTTTTTTGTTTGTGTGAAGAACTGCTTCTTGGGGAGCTGCATATGGATATGAAAGGCCCACTCCTAATCCAGAGGAAGTACCCTCCGACAAACACATGTAAGCAAGTGCATGGCGCGGCGCCGGGGAAGACCATTGTCCTCTTGAAACACCTACTGTAATCACCTTCTGCTCCATTCGACTGAGTCGGAGTGTAGTCTTTGAGGGCAGCAGTGTGTTCATGGCTCTTACTGAGAAAAAAGACGCATCTGCTTGCAGCAGAAGATTCTCCTTGTCTAGCAGCTAGCAGTGGTACGGTGGGAGACGCGCTTCAAGCTTGAGAACTTCCGGTTTTGGGAGAGAAAGAGGTCTGTCAGACCCGCTGGCTGCCCCGAACACTCCGTTCTAGGCGCACTGCTGGTGGAGCCAGATCAGGCCGACGGGCTAGTTTGGACCCGGTTCGGCATCGAATAGTCCTTGGGGACTATCTCCCACCATCCCCAAGGAGGTCCCTGCAGCGGCAGGTTCTGTCCACTTACTGCAGTGCTTTGGAGCGACGGAGCAGGTTTTCACCTGTCCAAACTGCTCAGGAGGAAGATGGAGAAATGATTTGTGTTCGTCAAAGCCCAGAGACCTGGTTCACTGGTAGCTTCACCAGGGTGAACACCCCGCGGTTTTTTTCCTCAAAACTGGTCCACCTGGTCCACCGTGGACCCAGACGGACACGCCGGGTCACGCCTTGTTCGTGGACGAACACGCAGAAGACCGATCATTGCGATAGATCCGTGGTCACATCCACTGGACTTCACCAGTCGCCGACCTAGGGCCCAACCCTCGAACAAGGAGACCTGTAGAGTCGGGTGCTGGATTGGATGTTGTCATGTAGACTCTTGATTCATTAAAGGGAAACAAGGGTTTTTCCAATCCAAATGGGCCGGGGGTCAATCAAGAGTCTACGTGAATTCTTTTCACTCGAAGATGCCCATGTTGAATTCGGACGGCGAAAGTTCATAGAGTGACCTGTGTTCCCCCTCCCAAGTAGATAGAGATGAGAAGTCTATTCCTTATCAACAGACGATCCATCTGATGATCCCTCATCATCCCTTGTCCCTTCTTCTGAAGATACCGGACCCCTTTTGCAACAGACCAGCTTCTTCTGCCCCGGTGGGGCGGGGTCTGAGACGATGCTATCAGTGAGTCCACTCCTGAAAATGGAGGATTTGACTCCCAACATCTCACCAGCCTCCAAACACTAGGGAGGCTTCCTCCACTCCTCTTCCAATCCGGAGTTCTGGACGAAGGAAGGTTTCACTCAGCTCTGCAAAAGTGCATTGCCCGAAGGCTACAGCATGAGTCGGGAAGCTATTGAAGTTTTAGATTCAGCTGCAAGTGCCGCTATCACACAGATCTTTGCGGATGCAAATATCTGTGCACAATTTAAGGGCAGGAGTGAAGTCCAGTGTAGAGATTTACAGTTGGTGGCGACGATTCACCGGATGATCCCTTCTTTCAAACCTGTAAACTAGTTGAGCCCACCGGGGGCCTAAGCGGAACATGCTGAAAGCCAACGCCGTGCCATGAAATAGCTCATCTGGGCTGAGAACTTGTCAGCTGATGAGCCCTAGGAACTTGTTATGGTGCTTGCTGTTGCCATGGTGACTCTATTATTCCCCAAACTGTGTGGACACACTAGGGGTTCTTACGGTAATAGAAAAGCAGCTGATGCTTAGATCGCTGAAGCGCACCGGCATGAACGACTAATTCATTGCTAGTTACAGTACATTCATGCCTCTCGACATCGTCAATGTGCTTTTCGACTGCGTAGGCTCGCAAAATCTGGGTGTCCGCAGCGGGTGCTTCTAACGACTGCGCTCTCGTTGTGGCGCCGTGCGCATTTTCGCACATGGTGATCAGGCGCAAGGGAAACCTCGTGTGTTGGTGCTCCAAAGTCGACTTTTCGTGACAGGTGCAAGGGATCGGAGGTGTTTGACTTCGAAATGCACTTTTCACTTTTCGTGGCAGGTGCAGCACTTTGGACGTGGTGGTGCTCAGATTTTGTGACAGGTGCAGTGAACTGTTACTTTTGGACATGTGGCTCGATTGCAGATTTCGTGGCAGGCACAGCACTCTGTGACCCTCGAGTGGCAGGCGCAGCACTCTGTGACCCTCGATGTGCAGATTTTGTGGCAGTTGCAGCACTGTGACCCTCGATGTGCAGATTTCGTGGCAGGCACAGCACTCTGTGACCCTCGATGTGTAGATTTCGTGGCAGGCACAGCGCTTGGTGAACCTCAACGTGCAGATTTCGTGGCAGGCACAGCACTGGTGAGCCTCAAAGTGCAGATTTCGTGGCAGGCACAGCACTTTGTGAACCTCTAGATTTCGTGTGCAGGTACAGCACTTTGTGCGTGCTCACTCTCTCACTCCCTCACTCTCACATGCTCACACACACACTCACTCTTCACTCACACTCACATTCACACTCACACTCACTCACATTCACAGTCACACTCACACTCTCACTCACACTCGCGCTCACACTCACTCACACTCGCGCTCACGCTCACTTACTCTCCCACTCTCACTCACGCTCACACTCCCTCCCACTCACTCACACTCACACTCCCTCACACTCTCACCCACACTCACTCTCACCCACACTCACTCTCACTCACACTCACTCACTCACTCACACTCGCGTTCACACTCACTTACTCTCCCACTCTCACTCTCACTCACACTCGCGCTCTCCCACTCACTCCACTCCACTCCACTCCACTCCACTCCACTCCACTCCACTCCACTCCATTCCACTCCACTCCACTCCACTCCACTCCACTCCACTCCACTGTGTGCACTGGTGAGCGCGAAACGTCTCGGGTGATCAGGCATCATGCTCGAGCACGCTGCAAAACGGCAGCGAGGATCCTCGAGATTGCTCAGATTCCAGGACTGACCTGAACGCACGCTGAAAAAGCATAGTACAGTTTTTTGAAGTTTTCATTGGTGAGTTGTTATTGTTATGGCCGTTGCCGTGGTTCCATTTTATATGTACGGCTGAATCTGCTGACCGCTCGGTCGCTGGGTGATTTAGAGGCCGCGGCGATGCGAAACTCGATCCTGGAAAAGAAACATGCCGACCTTCGCGATATTCGCGCGTGAACACCGGTGAAGGTACATCCGTGATTAGGGAAATCACTGCTGAATGGAAACCGCGTCACGCGATCGACGCAGCCTTAAATCCCGAGCATTAGCGAAGTCCACCAGAGCATCGCGCCCGCCTCACGAACGATGCCGGCTTATCAAGTACCTTGGATGCGTTTGATGTGATAGTACCTTTGATGCGTTTGTGCGTGTGCACTGGTGAGCGCGAAACGTCTCAGGTGATCAGAGATCATGCCCGGGCACGCTGCAAAATGGCAGCGGAGATCCTCGAGATTGCCCAGATCCCAGGACCGACGTGAACGCGCTCTGAAAACGCCCAAGTACAAACTCATTTTTCTCTCTGGTGAGCATTGCTTGCTGAGTTCTTGTTGCAGAAATGCCGTTCTACATCGACGGCTATCACTTGAAGCCTAAAGGGGTCGTCGCTCGCGGGGTTCCTAACCCCATTGATGGAGGCTGGAAAGGGATTGAAAACTCAGGCAGCGTAAACCATTTGTTACAAGCAAAGCATCGTTTTCTCCAGGAGCTGAGTCCCGACATGGTTCTCGATGACGGTGCCATGGCCGGAGCGTCGCTCGGGTTGCCTGTCTACCCTGCGTGGGAGGGGAAAGGCTTCTCGAACGACGCATTTTGGAGGCACCTATGGTCGAAAGCCCCGCGTCGCAGCGACGAGATCGCCCTCGTGGTTGCAGGCTGCTTGGCTGAAAATAATGCACTATCAACGGCAAAGTGAAATTCGTTTGAATGGCTTCGTGTTAGCGCAACGTGTCCTGAGGCAATGACTTGTACTCCGCTGAGGGCGAGGATGATTTAGAATGGCGCATTCGGCGGCTGGAGGCACGGGGTTTTCAGGACGAAACGTGCACAGACATTCAACCGAAGGCTAACTTTCTATCATTGTCACTGTGTTTCTGTTCTGTTTTGATTTTCTTTCGATGCTCGCTTTCCCGCGCAGGCTTGGTGCGATTGGTTGAGTTGTCGATAACCGACATCATCCCCCAAGCCGACGTCCGCAACGCGGAGCGAAGACGCTCCTAATTCGTGCATGGCGCTCTCGTCCATGTGCTGACGGCGAAAAAATTTGCGATGCTCAGCCTATTTTTGTGAACCCGTGATCAGCCCATGTTTCTCTATGATTTTTGTCTTGGCTTTGACTTTGATGTCTTCTTTTTGCTTTTTGCTTTCTTTTTTTAGGACGGCCTGTTGGCTACCGGCATTCTAATCCCTTCTTCTTCTTCTTCCCTTGCCTCTTTTTAGGACATTCGCCTCGCTACAGGCATTCTACTCTTTCATAACGGGCACTCCTGGCAGTGCAGTTTTCTTGCCAATTTGTTCTTATGAGTCAACAATTGCCAAGAAAATTGCATTGCCAAAAATGGCTGTATAACAATTGCATCCAGCAGGAAAGCCTGACCAATTGACAACATATGTCAAAAAATTGAAAAGCAAAAAACAAAAAATAGAAAACAAAAACAGAACCCGTTGACTCAAAAGAACACAAACGTGCGAGAAAACTTAACATTTGTCAAAAAAGCTGCACTACCAGGAGAGCGCTCTGTGGAACATTTTGGACCCTGCGGACAAATACCAAAAAACAACCAAAAAAAGACCCCCCCCCCCCAAAAAAAAAGTTTTTTTTTTCAGAGGTTCCCTCTGGGGGCTGTGTCGAGAAAACTGCGCTGCCAGGAGGGCACCCCGTTATGGTTTGTCAAGACCACTACACTACTGCGAGGAGGGCACTTTGTTAACCTTTGTCAATAAAACTACACTGCCAGGAGTGCACTCTGCAAAAGATTCTGCACTTTGTGGGCAGTTCTAGAAGAAAACGAACTAAAACACACACCCAAAAACATGTTTCAGACGTTTGTCCTCTGTGGGAGGGTTCAGTCGTCAGGACTCTCATAAATAAACTAAACTATAGATATGTATATGTATATTTCTGCTTTCTCAAGGTGATTTTGGTTTTGTCCCATGGGGACTGGATTTATGTGTTCCATAAAAGGGATGCGCTTTCAAATGTAAAAAACCATTTCCAGGGACCAAGAGGACAACTCTTGAATAAGCAGCTTCAATTATCTTGTTATAGAAGTCATAATTCCAGAGATCTGGAGGAAAACCTTTGGCATAGACACTTTTATATAGAGCCTTCTTGATATAGAGATGATCATTCAAGATATTACTTGAACAAGTCTATCTGCCTACTCAAAAGCAGTGTTTTGACTTAGTTCCCAGCACTCCCAGGGCAAAAAACACGGCAAAACAGATTGTTTTATAGCTTTCTGTCATAAACTCACACCCCCAGCAACACCTGCACTCTGGAATTAAGCTAGTAGACCAAGAATCAAACTTGAGTTAAACAACCTTAAACAAGAATTAAATTAGAATGAAAACTGTTTTTAAATTCCATTTTAACAAACTGGAGTTATATAGTTTGGATTTGAACTAAATTTTTAAAGCTCTAAATTAATATTGAATCTGAAAGAACATTGCATTAGCATGCATGTAGAATTGAATTAGAACTGAATTAGAATTAACTAAAAAATTATTATAAATAGTCCATTTGTCATAGCAAATGGACAAAAAAACGCACTGCCACAACTGCCCGCTCTCTATTCTTTCCACCGTTTTTTCATTCTTTATCAACCTTTGTCAATGCGCCCATTCTCTCTGCGAAGCGCGTTTTGCAAGTTGCGCCCTGTTTCTTTCCATGGCCGGGGCAGATTATTGAGTTTGCTCATTGAGCCCTCTCTTGGGAAGTGATAGGCGCAATCCTCAGTATGAATCCACCCCGGTTCACACATGAATGAATTGAGAGAATCCGGAGCCTACCCCCCGCTGCCAAGCCCGAGCTGGATCCTGGTACTTTCGTAAATACCTCCAGCCCGAGCCCCGTCAGATGGAGCCCAAGGTGGGTGGCCAAGTCGCTTGTCGCAAGGAGCCCGGATCTGCCGACACCCACCGATCCGCGATCCGTGTCCCCCGCACGACCTGCCTTCGACTCGGAGGACTTGCGTCGAACGGATCACCCCCTCGCACCTTGGGTTATGACGTTCTGTGGATTTTCACACGTTGGATCGCAAAGGAGTCCCCAACTCGAACACAAAGATCTTGGAGCTACATCCCATTCATGTCAGCAGTAAAACTTTCCATGTTTTTGCATGTCTGATATTCTTTGCAGTCAGAACAAGTCACACAAACACAGTGTTTTCGCAGGTGCCGGGCAGCCGCTGAAGGCGCCGTCCTCGCCGTCCTCCTGCTGTAAAGCCTCGAGGCGGGGGAAGCGCTGGTGTCATGTTTCGCGGTGCCTGGGGCGCTGGAAGTCAGCAGAGGTGGCTAGGGGTTGCAGTTGGATGATGTACACTCCAACGAATATTCATGTGAACATGGTTGAAAGGAACTTCTGTTAGGAAGAGGAACACATAGGAACACCATCTTCCAGCCACTCCATCGAACAAGATGTGGATGAAATACTTGCCAAGAAACCACGACGGGGATCGATCAAAGCATACACACTCAGGACATATTTTGTGTCCGTGCGGGCTGTCTCTCAGCTTCTATGCTAGCTTTAGGAAGGCATCATACTGGTGAGCCAAATTCTTCTAGTTGAACCATGACATTTGACAGTAGTTGTTTACTCAAGTACTGATTTGGTTCATTAGAACCTGTTGGTGATAGGAATTGTTTTTTGCCGGTGATGATAGAGCTAGCTCTTCCGCACGTTTCCAGCCCAGCTCTTCCGCATTGCAAAGAACGTCGGGAATACTCTGGGTTTGGGAGTTCTACTAGGGGCGCACATGACATGGCCTTCCATGACCCGTATAGTGGTCCCCAAACAAACATATATTATATATATATATATATTGAGAATGGATTTGACTTTTCGATCTGGGGGGTCTAATGGTCCAGTGAACCTTGTTTGCCACGAGGTCCTCTATGTGGGTCAATCTTTCAGTTGGAAGGTATTACTGTCCAGACCGAAGCTGTGCTGATTGCTACTTGGTTCCGAACACATTGTCCAATCCATTCCCTCACGGAATGCATCCAGTTCTCTTTCCCATTCTCTCATCCGCCGGATGGTGCCAGGACCAATCCCGTGCCTTGTGTCACAGACTTTCCTGTGCCTGATGAGCAGAACAGTGGGCAGCGTCACTCCTCGTACTTCTCTGAGTAAGGCGCGACCCGTGCCATCTCGGGAAAGCACATGTTGCTGTGTAGCGGGTCGTGAAGATCAACATCCCATAATCTGGAAAATCAGAAATTGAGAAGATTGACGGAATGTCCTTTATCATGAAAGGTTTTGTCCATGCCGCCCTAGTTGAAAGATTTGAAAGGGGCGGAGGATAGCCTTTCTTCTGACTATATAATGGCTTTTCATGCACGCTCTCTTCAGTTCCCCTCCGTTTGGCAGCTTGCTACTGAACGTCAGGGTGAAAAAGCCCGAAACCGGATGATCGACGGGGGTGCTCCACTTGGAATGATCCATGGTAGGGCATGCTGGTGGGCTGGTGGTGGCCCAAAGGGATTAAGTACCAAAGGTTCCTGAAAGGTTCCCACGAATCAACTGCCAAGTTCCGCAAAGCAACTGCCAATCCTTTCTGGGTGGTTGGTGATCATAGGGAGGACAATTTTTGGGCGCTTGCTCCTTGGAGAGGCAGCATCCGAGAGGCATGAGCCAAAGCGAGAAAGGTGCGTGGCCACTGCTGTGCTCGAATTCGCCATAGATTAGGTCGACATGAGCGTCTGCGCCTGTGGCAAATCGAACCTGCATCTCTTTCGCCTCTTGCCCTAGTATGATTCCGAAATATCCACTCGAGTTCCAGCTTGTGGTGAAAGCGGCGCCGCTCATGCGCGCATCCGTGTTCCGAGAAAGTCTGAGACTCGAGTCGGAGACAAACCAGTAGATGCCTTCACTGTGAAATCCTCCCTGATAAGAAAGTAATCTTATTTTTGTGGGAGACGAAACATCGTCACCTGCGAGTCTGTTTGTGAAAGAAGCTCAAGCCGAAGACGGCAGCTCAACTGGTGAAAAGCCATCCTCACTCTAGAGTTCCTGAGTTGGCAACAGCTGCTTTCAATCAACCTTGGCCTCCCAGTTTTCACACATTCTGTTTTCCGAGGAACTTGCAGGGAGGCCCATGTTTTAACCTCGAAAAGTACCGAGTTTCATGGAGTGTGAGTTTCTCCAAAGTTCACTTTTGGAGCAGGCAGAATCCCATCACTGCGGCTTGATCTCATACCTTGCTTCAGTGCAACATCCCCAAACCCGTCCGAGACATGCTACAGTGAAAAACAATAGACCCCACGATACTGCAGACTCTTGATTCAGAAAAAACCCTGAGACTTGGATGGTAAAACCTCTGAAAAGGCCTGGGGGGGTTTTGATTCATCAAGAGTCTACACCAAGAATTCGCACCAGATGATTGCTTTTGTTCTCTTGTTGATTTGGGGTGGTCATTCTCCGTGCCGCGCCAGATCACCCGGGGGCGATCAGTCTCCGCAGGGGCTGTGCACGGGGGAACTCCCAGTCTGTATGGGCCACGAAGCACAGAAATCGACAGAAAGCCTTCTGAATGCGTCAACTTCCATCTTGGGAGGTTGGTATACTCTTTGGTCGAGCTCTGCCCTCATGTATTCTTGCTTGAACCGTTTCAACATCTACTGGAGCGTCGTCTCTGCAGCGAGTTCCACGCACTTGGAGGGCCATCTTGAGCCGATTTCGGTCCGATGCAGCAGATTTTGAGCCCGATCTGAAGAGATTCAATATAGATCTAGAGATCGCAGAGTGATCAATGCGATCCATTAGAGTTCCACACTCCAAAACCAGTATAGAGCTCAGATTTTGGTGAGCTTTCGAGCTCTAGCAACCTGCGAATGCGTTCAAACGACGTGCCTTGAGAAAAAAGCATTTGAACGCCAAACACATGTAAAGCGCAATGTTAACAAATTGGACCTGTCATGTACTGCCGACAGGATAGAATCTGAGTTCCCAATGACTCAAATCATCACATCCCTTCAAACCAGGAGTGCACGAATGTGGATCTCTGCAGGGCATGTTTTGGGCCTGCACAGAGAAGCAGACACCAAGCTGTCTCATGGATACAGACACGCCAGGCTAGTGAAAAAAGAGCGCAAAACAAGCAATGACTGTTGCTTGGGGTGCACATCGTTCGCAGATCTCGAAGGATGTTCCACTAATCTCATGGTTAGCTCGGATGAACATCTACTCAGACCTCAAAGATGGAAAAACACATTGACTGTGGCTCCTAATTTGCTGCAAACACTCAAGCCGCAGGAGCTGAGTGTCGGTGGGCACCGAGGGCTGGCGGACCTGGATTGGCACCTCACCTGGTAGGTGGGTCCCAATAAGCCTTAGATTTTTCTTAGCACCAGCTGATTTCATGCATTTTCTCCGCAACCTGGGGTCATTCTTGGGGACTTTGTCGATGGAATTGGAGGCCGACGGCCGACCCGCTGCAGTTCATGTGTTCTTTGGCCCACAATGCTGGCCCACCCTTTGAAGAATGACTGGACGTCGCTTACCATTGCGGACCATAGCTTGTTTGATCTGAGGAAACCCAGAAAGTAACCCCCTGCTCGGCGGCGTGCCTATCCAAGTCTCGCATGTCGTGAAGCCACCGTACTCTTGACATGTGCGTCATGCTGATTTTGACATCGCTGAGATATGTTTCCTCATGTTGAAGCCATTTTGGGCACCCCAAGCAGTTTCTACCGGCCAGTCTAATATACCAGGCTTTGGCCAAGGCTCTGAAGGACACAATCTTTGACACAAGACCAATGAACGAATGAACGAAGTGCTTGCATTCTCCACACCTTTTGCGGCACGACGAGTCTCTCAACCACCGTTGCCTGGCTAGACCTCTTGGACCTTGAGCGCCTGGCAGAGGTATGATGGATGTATAACGAAAGGCTTGTGATCGATTGAGTTTGGAATATCGAGCTTTCAGCAACTGCTTTGGCCGTCTTCAGCAATTCCTTTCAAAAACCGATTGGACGCCCGTGGACTGAATCTTGACGTCCAAATCCGCACAGTCACGAAGTCCAACAACTCAAGCGTGGTGGGTTAACGTGGATGGCACCGGCCCCGAGTTCGACTCGGATGAGCATGAAATCCTCATGTCCAAAACAGGTCGTGGGAAAACCATGGTTTTCCACTTCCATACGACACATAGAGGGAGGCAACCTGGGGGATCTGTGCTGTTTTTGGAAGGAATAGAGAGCACAAATGTACAGATGGTTCGGCTGCCTGTTGCACGTCCAAAGGGGTTGTTCGGTTTTGGCTCTCCCCAGTATGAGAGTGATAGACAGAGTCTTTGTGCCTTGAGTGAGAAGCATGGAAGACCAATGGGATGCCTGAGTAAGCTTGGTCAAGAAGGTTATACCCCAAAACACACAAGGTAATTACTTTGCTCACGAGGACTCGGGCCTGTACTACGGTCCTCGTGCGCAAAGTAGTTTGTGTGATTTTATGATGGTTTGGTGCATTCAATTGGTGCAAACACACATGGGCTGAGTGTAGGTCATCCTTCGAACACCGAAACGCATCCGCTCCGAGCCCTTCCCGAGCCCGAAGAAAAAGCACGTCGAGTCGATCAAACGTGGAGGGTTTTTTCCGTGATCGGTTCCTGTTCCTGTAGGTTTGAGTCTTCGGCAACCGACCTTTTTTGGTACTCCCTTCATATCACTAGGGCTCCAAGTACTTGCTGAGCTTCGGTGTTTGGGGTGGGGTTGGAGGGTCCAAATACCGACATTTTGGGTACTCCCTTCATATAGCGGCACGAGTAACCTAGCCTTGGAGGGCACAACGATGGCATGGAAGCCTACATCTTCCCAAGCACAAGAACTGAACCTTTTGCAAGTTCTACATTTTGCATACTCGCAACCGAACGAAATAAATCAGAGGCCCTTCTCAGTTCTGGGATTCATTATTTGGATTCATGGATTGAAGATTGCATAGATGCCAGCAGCGCTGCCGCAGTATTTTGGCGTGGTCCCTCCGCATCGTAGATTTGTTCGACCTCAACCCTTGCCGTGGATCAATGTAGACAGGGAAGGATGACCCAGCGCTTCCGATGCGACTTTGGATTCTGCCACAGGCACAGTGGTTTGGAAGATGATTTTATTCCACCAAGTAAAGGACTTCTACCATATTTTCGGTTTGCTTTTTTTCAACTGAGGGTAAGCCTCAAGGCCATGGGAAAGATTGCAACCTCCAAACTTGGCAGAGCAGTCCATTGTCCTCAGTTGCGATTCGGTCGTTCCCTTGTTCATCCCGGTGGGGCGTTTCGCAGGTCATATCAGAGATGATGGAATTTTCTTGCTGAACATCTCTGAATCACTTGGAATAGATGAATGGATATGAATGGCAACTGGCCAGACCAGCTGGATTTGTATTATAATAGGGAGGCCTCCCAGTTCGACCCCCCTGGAAGAAGGGAAGTAGACCAGTCTACCCATTCGTTGGGGGTCTCTGTATTGAAACACACACACACACACGCACATGTGTTTTCAGGGATGGGATTGCAGGCAATTAGTCCAGTGCTTCAAGTAACTCCTGTTGCCTGTGACAGTTCTTTGGGCGTTTGTTCAAGGACTCTGACTGCACATGTCCTTTGTACAACTCCTTTGGGCCGAACGTAGTCATAGGTACAACTCCAGTGGGCCGAACTCCTGTTGTGCAGGGTACAACTCACATCTTTACTGCCTGAGACAGGCGCAGCCGCGCAGCTAGCCAGCCTTGGTTGATCACCTGTGGAGACCTGGGCATCCTCAAGAGTGAACCCATTTTTGGTGATGAAACCTCAGCAAGGCCAGTTGCAGCCGATTCATCATCTCTGTGCTGTTGATAGGGCTCAAATCTCGGACCCAGCTGCAAGTCGCAGTTCACTTCTTGGCTTTGCTTCCGAGCCTCCAAGCGACCGTAGGTTTTCGCGACACGCCTTTGGTAGGTGTTTGCTGGGTCATTCCCCAGCTCGCATCGGTGGGGATGACAATTTGTTTGTTCATCGCAAGTGGAGGATCTTCACCTCAGACTGGTTCTATGCATTTCTATACGGTTATGTATAATATATAATATATATATATACACGATAGGGAGATACTCATCAGCATGATGCCACACGCATAATCCATTTTTTGTGCAAGCAAATTCACACCCAGATCAACGGCAAGTTCCCACACCAGAGAAAAACATCTTCAAGATGGTCTCTTGCAGAGAGTTGCAACCATCCCTTGCCGAGTACAGCCGGTAAGTCGCCATCTTGGAGTTTGCCGAAATGATGATCGCCATCGCTCTTAGGTTGGAGGCCATCGCTATTAGGTTCCTGAAACGATTTCTTTAAACCATTTTTTCAAACACTCACTTCGCAAAGCCTCGAGGACTACTTGGTCCGAGTCAAAGTTGCGTAAGACATGGCAGCGATGTTAGGACCGTGAGGACTGTAGGGCACGACCTGTAGGGCACGACTTTGGGGAACAGAGGTGACCCGTCACGTGACCCGGCGAGTGAACTCCGTCTGAAGCCGCCCGGGGCATCTCCGGGCCTCGCGGCCTCGCCATGGGGTCAGGTCGAGGTTTGGGAAGAACCCCCAGCACTGATTCGGTGTCTGACTTGGGATTCTAGTGAGGAGGCTGTCCAATGAGTGGTGTAGCTGCTGTAGCCGAGGCTAAGAACGAACACGCACCAGGATTTGTCTGAGTTGCGCTGGGCATCGCGGGTAGATTGGGATTGCCAAGTAAATCGATTGGGGTCGGACAGGAATGTCAGGGAATGTTCGCATTTAGTTCCTCCTGGATGCCTAGCATCTGGCTGCCAACACAATGACCGCTCTCCTGCTGAACTTGGTGCTGCCTCGGTGAGCTATTGAGTGGGTTAGAGACTTATGATTCATCTCTATACACAGTGACCGCTTCAGCAAGCCAGGGGCACTTGGCTTGTCATGTCTTTGAAGTCGACCGCGAGCTCGAGAGAGCTCGCCACTTCTCCGCCCCTTTCGCGGCTCACCTGGGGCAGTTTCCAGGCCCCCCTACATACCAGTTGAGTGTGGGGCGTCCAGGCCCAAGAGACCAGGACGACATCGGCGAAAAAGGACCGTCGAACGGCGCCACATCCCCGCGCCACGAGACGGTCGACCGACGACCTCGTGGTCGAGGTCCGAGGTCCGAGGTCTGGGATCGACTTCGCAAGAGAGTCCGGACTTTGTCAGTGCCAATTACTGGTTGAGTGCGTCCAAGAAGGACTGGACAGTGAGATCTGCAGCTTCACTTGGTAGCTGGCCTGTTGATCTTGAAACATATGAGCAACAAGCTGCCAGAGACACCGGCGGTAGTTGAGTGATGTGCGAGTTTAGCATGGCCTGGTTGATGACCCACAATGTTCCAAGACCTCCTAGCCTTCATCCAAAGTGAACCACCCAACAATGCCATTCACATAGGACAAGTGGATTCCCTATGACCATTATAACCGACACCTGTTGAGAATCACGACACATTTGTTCTTCTTTTAATACGAGAAAGGAACAACCGTTGCCCATTCAGTCCATGGCCCGCCACGAGCCACGTGCCCCCTAACCCCACGTTTCGCCACGCGGCGCTCGCCGGCGCCGCCACGTGCCGCCACGCGCCGCCGAATGCCGGTGCACGCCCGCCGCTGCCGGGACATCAATGGCGTGCCGTTGGAGGCGAGGTCCGCGCGGTTTCGACGAGCTCCGCGGTGTCGAGCTCGAACGAGCTCATTGGGAGAAGTCAACTGCTCAGGAGGGGCGTAGAGGTGGCAGCGTGCTCTACTGGATGTCGGGGAACTCAGTGGTTTCAAGTCGCCGGCAGCGGCCGGACCTGAAAAGATCTTCGTGTGGACCAGAAAGGCATCTGTAGTCCAACGATGTCTTTTCTGGGAATCCAAGACCATTTTAAAGCTGGTCTGACAGTTGGTCTGACTATATATGACCCGATTGGGGAGGCCCGTCCAGTAAACCGAACCTTCCTTTTTTCGCTCCCCACCAACGCCGTCGGATCCCGCCTCCCTTCCGTGGAACCCACGGAGCGCGAGGTCCCGCGATCAACGCGCCCACGACAACTGGGCGCTGCTGAAAGCACAGGACGACGCGGACGACGCGGACGACGGTGGACGCGCGGACTCTCGGTGTCGGTGTGCCCCGGTCCGGTCGGTGGGCACTGCGGTGGACCTGGGATGGTGGTGGACCAAACGAAGAAGTGAACATGAGAAGCACAGTTCTTTGGACCGAGGTACGTCTCGGCCCTACTCGGACCCAGTACTCGATTGACACAGGCAGAAGCAACGTCCGATGGTTTTCATATGTTTTCATCTACTCTTGGGTCAATCTGTGGAAGTGTCCATCACTTCCAATCCACTTTCCATCACTCTTCAGTTCCCTCAGTTCAGTAGATGATCCCCACTCTCTGACACCTGTGACGTGACCTTCTGGCGACGTCGCCGGGGTCGGCTCGAGAAAGGAAACAGCGGTGTCTCAAGATCGCACCCTTTTGGGAACACTGCTGCAGGCCTGGGGCCTTTTAGATGCTCGATCACATATACCTGGTTTTGCGAATCAGCTGATTTGATGCTTTCCCGCAGTTCGGGTGAATCCCCTAAACACCCAATGGGGAATATGAGGAACTTGACTTCCTGGTTCCGGAAGTCAGCAAATCCAAGTCGTGAGTCCGGGACCGCGGTCCGGGACCGCCACGGTTCCAAGCGGGCCGGGTCCGCCAAACTCAGGAGCTGGCCCTGGAACGACGCGCGCCCGGGATCTTGGAAACTGGTCAAGTTCAGTGAAAAATCCTATATACAAGTTATGTTTAATAAGCTTATAGTCTTATTAGTGTAAGAGCAGCTGTCAACTCCAGCCTCCTTTCTTTCTCCTTATCATAGTCAAGTCACATCAAGTCATCATCATCGCCGCCATCATATCGCATCTTGCACTTAAATACTTTTCGGCGATTTGTCTTTTGATTTTGGAGATTATCTCCATTTTCAAACATCTTACCCCTGCGATGCTTTTTGGCCATCATGTCATTCTAGTTTTTGTAGGAGTTTAAACGAATGAGCTTTGCAGTCGTTAGCCTTGAACTGGTGTTACCATGGCAGAATTTCCTGAGTGAAACTTGTGGTTCCAGATTTGACCGATATGACCCCGGTTTTGCTTGATCCTCGTGCCTGGGGGTCTCTCTGGAGAACCCACATCCCACTGCGACCGGGTTCCGGTGGTTTTGGATGGCCTCACTGTGAGGAGGATGAGGAGGGACCTTTGATATGCAACACAAGAAAGATATATATATATATTACAATATCT
Organism: Durusdinium trenchii; assembly: GCA_963970005.1. Taxonomy (NCBI): domain Eukaryota; class Dinophyceae; order Suessiales; family Symbiodiniaceae; genus Durusdinium; species Durusdinium trenchii. The sequence goes on along the minus strand of CAXAMN010022751.1, from coordinate 847,912 downwards.
ATATATAAGTATAATTGTAATTAAGCATATCAATATTTGGGCGCTGTTGTGTAGGTCAAGTGTTGCCCGTTGATTGAAACTCCCATCGTTGCAGATGATTCGCTGACCGGTGGGACAGGTCCTTGCAGGTGTGCTTCTGCTTGGTGCCCAAGTTGCTTGGTCGCAAGTGATGCCGCCACCTCCGAACGTTTGAACATGGTCACGGGTGTGACTGCAAACGCCAAAACCCATAGCTACTAGCAGAGGTTGACAAAGCCCATAGGCTATCCTATGGGTCCCCCAGTACAGTCCTATAAGGTCCAACCTCTGTAGCTACCTGGACCATCCGACCATCTGGGTGTCCTGTCTAGAGATCCCAAAGGACGGAAAGAGTCCAGCCGACCCATGCAGGATGGTCCTGGTAGGTTGGGTCCCCTATGGTTTCCACCGTCTGATGTCATAAGATGAAGTCACGAGGTTGTCCTTCTGAAGCTAAACCCGGTGGATCTGAAAAACCGATCTGAAAAACCTGGTGGATCTGAAGCTAAACCTGGTGGATCTGAAGCTAAACCTGGTGGATCATGGCACCCAAGTCCACCAAACCATGGGTTGGGTTCCGGGGTGCCCAGGTTCCATGACCCATGGCGTGATCGTCAGGACACTCCCAAACACCTTGAAGATTCGCAGCGAATCGTTGTAACCAGCAGACGATCATGACGCCATCGGCGTGATCCTCCAGGGGACGATCATGCTCCCCGTCGCACTACTGTAGCTGAAGAGACCGCAGATCCCAGCTGTTGATTCCTTTTTTTTGCACACCTCTTGGTGACCACCCTCGTCATCTCCGTCCCACCCGCCGTGTTTTTGGGAACTTGCACTGCACGCGACATGCGCCGGCCGGCGCCTGCCTCTCACCGCTCGCTGGCCAAGGTTCTTGGGAGCCACCTTGAGGCACTTCGACTTCATGCTCCGTGGACTGGCGGGGGGGCGCAGTTTTCGTCGGTCACCGTCTCGACACCCAAAAGAAGGACACGAAAAGGCGCCTCCAGGCTGGAGCAAGCTGAAGGAACTCAAGGAACTTCCTGATTTGCTCAAGTGGCTGGATGATGGTTTTGGACTTTGAATCGAGATGCGACGGGCAAAACATCTTCAGAATTCTGGGGTCCGACTTTGCTCGCTTAAGGAGGAGACCTCCAAAGAGCTCTCGCGCTTGAACATTGGCCCGAGCACCCAGGGACGGAGAATCTACGCGTGGGGGCCGGGTCTGCAGTGACTTTTGGCCGGGCCGAGCTCGGATGGTGGGGAGGGGGAAGCAAAGTAAACGCCTCTCTATATCATCCAAATCATGTAATTGGTGCAAATTGGTTGACCTTCCTGGTAGTTACTTAGTTGGATGTAGTTCATAGGTCTTGGTCGGAGTTTTCTTTGGGAAGGTTTGAAATTGGCCATCCTCAGTCGGACTTGTCACCTTCTTTGGTTTGGTCACAGAGATCGCAGAGTCCAACACTTGGGGGATCCATATACCAGGAGTCACCTGGAGTGACAGGTGGTGTGGCTCGTCCCCTCCGTTCGGGACCGTGCAGTGGGACAGACAGGTGGTCCGAACGACTTACGACTTCGGAACCGGCCACCCCGACGTCCTGTGACTCCTGGTATAGACCTTTTTCGAACGTTTTTTGGATCCTTTTTGGAATTAGATGGAATTAGCATTGGTTGGGTCCAGGAATTCTCTACGAGAAGTTGTGTGGCAGATTGGACTTGGAGACAGGCCCAGGGGTGGATTTGTAGAGCAAACGGATCGCACGTTCGGGTCAGACATGCGAATCTCGTACACTAGCTGGAGAGCACATGCGAGATGAAACAGGAGTACTGCTGATGCTTGGGCTCTTTGGTCGAAGAAGTTTGCATGTTCATGACTTACTTTTGTTCTTAAACAATCTTGAACAACCATTTCTGAAAGCTTGTAAATGTTGGTACTCTCCCCACAAAGCTTCTAAAGTTGTGGTATCATGTTGCCAGCACCTTTCTTAGACCTAAAAGCAGCTTCGAATTCCGTGGTCCATTCACGGCCAAAGCATCGTCCATGTACGAGGCTTCCTCCTCTTGAAGGTGGGGTCGATCAGCCAACGCTTTCCCACCAGAGACGGTGTTTGCGGCCGATGTTAAGCCCATCCTGATGCCTTTTTGTTCAAATTTAATCCACAGGAGTTTGGCTTCATTGTTCGTGCGCAACATCAATTTCTTTGGTTTGCATTTGACAAGATCCAGATGGTCAGCTGGAGTCTTATTGGCAAAGACGGGGTGAGATGGGGGAAAGACCACCGTTCCCTTTTGGATCCTTTTGGGGCAAAAAACACCGCCAGACCAGTGGGGAAAGGAACATGGGTTGAAGCAGGAGTTTGACTGCCCTGCCTGCTGCGTCGTGCAGCAAATCTCTGGAAAGATTTCGGGCAAGTTGGTGGCATAGATGGCCTTTGGTTGATTGATCAATAGAGGGGGATACCCTGGTCGTCCACCAACCAATAGGTATACACAGGTATACTGTAATTTGTACCTGACACCGACCCCTTCGATCATTCCCAAGGTCGGACCCTTTCCCATGTCGACTTCAAGGTTTCTCTTTCGCACAAGTGTCTTAGAGATTCTGAAATGGTCTTTTTCCAGCCTCCCCTTGCTGTTTCAGCAAGATTTACATTCCGATTCATCATAAACGCTCACTGAGACTCTCCACCTTGCTCTGCCTTCACACCTTAGTTCTTGGGTTTGACCCTTTTGTGGTGTTGACTCACCAATGCAGATTTAACAGCGATCGGAACAGACACCTGGTTGCGTATGCTGAACCCGAATCGCGGAAGGGGAAAGGCTCAGCTGCCTTTGTCACTGACCACACATTCTTGAACGCAACACCCGCCCCCCTAGTCACTAACTTGAGGAGATTGCAGCTAGGATTCACGTGCGCAAAAAGGCACTGCACCTGTGCTATTCTTGGGGTGTTCTCTCCCGTTAGCATGTCATGGAGTGCCCCTTCTCGCCGTCTGTGTACCGCTCAAAGCCCCGTGCTCCAGGGCGAGAGCGTGAAAGAAGTGCCCAAACTCCTCCGATCCATCAAGCAGAAAGGCCAGCAGTTGGAGCTGGGGGAAGGGGCGGGCCTCACCCGAATGCTCACCATGCAGGCCATCACCCTACGCTGTCACGACAAACATCCACAAACTCTCCAGACCATTTTTGATTTATCGTATTTGGAAGGATTTCAGTGCCTCTAGAATGTCTATCAATGTCTTTCAGCAGCATGTTCAGACGGAACATACAGGGAAATCGTCAGATCAGTGGTGGACGTTGCCGATGAGAAAGACCTCAGCTGTGTGTTGTGGTGATGGTGCATAGCGAGTTTAGTGAGTTGGTTACTTTTTTTCCCCACCTGTCAGGTGAGGGTTGTTAGATTTTATGTCAGCTGCCGTCCTCCTTCTCCTCCTCCTTCTCCTCCTCCTCCTCCGGACCTCAACCGCAAGTGCAGGATGGCAGTGTTCCCCGCCGGACCTCAACCGCGAGTCAGAAGATATGCCAGATAGAACACCAGAAAGACTGCCAGAAAGAATGTCAGAAGATATACAAATCAGATAGAATGTCAGAAAGAATGTCAAAAGAGATGCCAGAAAGAATGTCTGAAGATATGCCAGATAGAATGTCAATGAATGTCAGAGAGATGCCAGAAAAATGTCAGGAGAAGATATGCCGGAAATAATGTCAGGAAGAAGGTCAGATGAAAGAACTTGAGAAGATATGCTAGAAAAAAGTCAGGAGATATGCCAGAAAACATGCCTGAAAAAATGTCAGAAGATATGCCAGAAATGTCAGAAGATATGCCAGAAAAAATGCCGAAGTAATGTTTCAATGCATGCCAGAAAATCTGTCAGATTGAAGTGTCATGGTGGTGATCACTCGAAGTAAGTATCTTTTTCTTATGTGGTAGGTGCGTAGCACACACAGTGGTGCATAGTATTTTATGTGGTGAGTGGTGCATAGCTGTCATGAAAGATAGTTTGTGTGAGTTGCAGATTCCGATTCCGATGGCAGAAAGGGACAGATCCATGCAACCACTCAGCATAGTCAGTAAGAAGTTTCATTCAAGTTTAGAATCGTCACCTTCTCCCTAGGATTCAGCCCAGCGACTCCATAACAAAGGCCCCCCACATGACAGATCTACTACTAAGCCATTGGGTTCCGGAGAACTTCAAAAAATGAGAGTTCCTCTCCAGTTTTCTTGGCTTTAGAATGATCTCTGATTTTTTCTTCGTTTTTTGGCCCCACAAATTCAACAAGGTAGGGCCAACGGCCATTTGTCTGACTTAGACACAGGTGGCTTTGGCAAATACCACACTCAGATGATGGGACGACACGACGATTTGCCCCAGGGCCTGTGCACGCCGTGGTGTGCGATATGTCACCGCTGCGCGTACCCCGAGCTTGGGTGGCAGGCGTGTGTTTTTTTCTTTGCACTGTCGGTTGAACAAGACTTGAGACGTGAACACATACATCTTCCCCCTGCAGCGCGCATGATATGCAAACCCGCCAGCTACCCTCCCTGCAACAATCATGGAAATGGACAACCCCGTTCTTCCAAAGGGCCATTCTCCACATCCATAATTGTTTCAGAGAGTGTAAAGCACCCACTGTACCACAAATCTGTGCCAGGGCCACCCACACTTGGCACAGTCACACCAGGAGAGAAGGAACCACCCCAACACAGATCTTGATCTCCTTTGTGGCTCAAATCCAGATCTTGGTTGACTCAGATCGGACCCCCCCCCTTCGCAAGACCACCGTCCCGGACCTCCACCACGCCCGGACCACGGAGCTGGACGCCGCACCCGCACCCGCCGGATGATGCGAGGCGTGGGGAAGGAGCTGAAGAAGCTGAAGGTGCCCTTGATCCAGGTGCGGATGGAAGTTGAGTCCAGCCTGTGTAGCTCTGCGAGACGGAGCGAGGTTAGAGGATTGTGCTGGTGGTCATTGAAGCATCCACAGCACTGCATAGCACTGAAATGAGGAAAAGGTGCTAAGTGCTGGCATGTGCTTTTGGCAGTTTTTTTTCTTTTTCAATTGGAATGATCTTGTGGTGCACACGAGTTTGTCTAGCATTATGAAAAAAAGCTATTGCTATCTCTGGAGTGTTCAAAAATATCTATTTTTAGGAAAAAAATAGGAATAAAATAGGACCCCAAAATAGGAATAAAATAGGGCTGACAACACAAAATAGGAATAAAAGAGGATCATTGCCTCGGTCCACCGACCTAGGTCCACTGGGGCTAGGTCCACCGGGGCTAGGCCTAGGTCCACTGGGGCTAGGTCCGCCAGACCTAGGTCCACGGAGGGCTATTTTTCCTAATTTTTTTTCGTATTTTTTTCCTATTTGGGGGGGGGGCTATTTTTTTCCCATGTTTTTCCTAATTTTTTTCTATTTTTTTCTATTTTTAATTTAAAAAATAGGAAAAATTAGGAAAAAATAGGAAAAAATAGGAATTGAAAATAGGAAAAAAATAGGAAGATTTTCACAAAACCCCCACAAAATAGGAAAAAAATAGGAAAAAATTAGGAAAAATAGGAAAAATAGGCCAGGTCCACCGGGGCTAGGCCTAGGTCCACTGGGGCTAGCGCTAGACCTAGGTCCACCGGGGCTAGGCCTAGGTACCCTGGGGCTAGGTCCGCCAGACCTGGGTCCACTGGGGCTAGGTCCATTTTATGTTCCTGTCCTAGAGTGCTGCCATTCTTTTCCTTTTTTTCCTTTCCTATTTCTAAATCCAGCTCTTTTCTTTTCCTATTTTTGAGACTCATCCTCTTTGTGTCCTTTATTTTCCTATTTCCAGTTCCTATTTTTTTCCTATTTTATTCCTATTATTTTCCTAAAATAACTATTTTAAGGTTTTTCAGACATAGCAGGCAGCTTTATGTCATAAGTCTAGCACCCAAAGACAGCTCATCTGCCTGGAACAAGCTCGTCTTTAGATGTCTTTAGTCAAAGGCAGGTGATGAGATCAGAGGCATATGAGATCCGGTCCGCCAATTTACACCTAGTGAGTTCAACCCCTGCAGAACAAGAGAGCGCAGCATGGTCAACCCCTTGCTGCTACAGTAACTCTACATTTTCCCAGACCTGTTGATCTACTGGCGTGTCAGAAACCAACCCCGACACATCGCACATGGAGTTGCGACACTTCTCGTTTGTCGTGATTGGTCAAGGGATATTTGACATGACGCAGATTGATACTTCTAAGATCTTCAAAGCGAGTCCCGCTTGAAAACTTCCAACTGCTGCAGTCGAAGTGCAGGTGGATGCCCACAATGTCGTGCCTGTTTGGGAGGCCTGGGGCCATTGGTGCAAGCATGCCTGGCCAGAGTCGCCTCTTTTTGTCTGCAAATGAATGCTTGAAAGGAGAGTTTGCTTTTACTCTTTTTTGGGCGGCACGTATTTAAAGTATTTATTGACCGTGTCTCCCTGCATACTGCCTTGGGTAGTGGGTTGCTCAAGACTCGGAGACTATCCATTCGCACATTTCCGGTTTCTCTTTGAGACAATTGAATGATGGCACGCTAAACGCCCCTCTCACACTTGGATAACCTCAAAGAATTCAAAGACTGATTGATTAGGCTGATCTCATGACATGCTCCTGTTTCGCAGAAGAACCAGGATCGCCGGATGAAATCTTTCTGCAGCAGAATTTCCCAAAGTCCTCAAGTTTGAGGCAACCACTAAGTGCCCAAATGAGCCAACCTTCAATATTGAATGGACCTTCTCAGCTCACATCTTCACAGGGTCCCGCCAAAGACAACATCCTCAAAGGAAGCGAATGCTTGTGTCTCTCTTTGAGGAAGCTCAAGCCGACCAGTTTCCGAATATCGGAAGCGAACGTCGCGCATCAGGCGTCTGACAAGCAAGAGACGGGCGCACGAACATTAAGACCAAAGCTCAAGAAACTTTACAAGGAGCCGCAAGAAAGCTTCAGGCTGTCGGAAGTCAGACCATACGCACACGCGTACACACGTGTAAGTGGAACAAGGGCCCCCCCGACAGATCTTACAATTGCCTCATTTCTGTATTTGTTGGAGGATAGCTTTTGAAACCGAACCAAGTGGATGGCGCAATATTTGAAGAGCTCATCAGTTGAGGATCCATAATAGCAATTGGTTGATGCCTGAATGAGACTTTTGGGTAGGGTATATAGATGGCGCTCCGACAATTTGAGTTGCACCATGTACTTTGAGGTTGGGCTGCAACGGCTCGCGTGGGTCGATCCATCCGAGTGTGTCAGAGGTTGAATCTTCCTGGTCACTGTGGAGAGCGAGTGGTGGAAAACCTGTGTCCCTCCTGAGGCGAATGTGCAGATGCGCACCTCAGGCAAAGCAGCACGAGTCCAGAACCATCCCAACACATTGGATCATTCCGATATATTCGGATCCTGTCCAACTGTTCACCCAGGATGAACCTGTGTCGTTGGGGTATCGAGCTCAAAGGAGTTTTTGGTCTCCAAGTTCGTAGGTATTTTTTGTTTATCTAACTTTGCTTTCCAATAGTATCAGCTGCGGGCAACTACTAGATTCCTAGATCGTGGGCACTTTTTCCACAGTCACATACTACATACTATGTGTTGCCATTGTAGTTCCCCCCATGGTCTATGTAGGGTGTATCCAATTCCCTGTAACAGTGGCAATATTTATCACTATTTTTGAGAAAGGTCTGCAACCTACCATCATCATGCCACTGTTGTTGGGAATGGGATATACCTAAGGTCTGGGGCTTCCTCAGGTTTGATCCCATTCCGCTCAGTTCGCATACAAAGCTCCCAGGACTTCCTCCACGAGTTCCCTCCTCTCAAGAGGCGCCGAAAAACCAACGTTCCTCGGAGAAACGGGTTCCATCGAACCGCGAAAAGGGCCGACAAGTCGAAGCGTTGGTCGCTGGAATTTTCCCTTCAGTTATTCAGAATACTTTTTTGACTTGGTTCAGTTCTTCTTATTGACTGACTTATATATTCAAAAGTTCATGAACCGAAGCACCAGCTGGGCACGAAGCACGAAGCACGAAGCATCCCGCGCCGACCCGGCACCCTTCGGTTTGAACTCCAGGCAAGGCGCTCGCATTTGGGAAGAATAGATTCAGAAGGGGGTTCTTTCTTTCTTTCTTTCTTTCTTTCGCAACGGACTCTTCGAACAAGAGCATCATCAGAAGGGGGTGGAAAAAGCATAACAAACATCCTCCCACGAGGAGCTGAATACTCTTATCCTCTCCCACTGGGCAGGTAATGACTGCTGCTAGGTTGATTCTGGCGAAGAGTCCATGGAAATGGTTGCGGGTTTCGACCCAGAGCCAATTGTGTCCGCTGAAACAGAAGGCGAAGCGCTTTGCCCCGGTGTTCTTCTCATGGAGATGATCTTGGGCGTCCAGAGGAGAACAATTGTTCCTGCCATTCATCACCCGCAGGTGTTGCTCCGAACCATGGTAGTGCCGTAATCTGAAAGTCAACATCCCCAAGTGTCGGATTTTCAACTGTACTGTATGGGTTCATTCTCCGTGTGAAGCGGCTGTGAATGTGGGAGTCATGTGTTTTCACCTTTGCGCCAGGCATCCGCATGGACCGGTGGTGAAAGGGAAAGGCCACCGGGGGCAAAGGGTTTGAGGGTTCCTAGATACCCCATGTGTGTTAATAACATTAGGGTCGTAAATAAGTTCGAAGGTAAGTGTACGCAGCTCTTCCATGCATGGATGGTCTGGGGTTGTAAAGGTCAATAGACAGGAATCAGGAATCATGTCGAGTCAAGATTCCTGGGCTCCGATGTGGAATTCAGCTTTGTTTTTTGCAGACCCAGCTACTGTATTTGGGATTCTATTTGGGTGTACGTACTGTGGGCCACGAGCCATGCCGGAAGAAATCCTGAATACAACGTTTTTTTTTGCTTTGCTTCATCCCCAGAGCTGCCTTTCTCAATGGCCAGCAGTTCCAATTCGCTCCAAACCACAAGTTGGCAAGACATGGCAAGACAAGTGTCTCCCCAATGGGCAATGCCATTGCTTCAGGCAGTTTTTTCTGCAGGAAGACTTGTTGAATGATTTTCCGTGCCTGGACAGCTTCTTTCCAAGTAATCGATGGTTGAATTCAGGAGCTTAGGCAGCTCCTCCACACCAACCCCCTTCGGTACCAGGCGACTCCACGTCGGGGTCCGGTACATCGGTACATCGGTCCGACAGTGAGCAGGAAGTGTAGGGTTGGAACTTGGAAGTCCCAAAAACTCACATAGACCCTGACGTCGCATGAAAGACGATTTTCCGAATACCAACCAGAAAATTCAGGTTCCATGGGATCGTCTTCCAGGGTGTATATACTTTCAGAACCTCTCACAAGGCGGTCACCGTCGCAGCCCAGACATCAAGGCTTCATGCGACATCATGAGAAGAGGCGATGTTCCATCCTTTTTGCACTGTCGCAATTCCCGGGGCAGAGGCATCAAGAGGCCATTATTTTCAAGTGATCCCCGCCCAAGCGTGCTTCATTTCGCGAGGATGTATTTGTACGAGTTTGTACGAGCAGACCTTTTTTGCTCCATCACATCCCAATTGGTCCTCAGCTTGGATTTGGGCTTCTTCGATGGAGGTTTTCACTCATCAGCATGACCAGGTTCCCACTGATGACATGAACTTCTGTTCCCCACAGAGTTAGACGGCCCCTGAACCCTGGCGCCATGCTGAACTTGCCGCCGATTGATGGCCGCAGCCGGAGCAAGGGCGGATCCCGGGGCTCTTCCAGGAGCCCCTTGTGCGTCGTCATGAAGGGGGTCTACTGGTGGGTACCGCCAATACAGAACCGATTAGAACCCATTTGACATTTGTGTGGACACGAAACCATTTTGGGCTTCCAACCTGGGATCACTCTGGTTCTAGCTAAGCATGGGTTGTTGGATGAACACCTCCAGAGTTCATGATGACCACCAGGTGTGGGTATGTGTTGGTGTCCTTTTCCACTGGATTCACAGAATTCGCAGGAGAGGGTAAAACAGCAACTGGCGACTTTGTGGCTCAAAAAAGGGCTACACCGTCTACATTCCCCCAACTTCTTGGAACAAGGAGGAACAAAAAGCGACGTACTCTGCCGCAAACTAACATGGAACCTGAGAATTGACCGGTGGAAGAGCATTTTTTCCCCTGCAACCGAGTGGTTTGTGGGTTTCATGTTAATCTGCAGGGGAGTATATAAACCTTTTAGAACGACATACCGTAACACTCCGACTCACCAACATGGAAGTGCAACATGGCGCGACATGGGAAAAGACGACCTTTCCCTACCTTTCTTTTAAAAACACATGGGTCGTTTTCCATGAACCGCGAGAGGCCACACGGTGTGACCATGCTCGTGTGCTACACATGGCGTGTACCACACCCCGAGGAGCCCGACGCCTGTGGAGCCGGATCGGTCGACGTCCCTTAAGGACTGGGGAGCAGAACCCGGGGGGGTTGGGGGTGTGAAGGGGGGACTGGGTCACTGGTTATCAGGCATTTTGGGGAGTCGCCTTTGGGGCTTGGATTGGGTGGATGCCTGTAAACACTGGACGCTGAGGTGCCAAGATGAAGGACGTTCAAGGTTTTGCCGTTGGTCCATGCTCGCTCTTGGAGGGGTCTTGTAGAAACCCTCAGCAGCTTACTGCTTCCAAGAAACACGAGCGACCGGGACCCGACCTGCGCGGGACCGGAACAAGTCTCAGTCGCATTTGCACGATCGAAGTCATGCACTGAGAAGCGTGACCTGCTGCCCTGGTAGGGGCCATCTCAGAATGAGGTCTTCATATATGTCTGACAATCATACCATGCTTCGCTGGTAGTTTCGAGCGACCAAATACCGTGTTCTCCGACCTGTATGCAGCACGGGAGGACTTCAATGTCTGATTCGCAAAGTAGATAGAACTGTTAACCCCGCTGAAAAGGAAACCTGGACCCTGAAAACCATCTTGGGGAGCTCGACTCGGAGCTCAAAGATTTCTTAAGATCAAAGATGGAGCGGCATGTCCTGTGTATATATAATACATAATAATACATATAATATATAATACAATATATATATATAGATATGTATCCCACTTTTTTGACAGAACACTCCGGTGGATTGTTTGAAAAGAAACACTGGTCGTACACATGGGTAGAATGAGGCATGGTCGTTGCACAGGTTGGACCGTCGACCCGGTTGGACCGTCATTTTCCTTCACCCGGCTGATGTGTCATAAAGACTCTTGACCCTGTTGTGCCATACAAACCTGATGCGCATTTGCAGGTAGGGCACTTGGGGGAAGTAGGGCACTGCTTGGCGCAAAAAAACAGGGTCACTGTGCAGATGTCATTGTTGCGCCTGGGAACCCCCAGAAACTTCTTTCGGTGAGGTTTGATGTTTCATTTTGCCTGTGCTAGGTCCATTGGTAACTAGGGCCAGGGGTCTGGGAGAGGGGTGCACTCAAGAACACAGCCTGCAAGGGCACACAGCTCAAGAACCAGATCAAGGTGGGCCGTGCAAAGCCAGAGCGTTTCTGCAGCGTTTCGACCATGGAATGGGAGATCAAAGCAGAAGAGGTTTTCCGCCCGACGAAGATTCACAAAATGACTATCCCTAGGTCCCTAGGGCTCCAGTTCTACCTTCTCAGAAGGTATTTGGACCATCCCAAACCCGCACGAGTCAGCAGAGGCATCTCATGGACAGAACTCGCAACCTCATTCATGTTATATGTACATATCATATATATGTATATATACATACACATTATTAACACACACACACACATATATATATATTATACATATAAATGTATACAGAGGGGCACCCAGTTGCCCATTCGACCACCTCATGGATGCGGGATATCGAACCTCTCCAGAGTAACAAAACCGCCACGAAACTGCCACGATCCCTCCGAAGGCAATCAGAAACACCGAGAGTCGTCATATAAACACTGCAGTGCATTCACACAGACTCCAGTTGTACCCAAAAATCAGAAGCAAGGAGCAAAGGCCTACCAAGCCTATGCTTCAAAGCATGCAGACACTTCGCAATATCCCATCCATTCATCCTTGACGTGTGCAACCCCAGATTCCCATACAATCCATGACAGAATCCCGTTTGTAACAGAAAATCATATCAAGCACGCATTCATAACCTCAAGAAAGGCAACATTGATACGATACCTGATCCCTTCCCAAGTAGATGTCCCCAAGTAGATGTGTAATTGACAAAGTCAACCATCCCCTACAACGCTGGCTTTCGACCACTTCAGCTGACCGATGTGCATGTGTTCCTCTCTTGGCTTACCCAAGAACCAGCATTCGTAAGTATTTGGTGTCATGAACAGGGCTTCCATACATGTATTGCATGCCACATGATGTGATGCATACTGTCGCATGGTCCATGCACACCGCTCCCTCTGTACCTACTGCGTTTTTGGGCAAAGGGCCTGTGAAGTTGAAGCGTTCAGGTATGCGCGCATGTCACAAGAGAGTTCTGAGGAGGTGTGCGGACCCTAGAATATTATGGTTCACAAATTCAGACCAAGGAACCCACAGGCCGGTTTGGACATGTTTCATGTTTTCTTTCCTGGGTGAGGTTTGGACACTTGATTGGCTGTAGCCGTGACACCAAAGCCAAGGGTCCCAAGGTCAAGGGTCTTGGGATTTGCAAGGAGGTTGCCCATGCAAATTGAGATAATATATATATATATATATGAATACCCTAGCCTTCCAGGACCCTTGAACAAGGCTATAGTAAATGGTTCATCATATGATCGCAAGTAAACACACCGGTTTCATTGGTCCTTTTACGGAAGAAACACATCCCCGGAACATCTGGATTCGCACCGGGAAGACCCACCCACCCACGGGGAGGGACCTCGGATGGACCCGTGACCAAGGGCCCGCGTCCGCGTTCGACAGGCGAAGTTCCACGAGTTGGACGTGAACAAGGACGCGTTTCGTCGGATGTGAACAAGGTGCCTTTTTGAAAGACCCAAGACCGGGGAATAGACGAACTATAGACGAACTGTTTTTTTCCTCCCATTATTTATACATTTTATTTTCCGGAAGCGACCATGAATAGAATCCAGTTTCTTTTTGTTGTTCCGGGTTTGCGTTCTTTCAGCCCAGCGTCCCATGTTTGGCTGGGTTCTGAAACCCCACCGATCCCACCGGGCGATGTGTGTGGATTCCGCCGGACGCGGACGCGGGAGATCCGAGAAGCTCGGAGGCGCAGCTTCCATCCGAGCGGCGGAGCGCTGTTCCATCGAACGACCGGTGTCCGGTGTGTTGGGCAGGTTTTGATGATCTGCAGCCATCACACATCGTTTCCCTTGGATACATGACAATCGGACGGCTTTCTTCCTTGCTGAGAAACTGGATGTTGGGCAGGATGTTCTGGACGAGAGACTGGTTTCAACACCTTTCGATCGTCCCTTTAACGGACTTGGGGGTGTTTATCATGAGGGACCCTCCTGCATGATGGTTTCGCTCATGGTTCCTTTTTTTTGTTCAAGATGTCTACCGACTCACTGCCATATGCGCCATTTTCAGGTTTATTTTTATACTATTTGTAGGATTCCAAGACCATTAGGACAGGATAGAAAAGAGTTGACCTGGTACTGTGGTGTTCGAAAAAAAGCAACAATGGTTGTTCAGGATTCAGACTTCTGAATCCATGGGGCCAGGAAGGAAAAGACCGGGAAACACCTCCTACCTCCCACCTCCGTGCCTCCGTGCGCCTCAGATCCTCATCCCCCCAACTCCGCGTCCGCCATGAACCCCGACCTGCGCGGAGCGGACGCGGACCGCTAGGACGGGTCCTTAAGCTTTGAAGAACTGACCGTCTTTCTGGGCTGCCGCTTGGAGAGCCAATTCCTTCACGTGGGTGAGGCGTTCATCTAAGACGTTTTCGAGGTGTGAGAGCGTGAGGAACACGCACACAATTGTACATTTATTCATCTATACGGTGAATGTGCTGAAGAAGGGGCAGAAGCGAAATTGAGAACCGGGTAGGGTTCTATTCATTCAGTATTCATTCATAGGAATTAAGAATGTGGGATTGAAGATCCATGATTCCGCCCGGAGATTCTACCAGTCGTGGTCCCTGAGTTTGAGATGGCCAGAGGTATTGGGAAGCCAGAGGATAGATAGGATAGAGCATGGTAGATCGAAGAAGTATATGACAGGGCATGTTGGCATGAAGGAATAAAGGACTACTCAGTTGGGTGAAAAATGACTGGCTTCTTCTGTGTTCTTCTTGGTTCACCGGGGAGGACCAGTTGATTGTTTCGATGTTCTTTGGAACGTCTGATGCTGATCCAAATCTTCAGACGGCTTTTACAGAAACGCCGGAAGAACACCCTGAAGCTGGAAGGTTGTGTCCCGAGCTGGGCATTCCTGCAGATCAGTTGGGGGTCATGAGCACCAACAGCATCCAAGATCTATGCATTTTCGGTTGCCTCGCTATGATATACTCAGAAGCTCCAATCAACTCAGCAGATTCGTTCTGGGCGCTGGAGACTCCCTATAGCTCCTCCCGTGTCGCTTCCGTGATCAAGGGTGGTGAGGGTCGGACCGGTCCGATCCACGCCATGGATTTCCAAGATCGGAGTCTCAAAGGTGACTCCCAAAGATCCCAAAGGTCACATGCACGTGCCCTGGCGAACATGTCCCTGCGAGTCGGACTCTTGGGCCATCCCGGGAGTCCGAACTCCAGATCGGGGATCAGGGTGTTCCATCCAAACATGCCTGAAGAGGCTGGACTTTTGACCACACCACTCCAACACGGCTATACTTCGCTGTCTGCTTCTTGCTTCATTGTTTGCCTGCCTCAACTCAGACGGCTAGCTACTCACCATCCGCCAGGTGAGATAGGTGAGGAAGGCTACTCTACTCGTCACCCGCCATGGACCCGAGAGTTCAGTTCGGAGGATCCACACGAAAATCGACACGACCCGGGTCCCGGCGTCAGATCCCCAGTCGCCCCGAGCTCCTTCTTCAAAGGTCGAGTCACAGGGGTAAACAGGGGTCAACAGGGCGACCAGACCTGGGCCCCTCGTAGTACACCCTTGCTTTTGGAGGGCGAGCCTGGATGGGTAGATCAGCCTGAGAAGCTCATGTCGACTCGGAACCGAAGCTTCTGAAAGCACCGAAGCTCCAAGGTTTATCTTCGAAGCTCAAAGAAAAGGAGGTCTACGAGCTCTTCCGGACCGAAGGGGGAACACCTAATGTGATAGGTGCTGGAAAGGAGTGTGGTCCTCAAATAAGAGCTTTGGCATGATCTCTAAAACCTTAAATCAGCCTGAAAGGGGCCTTTCATCTTTAAAACCGTGTAGGGTTGCTGAATTCAAGAACTTGGTGGGAGGTTCCAACTTTTCTCCTTTTCTTACAGTGGAAATCCATTTAATCGTCAGTCAAATTCGAAGATAATCCCGTCCCATACTCTTATAAGGGGAACCCACTCTCGTATTTGTGTTTGTTGGCGACTTTTTTAAAACATTTTCTTAACCTGAGTCCGTTGTTTCACGTGTTTCCAGCAGGGAAAAAAGCGGGTTTTTCCCGGGTTTTCAACCTTTGGAGAGAAATAGTTGCTTTTTCTGGACAAGGAACGCATCCAAACGAACGACCAAATCCTTACTGAACGCTCTCCGGAGCCGAGAAAAGAACTGCACTCTCTCAGTCTCTATCGGGCCGTCTGGCCCGGGTCAGACGAGGTCGCCATACGCCGGGCCACTTGTTTGACCGGCCCCCTCTCTCTCTCTCTGTTTGTGTCTCTATCTTTGCAGCTTTCTCAGATTCAGATGATTCATCGTTTCTGCTATGAGAAATGATGATTCGTGTGTCCGAAAGCTAGCCGTGCACGTCGGGATTGATACGTAGGTGCCAAATACGTATGGATTGATCTGGATTCATCTGGACTCACGGCTCACCGTTCCGTCTTCACGCTCTGGTGGCGGCATCGCTTCGTTCTGGTGGCAGCCGTTTCACCGGGCAGCCGCCGTTCCACTGGGGACCTTGGTCGGCGCACTGGCTCCTCTGCTTCACGTGAGACATATAATTAGCTGGGCCTGAAGTAGCTGAGTGCGACATACTGCTGTGTATTTAAATAGGGGGACCTTCCAACCAAGGAGTTTTGGATGGTGGTCTTTTTCCCTGCTTCCAGGGGGTCGAACTGGGAAGTCTCCCTATTTTAATACGTACCCACACTATATCGGCTGAAGAAGCAGCTGCTTACCAAGCACATTCTTTTTTTGTGCCGACCCATGCAGCTCACATAGCAACCAACCCAACAGATTTGGATTATCGAATTGTGTCTTTTGACTCATGAGGTGACATGCCTTGCCACTGCTTGGCTCAAACAAGGTGTTTGTGTGGCACATGTTGTGCCACAAGTGTCACCAGTGCCCCGCGCAGGACGGGGATACCTGGTGCCTAGGCTGCGCAGGGTGGGAGGCATTGGGACGCGAGTTGTGTTCCCCTTGGCCGGCAGACGGATCCCGAAAGTTGGCCTCGGATTTGGTCATCTCCTGCGTCAGGCAGATTCGTGGACTCCGCAGCTATAGCCAGGCCATCAGGACCAATCTTGCTGCTTCCCAAGCCTCTTCCCGCAAGCGCGTCGCGGAGGAGCCGGATCGTGACTTGGACAGGCCCGAGCTGAAGAGACGCAGGGCTGAGAGCCCCGAGGCGAGGCCGGCAGGCGCCGTGCCCAAGCGGCGAGTGGAATCCACCCGGAAGGACGACACCGAGTCCGAGCGTTTCGAGGAAGAGTCCGAGGAGGAGATTGCGGAGCACACCCCAGCACCACTAGCTGGAAAGGGCGATAGGAGGCCTCCTGAACCAGACGGCCCCCCGCCTCACCTCAGAAAGGATTCGGGTGGACGTGGAGATCGTCGTACTTCACATCGTGATCGAAAGCATCAACCCGGAGGTCACAGTTCAGCTCACAAGGGGACCCAGCCACGCCACCGTGCCGGGAGGAAACATCAGCGGCTGGGCAGGCTGGAGCAGGATCCCAATTTGGCAGTGCATCGCAAGCTGACAGATCACTTTCTGGACACGCTCGCAGGTGACAAGGGAAAAGACAGTTTCAACAGGTTGCCATGAACAGGCGGCCCCATTCAGAAGGAGAAGAATTCAGTTTACACAATTTGGAACAATGGTGTGTGATCTCACCTCTTCGAGGCGATGTTTTGTTTGTCGACCTTCGTTCAACCGACTATGGGCTGGACGAAGAAGTATGGGCTCCCTTCCTTGTGATGGAGGTTGCATTGCTCAAAGCATTAGGTACACTCTCTATAGAGGCCAAGTTCCTGGGGGGGTGTACACAGGAGGTCAACAAGGAGCTATCTGCTCGCTTCAACCGGAGGACAGGGCGCATCCACCTGTGCGGGACTACTCCGTGCCTCGAAGAAGAGGCTGGAAGTCTCCATGTGACTCGTTTCTTATGGTACACTCTTCAAGGCGCCGAAGGCTGGCTGACGAGCCGGGCCATTCGAACCGCCAACAGTTGGTTACAGGGCACCAAGCAGGCCGAGGAGACCGTCGACCTGGACGCACCTGCAGAGGAGCACACCAAGGTAGACGATGGGCACAAAGATCAGGAGGAGGCAGACAAGGAGGAGGCGCGTCCTGGAATTCTTCGACGCACAAGGCGAGAGACGAAGGGGACATCATCCGCTCCTTCCCTGCCTTCGAAGCCCGACGAGTCCAAGGACAAGGTGGTGCAACCTTTCAAGAAGAGCGCAGCAAAACCAAGAGGTTCAACTACGCCTGCGGCGCCATCATCCTCCAAGCTCACCGGCAAGGGGATTGGAGGAGGACCGGGCGCCAAAGCAGCTTTGGATCCCGCCAAGGTGCAGAAGTTGCGGGACGAGCTCAAGAAGTCCAGGCAGAAGCTAGCGGCTGGAGGTCCCCCAGACCCATCTCCTGGCGACGAGGGGGATGGGAGCGAGGGAGACAGCGAGTCCACTGGCTCCGAAGACTCACCCTCTGCAGTGGGTCCGAGGACTCTGACAGCGGGGACTCTGATGAAAGTCGCCGGCAGTCACACCTCAGCCAAGGCTATAAAAGATGGTACTACAGGCGACTATCACGAGCAGTTGATTCAGCGGGCGGCCGGCACTGCCGAGCTGAGTCGCAGAGAAGGAGGAGTACAAGAGAAGAAGAAGCGGTCGCGGAGCCCTTCGAAGCGCAAGTCGTCGAAGAAGGACAAGGACCGCTCAAAGGATCGAAGCAGCAAGAAGAAGAAGAAGGACCGCAAGGACGACAAGAAGAAGAAGAAAAGGAGGGGCAAGAAGAAGAAGAAGAAAGATCGCAAGACGAAGACCCTTTCGGATGGCAGGACAGTGAGTTGTACCTCAGGCTCCAAGAGCAGTTCGGAGGAGTCGCAGTCCACGGACGAGGATGCCGAATTAGAAGCCCCATTGAGGAGACGATCCTACAAACACCCAGGCTCGGTGTTGAACCTACTTTTGGAGCACATCGCCAACCAGCTTCAACAATCCGCAGAAGTCGATACCCCAGCTTCCGCAAAGGGCGACCTTACTTCAGGAGTCAAGGTAGTGTCCTACCTGGCACTGGCCATTCGGCCTCAGTTCGGGCACCGCCCCAAGGAGCTCAGGGAGTTGCACAACCTTGCAACCTGCATAGACCTCCTCAGACAGGGACAGTTGGCCCGGCTCGGAGACGTGCTGGCCGGCAGGCTGATCGCCATTCACCAGTCATTGCTGGACGCGTCTTGGGTGTCCGCCAGGCACTTGGAGGTCATGCCAATGCCCGAAGGCACGGCGCTGAGCGATGGGGTGTTGCTGGCGGCGCGGAAGCATGGAAGGCAGGTGAGCCGGGCCCAAGACCCAAGTCAGGGCTGGCGATCACCAAAGGGAAAAGGCAGAGGCAAGAAGGGGCAAGAGTGGAGCCACTACGAAAGCGAGCAAGACGGTTCGTGGTGGCAGCCCAAAGGCAAAGGCAAGCAATCGAAGAAGGGGAAGTCAAAGAAGGACAAGGACAAGGAGGGAGGCGACAAGCCAGCAGAGAAGTGAATGAGGAGTCTTGTGACCAAGGGCTGGTAGAAACCGTGCCCGAAGAGGAGGAGACACACACACCATGCATGCATGCAGGCCTCGAAGTCTTCAGTCGGGTGCTACAGTGCACGTCAACCCTAGGTGAACTTGGGTGCGCGCTTGGCTGGCTGCTTGCGAGGATCGCCGAAGCCGGCGAGACAGTGTTCGACAAGATGGTCATCAGAACAGTATATGAATGCTGCTGGAGGCCACAGGTCGCTTCAGGTCGTGGAGCGATCTTCCCTTTGCCCCTAGGGGCCTTGGAAGCGTGTGAGGGCGCGTTGAGGACAGCCTCTCTGGAAACGGTTGTGACACCACTGTTTGTGCAGCGCTGGCAAGTTGAAGCCTGGCGCTTTTGCGCGAGCGTGGCACTCAACTCCATGCGAGGCCGCCTCCAGCCGCTGGCATGTGGCCCTTCGAACAAGATGCAGGCCCGTGCCGCGGCCGCTACACATGCAGCCATCGAGCGCTTTCTCCAGCTAGGAGGGCGCTCAAAGGGGAGCCCGGACACGATTCGGAGCGAGCTAAAAGGCATCCGCATCTCCTACACGGGGGAAGAGATGGGCACATGTCACACACTCACACGAGATCAAGTACTTCCCGCATTACCCCCGGGTGAGCATGGTGCATCCGTAGATGTCATGGAACTTCTTTCGGTTGGAACGCGACGGCTCCTTCAAGACCCTCATTCCCTCGTCGTCCCCGACCGTGGACAGGAGTTGCCCCCTCTTCAGGCTAAGGTGCATTGTAACAGAGATGAGTTAGTTCCACTTTGTGAAGAGCTTGTAAGTAGGCACATTTGCGAATGGATACCCATCGACTCCGTTTTCCATTATCGTGACCAGCCGGTTCTGTCGGGCCTTTTCGGGGTTGAGAAACCCACCAAACTGGAGGACGGACGCAGCACACTCCGCCTAATCATGAACCTGGTCCCCATCAACTCATTAATGGAACCGATTGCCGGTTGCGTGAGACACCTCCCATCGATCACCTCCTGGCTCGGGATCACCACCGAGAAGGATGACCACATCAGATTGTTTCAGAGTGACCTTTCATCAGCATTTTACCTGTTTAGATTACCCGAGCAATGGACCAAGTTCTTGGCGTTCAACGTGAAGATGCCTGGAACTAGGGTAGGCTTCAGGGACAATGGGACGTACGTGCTAGCATGCCGAGTCATCCCGATGGGATGGATCAGCTCAGTAGCATTGATGCAGGAAGTAGCTGAGCGGGTTGCTTACCTAGGTGGGGCCGATGAAGATTCCCAAATTTCCAGGGGGAGCTCACTTCCACTGTTTTTGACCTCGTGCGTTCACGAGGGCCTGTCGCGAGACCGGCCCTGGTGGCACGTCTATCTAGACAATTTCTGCGCTGGTCAAAGGGTCTCCGGCACTGGCTCTTTTCAGCAGGGACATGTCCTCCATGCCCTTGTCGAGGACGTCTGGAGCCGCTCTGGACTCGTCTCATCAGAGAAGAAGCGAGTGTCAGGAGCTTCGACAGCACAGGAGTTGGGAGCTTGGATTGACGGGGAATCTCACACTATTTCGGTCTCAGGGGAGCGGTTTATTCGTCTAGTTCACGTGACATTATTCCTACTGCATGGTAGACACCTGAACAAGAAGGCAGTTCAAGTTGTGGTTGGTAGATGGGTACATGTACTACAATTCAGACGCCCAGCAATGGTTCTACTCAACCAGGTTTGGAAATTTATCTCTCAAGCACATCCATCACCAGCCGTGATTTTGGGAACACGGCAAGAACTTTGGAAATTGACCTTGATCACCCCACTGTTGCACACCTTCCTGGGCGCTTCGGTCGACGACTGCGCCACGGCCTCTGACGCTTCCCTCCGGGGGGGAGCCGTTGGGATTGGGCCGGAACTGACCTTGGAAGGCAAGGACTTCGTCTTGAGCTCACAAGTCCGCAGTGGGGATGTGGGGGTTGTACCCATCTTGGTTATATCTTTGTTCAATGGTATTGGGGGGTGCTTTAGGGTATACGATATTCTAGACATTCGCCCTCTTGGGATGATTGCAGTGGAGCTCCACAAGCCGGCCAACCGGATAGTGGAACGTCGGTGGCCACAAGCCAAGATTGTGCCGGATGTTCGGCTGGTCGATGCTGCGATGATCAAGCAGTGGCACTTGGAATATCCAATGGCCGAAGAGATCCACATTTGGGCTGGATTTCCATGCGTGGACTTGTCCAGAGTACGTGCGAACAGACAAGGATTGCAGGGCCCCGCTTCCTCTTTAGTCTTTGAAATTCCCCGTATAGAAGACTTAGTGAAGCAGGAGTTCGGTTCAGGCGTGTTATATAAGAAGGTCATAGAAAACGTCTCATCCATGGATCGATCCGCCGCAGAGGACATCTCCAAACTCTTTGGTTTAACCCCCTATGAATTGGACAGCATGGATGCCGTGCCCATGCGGCGTCCGCGCTTCACATGGTGTTCGGAGTCTTTGGAGGATGCGTTCACTGACCTAGAGATAACTCACCATAGCTATTGGAAGCGGGTGCATGCAAAGTCAGTTTATCCCGATCCTGGGCAGTGGGTGGAACCGGGCTGGCAGTGGATGGGAGAGAGGCACGAGGTGCCCCTCCCCACATGTATGAAGGCCATCGTCCGGGACAGACCTCCTCCACAGCCTGCGGGCATTCGTCGTTGCACCGACGCTACTCTCTCTCGCTGGACCTCGGACTCATTTAGGTTCCCTCCATATCAATACTCACCAGAGTTTTTGTTTTGGAAAGGCGAACAGTGGCGGCTGGCTTCAGCAGAGGAGCGCGAGCTGCTGCTCGGCTACGGCTTCGGGCACACGAAGCTTTGCATGGCAGCTTCAAAGCAGAAGGAGGCGGGACAGCAGACCGTAGAAGACGTTCGGCGGTCTCTCCTTGGCGACAGTTTTTCTGTATACTCCTTTTGCATCCCGGGAGCTGCCCTCTGTCATCGCTTTCTCCCCCGCATGCCTTATGGGTGGATAGCCCAGCGTATGGGGATGGCACCGGGGTATCGAGCCCCCTTGTGCAGTCAGGCGCCTTTGGGACGATACCTTCAATATGGCTTCCGCAACCAAGCAATGACTAGAGCTTTTACACCCTCAGACTTGAACCGCATTTTGTTAACCAAGACGAACCACACGGGGTCTGACGTACGGATAGCTACGGGAGATGTCCTCAACCCCAAGGCGTTCCCGCGCCAGGGCGTGGATGCCTCCTGGTGGACTTGGCAACCTGTATTTAGGGTAAGGTGGAAGCATAAGGACCATATCAATCCATTGGAGCTCCGGGCAATCCTTCTTTCCTTGGTTCATCGCATTCGTCGACGTTCAGCCGCCAACGCTCGAATTTTTCATGTCACGGACTCGTATGTGTGCATGAGTGTGATTGGTAAAGGAAGGTCGGGATCCCACAAGCTACAGCATGTATTACAGCAACTTAACGCACATCTCATGGCGTTTAATCTGTATTTGATTATTGGTCATGTTGAATCTACTGAGAATCCCACGGATCATGCCTCCCGGGCGTAGATGGGTGTTGGGGCGCCGGACTACGGCCGAGCGAGCCCGCGAACGCCGTGGCATCGCCCTGCGTGACTCTCTGGTTCAACCTAAGACTTTAAAACAATACTACAAGTATGCCAAAAAGTTGTTGCCTATCGTGCGCAAAGCCTCAGATGAACTAGAACTTGACGAACTTCTAGCTGACCATGTGGAGACCTTATGGGAAACAGGGCGACCTTTGTATCACGCCTCAGCTGGACTTTGTGGCTTACAGTTCTTTTTGCCGTGGTGCAAAGGCAAGTTGGTGCAAACCTGGAAGCTTTTCCGCATTTGGCGGCGCCTGGAAGTTCCTTGTCGTGCACCTCCAATGCCACGAGATATTGCTTACGCATTTGCAGGCAAGGCCATCGCCAGAGGAGACTTAGTCTTCGGTGCTTTGATCTTGACCGCTTTTGACGGCCTCCTTCGTACTGGAGAACTGTTAGATTTATGCGGTGCTGACATCCTTATTCGTAACGGCATTGGACTGGTGCGTCTTGCCGAAACTAAGACTTCCGCAGCTAAGGGAATCTCCGAGGTCATTACTCTCAAGCATGAGTGGACCCTAATGGTTCTTGACACCCTGTTGGATCATCTGCGACAGCACCACCTGCTCCAGGTTCCCATTTGGCGGGGTTCGAAGTCTGCTTTTCGTTTAAGGTTCAAGCAATACTGTCGCTCTTTCAAGGTTTATCATCTAGGATTTCGTCCTTATAGCCTCAGACGAGGCGGGGCTACGGCCCTCTTTCAGGACACATTGTCCTACGATGCTGCCCTGGATCAGGGTCGATGGAGCAGCATAAGAGCTGCTAAGTTATACATTCAGGACGGGCTGGCCAGACTTCCTGCCTTGACCCTTTCCCCAGATACTCAGGCTTTGGTAGACCACTGGAACCCCCTGTGAGCAGCGAGACTTTGGACGGAACTTTTTCTCTTTTCCTGTCACCCTGCTGAGCAGGGCAAGCCTGGGACCGTGGAAGGAGGCACTTTTCACTGAAATTGAATCTCCAAAAACAAGTTGT
>CAXAMN010022751.1:792503-824267 GCA_963970005.1 Durusdinium trenchii | reverse complement strand
CAGAGTCAGTGACAGCCTCTGGCCTCACAGCAGTAAAAAGGCACCGAGCCTCATTATTGCTGGTGATACTCTTCATGATGCGACCAAACCGTGTCCAGATACTCCTGCTTCTGGATGAAAACACTTCCATCTATACAATAAGACTTCTGTCCGTTCCACCAGAGGTGTGCTTTACCAGAAACAACATGCATTATTACCCCAAACATCCCCAAGCAGTTTACTGTTGAGGCCCTCAATGCTTTTAACTGTGTCCGCCTCAGTCAGGGCTAGTGCGTGAGCCTTCTGGCAACTCCGTGTGGCAATTCCATACATGTGCCTCCCAGTCTGGGCTACTGTGTCCGCCTTCTGGCAAGTCCTCAGTACAATACTTTACCTTCTTCTCCCAATCTGGGCTACTGTGCCCGCCTTTTTGTAGCAGCTCCTTAGCAGGCAACAATTCTTTACATGCGTCTCCCAGTCTTGGCTAGCGTGTCCGCCTTCTCCTTATAATGTTCTATTTTTTACACTTGTCTCCCAGTGGGGAGTATAGTGCGTCCACTGTATCCGCTTTCTTGCAGCTCGTTCCTAGCAATTCTTTACATGCGTCTCCAGTCTGGGCTACTGTGTCCGCCTGACAACTCCTTCGCAGCCATCCTTTACTATAGAATGTCTATTCCATCATATGTCATGATATGACAGCTGGATGACGGCCCATCTCGGCCAGGAAGATGGATCGGAATCGCCGCTTGGGCCTGGGCGTGTGGGATTTGGGCGGGTTCCTCGGGAGAGGTGCAGATGATTTTTGAGAAGGTCCCTCAATGGTGAATGACATACGACGACATAATGTCATCATATGTCTAGAAGGTCATATTCATTCATATGGGTTTTGTAAACTTGAATGATCGGAGAGCCTTGTTCATCCATCCCATCCGATAAGGCGGGAGTTGGAACTTGGGTAGACTGGTCTTCATCAACTTCCGACCTGGTTCCGACTTGTAATGGCGAAGTGGTTCCGATGGAAGATGGCGTGCCTGCCACCGATCCTCTCGCAGCACGGACGCACTGACGGTCTGTGTCGAAGGGAAGAAGAGAGGGTCCACCGGGCCAACGGTGTGGCTTAGCTCGGAAACTGAGCTTGGGAATCGCGTTTTAAGAGGCACTTCTCCAGACATGTGTGAATTTCTGTGAATTCCCTTGCTCCGAAAGGAACTCCACAGATGTGTTGCTCAACCGAGGATTGCATGCATATGATAGCTTGGGTGACCACGGGATTGCCCACCAACCAAATCGGATGAGTGGATGGCAAAAAAAACCTCATCCTCCGTATGCCATCGTCTCCGTCCGAACCTCGTCCGCGTGACGTCTCCCCTCTCCGAGGAGATGACCTGGTGCAGTTCGACGAGTTCCTCGGACTGAGAGCACGGACGAAGACGACGAACACGTCACGGCGGCCACAGCAAACGAAAACACCATCTGCTCCGCATGGGATTCATGACATGATGCAGCATCGCAAGGCAACTAAGTCGCGATTACGACTTTTGTCACCAACGTGGTAGATTTAGGAGAGCATGACTTAGGCTTGACTTTCTGGTGGCTTTATGGTTGTATCACATGTACCATGGTTCTATCATTGGTTGACCTAGTGTTGTGGTGCAACAACTTAGTATCACAAAGCTTGTTTGGCCCAACATGGCTGAGGATGAACTTGTGGAGGTTATGGGATCACAGGTCGCGTCGTGTTGACCAAAACAGATGGTTTTAACCTGAACATGAGCTCCCGGATCACTCCATTGATGGAATATGCACACGGAATTGTCAGATGAGCGTAGATTAGCTATTTCTACGCCACCAGGACGCATGTTTTTCTCCAAGAAGTTTGCAGATTCGCATGCTCGAATGGTTTTCTTCCACCGACCCATGCTCCCGTGCCTGGTTCCTATTTCTCCACTTCCCTGACGAGCACGCCTCTTTGAGAACCTTCCGGTTTCCCGGTTTGTCCGCTTGTTTGGCGCGTTCCGTGCCGTTCCGTGCCGAACTGCCGCACTGACTGGTTCGTCCAGGTTCGTTGACTTCATTTTTGCCTCGGACATGGATCAGAATCCCACCCTGCGGGCTCATGTCCAGGTGGGGGCAGAAGAACAGGTGAGTGGTGACGCGGCGGTGAGTGGTGACACGTCACAGCGTCGAAGCGGCGGTTCGGGTCGGGTCACAGAAGGACTGGCTTCTTCACCTGGACATCACGGAGAGCTCCAGAGAAACAGTAGGACCAGTAGGACCGAAGCAGGAGAGATTCTGGCACTCTCTGAGATCCTTTTTTTCTGGCGCAGGGGGACTTTTTCTTTTCATGCCCATGGCATGCATGGATCAAGGGATTGGAAGGTCCCTCGAGGTCATAGGTCTTCCAAAGAAGATGTTTGGGATGCACCACTACACACATAACACACACACACTTAGATACATAGCTCAAATGAATGAGCATAAGTTTAACAGTAACTGGCTCGCTGTTGCATTAGCCCTTAACAACCTAGTTACGAAACCCTTGACTTGCAAAAACGGTAATTAAGGCGGAAGGGTCCGAAGAGCAGAACTGTTTTACGAGCTCACTAGCACTTTACTGCAAACACGGTAAGGCGAAAGGGTCCGAAGAGCAGAACTGTTAAACAAACGTACTAGCACATTACAGGAACATTAAACGTTAATGCAGGTACACAAGAAGGCGTCCCTTCTCGCATCGCCAGTTGTGTGTCTGTCTTGGTTGGTCCAGGGACAACTCACAACTGCCTGGACCCCCTGCTTAAATTTCCTGTGTAAAAAACTCTTAGATACAGAGTATGACACACAAGAGGCCGATTATCGGCGCTCGGCGGGGGAAAAGCAGCCAAATCTTTGTTCGCCTCTGCAAAAGAACCTGATTTACAACTTTGTAGAAGAAACGAAAGCGAGAGAAGAGCAAGATGGTAGAGTCTCATGGCGCCCTTGGCGCGACGCGATTTGGGAGGATAGCCCCACCCGAGGCTTTCAAGACTGGTTTTGTAGGGTAAAGCCCTTAATAAACCTACAGTTGTTCGGTAAAGACGATCAAATCGGGGGGCTTCAGCCAAACGGGCTCCGTTCGCGTCGCCTCCGTTGAACCTAAGACCGATGGCTCCAGGCGGCGGCCGATCGGCAGAGCGAGCATGTGATGACGATGTTGGACAAGGGGAGTGAGAAAGCGCCTTCGTCTGAGTTCAGAAAACCACCACCCTTAGGGTTTTCCTTTTCGGTGTTATTTTTTTCCGGAGGGGACCCACAACAAAGCGGGCGGTGCATGATAGATCACGATTTTTGAGATGATTAGGCCTGCAACCTAATCATAATCCACTTAACAACAGTGAGTTAGTGGGAATGGAATCAAACCGATAAGACCTAGTGTTGCTGCGAGTCCCGCCCCAAAGATTTTCCGGGGTGTTCTGGAAAAACATGTTGGATAGGGATCTCCATTCTCCACCCCTTGTGGGCCCCGGAGATAGTTCGTGTTTTTTGAACTTTGAACAAGACATGGAAGTTGGACAAGGTATGGCAGATCCCCCGGTCGGACCGTGTTTTCGCCCGTTGCCTCCCCAGGCTTCCTAAGAACCACTGCTCATGGTTTTGAGGATCCGGTCCCCTTGATAAGGCCTGTTTCATCCTGTTTTTCGACCTTCTGCAACCGGTGATGGATTCCAGCGCCTCCACCCATCGTCCAACGCTTAAACACGGGGGGAACCGTTGTTGTGTTTTTTCTTTTCCTTCGGAGGTGATCTCCCGCTTTTTGGTCGGGTGATAGACCTTCAAGCGTTACGGGTGGCGGTTGTTCGATTTCGAGCCACCCTTGCCTGGGTCTGGACCATCCAATGGGACACCTGGCTGGACTATATACCCTCCAGTACTATCCAGGATCGACGCCCAGACAGGATGGTCCAGGTGGCTATCGTAGAGAGAACAGAAAACATTTCCAGCGCTGAGAATCAAGGACCCGACCCGTTCGGTGAAGGTTTGGTTCGGGTCCAAACCCCTGCTATGCAGGGTCAGGTCACCCTCCATAAGAGTCTTAATAAGAGGGTCCAATGATTCTTAGGGAGGTACTGATATCTACTGAAAGCGTACTGGAGCGGAATGTGACCTGTCAGGAACGTTCGGCAGCGCAGAAGTCTGGACGAGAGCGCTTGGGGCAGCTGCATGGAAGCTACAGCTTTAGTGAGCTGGCAGCAAATGGGTTCTTAAAATATCTCAGGTTTTCAGGTGGTATTTTGGTTACGGTCACTTTCTAGAAAATGGGGCTTCACCATGAATGGTTACGTAGTAGACAACTAGTTGTTCCCGGTGGACATATTTTGGAGGCCCCTGGTCTTTTGATCTGAAAGGCACGCTTCACCAGCCAGAGCCTCTTCCGGTGGACACCAAATTAGCTGAATTAGATCGAATTAGGAGTTTCTTGATTGATGCGGCCATCGACATCGACAATTGTGTGCAAAAATGGGAGGATCAGGGTCTGGAGAAGGCCTGTAGTTCAGGACCCAACCAGAGATGACCGGAAGGTCCGAAACAAACGGCGGCTGCAGTGGTTTTCATGATCTTCGCTCCCTGAGAATTCTCCATCGAACCAACTTCCGCAACGGCTCTGCCGGTGCGTCGTGGGGGGGGCCAGCTCGGTGGAGGGTCGGCCCGGCGGAGGCGGCGTCCAGGCAGTCCAGGAGTCTTTCCCCCCCCTCCAAAACAGGTGCTTTTCGCGGTTGGCCCAAAGGAAACGAGGGGGGAGCAGCTGCAGTCCGGGTGGCCGCTTGTGGCCAGGTTGGCAGATGGACGAAGAGCTGGAGTCCGTGAAGCTGGAGCTGAGCGAAGATGGACGCTACCAATGTCGGACGCCCAAGCTTGACGCCCACGTCGACTCGTCCCTGGTCCGGTCCGAAACGAAAGATCGGTGCCGTGCTGGCGTTGTTCCAACACGTTCTAGAGTTTCTTCATAATCTTTGTGTGTTTCTAACCTTTCATCCTTTCTTGGGGATTCCTTTACCCACTAAATAAACATGAACAGCGTTGTCTTCATTTTACAGGGAGACTGAGGGAGTCAGCAGTTAGGGGCCACCCCTTGGGAGATTCTGTCAAGGGTTTGCTTCTCACAACTATTCACAACTTCATAAGGCTGGAAATCAAATTCAACTATAAAGCTGATTCTTTTGACTTCCAGTAAAAACTAAGACCTCAACAGTATGAAGTGTCCTGTCATTTCTGAAATGCAAAGCTCCACATGTCTGTCATGCCATTGATGACCTGATGTCTGGGCTGAAATGGTTGTCATGACTCGTCTCAAGTCACTGCTCGAACCCCATGTGCGAGACTCCATCTGCTTGGTGCTCGAACCGACTGCCCGTCGCAGTCGTCCCGCCGTCGTCTTGACGACGACGTCGGGCAGGAAAACCATGAGGTACTGACGGTTACCGATTGCTTGAAAGAACAACTGCGGATGAGATGTTTCTTCAAGCCATAAGTGGTTTGGGAAAACACATTGGCCACCTGGAAAGAAAAGCATTTTGGAGTATGGACTTCTGGTTGGCGATTGATTGAATTGACCTTCTTTTTTTTAAAGATGAACCTATTTGGCCACTGGGGTAATCACAGTTGCCCCATATTGTTGGGAAGGGTTTAAAATGCCATCCAGACTCTGTTTGCAGCTTTTCAGATTCAGGACCCTTCATTTTTGTATACATGTTTGCAGAGTCCCTTGGGACTCTCCTCCTCCTTTGGGCTCACCATGGCTTAGTCCCTTACACCGGGTCACAGACGCCAGCCGCGGTGGTTCACTTCGCCAGCCGCACGGCCAAACCACCGAACCACCGAATCGACCCACTGGAATCGACCGACTTCGACCTCCCGACACCCTCCGCACCCGCACCCCCACACCCGCACCCGAGCGTGTTCATGGACGGTTCGCGTGTTGAAGCTTCCGCCGCGGCGAGCTTCAGAGCGAGGTGAAATCATCTCCCAACTGGGCGAAGGCATGGTGGATCGTGAGACTTCCACTGGCACCTGGGAGGCGACGGCATGGTTTCGCCGCGCTCACACGGGGCGACGCACGGGGAGTCAGGGCTGGCTCTGACTGGGAAGAGAAGCGCCAGCGCTGTTCGATCAGTCTGGGCGATCAGAGAGACAGGATCGCACAGTCGATCATCTCTCGATGTCACACTTGTTCCCCGAGCCTCTTTCCACCTCGGTGTGATGCGGACTTCTAGAATCGGAGGAACTTTTTTTTTTTTTCACGGATCATCGGTCGACTTTTGATTTTGCATCTCAGCTCCAGGGGAGGGCGCAAAAAACATCAAGCGGCAAGCGTCTCGCTGGAACTTTCAAAACATGGAACACGGCACCCATTGGCACCATCTCTTTCCTCAGAAAAGGGTCATCCTGTTTGTAGGGCCATCCACGTAGCCATCGGTCCATTCCAAAGGATCCACCTCATCGGTCCATCTACATGAAGTCTATTGAAGTCTGCTACTCTTCAGGTCTCAGACTGATCGTCCGTATCGAGCTGGTCAGGTCTCGGCTGTGGAGCATGAGGTCCTTCTCTACAAGGAGGCCGTCGTCCCCAAACTCCTGGGGCCCAAGGGTGTTCAACCAGGCAACCAGAAGGGATACGTCTTGGGGAATCTGAGGTGAGAAGTACTAGTAGAAGTTGTTATGGTTGATCCACGGCGAATCTGGGACGAGACGTCGTTGATTTGATGGTTTTTTTCCCCAACACCATTATATAAGGCTTACAAAGGAATTTAGACTACCCAGACGCTCCAAACAGCCCTTGCTCCCTCAAAACCTAGGCATTTGTGACCCCAGACCCCTCCAATGGAGAGTCCGACCCCTCCATAGGTTCGGGTCCATGAGTGTCTGGGTACAACACCAGGTCAAACTGTCTTTGAATCTCCATATCTCCATCCGTCTCCACCCGTCCTCCACCGGTTCGCAGGGGATGACCCGCATGGTGCAGCGGTTGGGGGTGAACGACTTTGGAGATTTGGACCTCCACAAGGAAGGCCCGTTGCCTCTTGGCTGGTGGAGTTCTTGGCCAGACGAGCCAAGGCCGTGGGTTCCATGCTGAGGGTTCCTGGCTGAGGATTCCATCATGAGGAACACTCGTTGAGGCATTTGTACCCTATCATGACCTCTCATTGCCTGTCACTTTTGTGTTTGCTTTGACCAGGATCTTGATGATATGTGGGCTGAAGAGAGAAGATTTGCATTGTTTCCCTGGACAGACAGCGGCACTTTCTTGCGTGGGCTTATGTCTAAGGATACCCAGAAAGCAGCAGTGAAACATATATACATAAGCAAACATGAGGTGAAACATGTTCCCTTTGGAAGATGGTTTTTGTTTACCAAGCGGTTTTCTCTTGGAGGGAGGGTGGGAATAAATATCTCAGAATTCAAAGATTGATCGGCTTCAACATTTTTCAATGTATTGATTCCAGAGTTGTTTGATGCACCTTCCAGCATGTTCTGGTCCACCCCAAAAGGATGTACGTGAATCCAAGCTCTAGATCCTTGGATCCCAAGAGGAACAAGGAGTGACCTGTTAGATGTTGGTGATAAAGGGATCCTATAGAAGTCATCCAATCCTTTGGCCTGGCATTCAGCCATCTCACTTGTTGAACGACGAAGCTTGGGATCGCATTGGGACCTGAAAAGGGAATGCCCTTGAGCTTAGCCAACACCCTAGGGCTCCTGGCGGCTCCTGGCCTCCCCCAACCATTTGAGGATGTGCGACCAGAGCGGGGGACATGTTCGACCGTTGGGTGGCCTCAGGTCAAGGCAGTCTTGGCTCCTCCGACGGGATGGCTATCTCGACTGAACGGTGGAGCCGAGACGGGTTTTAGTCGGAAAGCAGCTGCTTGTTACAGTTGGATGTCCAAGATTGCTCTCAAGCCTGTATGAAATATGGTTCCACATTGACCATGCACTGCAGTGTTTGCCTCGTATGCAGGTGATGGGAGGTTGGGAGAGGGAAAGGGATATATATATATATATGTGATTGCCTTTGTGACCATTCCCCAGAAGGCCCCTATGATATTTATATATATATATATATTTCAGAGACTGTGAGCGAGCATGAATCTGCTTTGGAAGTGGCTCGGTGGCTCGCCCACTTGGAGCAGAATCGCATCATCCCGGAATGAAGTGCTGCACGAATTACCATTGACGGTTTCGAAATCCTGCACGACTTTGACCCAGAACTCTTCGAGACCTGTATATTGGATCCTGTCCCAGACACTCCATGTATGGCATATTTACCTACATTGGGGTGGTTTGAGGGGTCAATGTAGGCATATATGACAGACATGGAGCGTCTGTGTTATGTCATACACCTCACTGCGACAAACAATGTACCGCCATCCCAACTCCTTTGGTCACGACAACCACTGTGGCTTTGATGCTTCCCGTTGAATTGGATGAGCTGAGAGCCCCGACCTCGGGGTTTGAGACTCTGCTGAAAGCAAGAGTCCTGCCTGGTGTCGATCTCGAAGGCCATGGGGGGCACACCACCGATCCATCAGCCGAACAAGCCCTTAAACGCCTTACTTACATTTTGGTCTCCGCTGATACATCTAATGAGGGATCTGCTCAACGTTTTTCAGCGTCCTTTTTCGGACGCGCCACATTTCATCGGTTTTTGGGCCACGTGGATCGATACAAAGAAACCGGGATTTTCGGACCCGTTGGAGCCCAGCTCAGCGATGACAGACCAAAGGTCAGCTCGGTCACTTGCCACTGAAGGCTCGGTCAGAAAAGGAATTCTTTCGGATGCGGCCAGGTTTGCTTGGTTTAGGACCTCCAAGGGGTCCAGGGTCCAGGACCCAACAAATTGCTTTGTGAATTCTTGTAACATGCGGTTGCCTTGTTCCGAGATGATGCCGATCAACATCTGACTCATCAATGAATGCTGACAGATGCTGACTCCAACCGAAGAACAGCCCAAAATTCAATCCATCGAACAGTCAAAGCAGACACCAGAAGGGTACGTAGGAGAAGAAGAAGAAGAAGAAGAAGAAAAACAACAAATAACAATAATCTTTTCACTCGGAGTTGCTCGTGAGACGCAACAATTGATTGATAAGAACACCACCTCGGATTTGTTGGTCGCCTGAGCTCCCGAGCATTTCTCTTGGTCGGAGGCTTGGATCTCTCTGCGGCTTTGCGGAGCTTGCAAGTGGATCGACCCTTGGTCATGTGAATGACTTGGACATGGGATGGTCATGCCTATCCCAAGGCTTCATGTTTTTTCCCAAGGTGTCAATGTAGATGTAGGTAAATTTTCCAGTCCCGTAAGCCAGGTATGGGGTCATGTGCCTATGGAGACCTTGGTTTGACCCACCGAAACCTGGTCAGAGAAGGCCACGAGTTACACTACCATGGTCAGTTCACGCCGCGGCGAGGTGGGGAGACCGGGCTCCAGGTGCCATGATCACACAGCGATGGGGGAGACCTGGCAGGCCATAGGGGAGACCTGGCAGGCCATGACCTTCTGGTGTGTTTTGGTGGAGAAAAAGGGTCCTTCCGGTGTCATGGCGCTCACCGAGCTGAGCCAGACTCGGACCACACACGCGCCAGAGCACGCGCCAGACACGGTCGTCAAAAGGAAACCGGGTGGCCGGCCGCTGAAAAAGCCATCCGGCACCTGGGGACCATGCAACATGAAGCATGGCCTTTGGGAAGACCATTTTTCCTCTAGTGACCATCTTCAAGCGAGGAGGATTGGCATCCACCGTAACATGTCCACCACATGGCACATCCCCCAAGTAGGTGAAGCATGTGGAGAGTGGTGATGGCGCAGAGAAATCGGATGACCATGAAATCCGAATACCAAACAGCTGGGTGCCAAGCCACTTCCAGGATGATTTCGGACATGTGTTTTCGGGATGATTGGGAATGTAGACTGTTGCTTACCCACTTGCAGATTAACATGGACCCCCCAAGCCACTGCATTGTAGGGGAAAGTGGCCTTCCACAGGGTCATTTCCAGGATCCATGTCAGTCTGCAGGGAGGTCATGACCCCACGAACCAGAATGGTTTTTTGCATCAGCCAGTCAATGTCAGTCACGTGTTCCAGCCAGAGTCACTCTTCAGATCGCTGAACTCTGGAGCCCATGGAGTCTGTTCCCAGTCCAGGTAGCTCCCACAATGGCTCGAACCTCCAGGTCCATACGTACGAAACGATTCCGAAGGGGGAGGGGTCGGAGGGCCTGGGGCCCTCCGGGACGACCTCGGTCGAAGTCTTTCAGCTGAGGAGAAGTGGGACCCGTGAGCCAGGCTGGGGTGGGTTCTGCATGGGCCATGCTGAGTGCCATGGTGACAAGATTCCTTTGAAGCTGATGTTCAGTGACCCAAACAGGAGTTCATGGACTGTCCTTTATTTCACTTGTGTTGCCCGCCGGAACCCGACCAGGAGCTCTTTAAGCCGGGTGCTTTGGCGGGAAAGAAGCGCCTTGAGGACGGTCCCCGTCTCTCTCGGACGGCAGGGAAGCATGACTCCCAAGCAGGACTGGTTCAACCAGCAAAACTGGGGCGAAGCTCTTTAAATGCAGGTCCACCTCCCCCCAAACCAGGAGACCGATCTTTCGCCCCGCTCGACCGGTCTTCGCCTACCTGGTGGTCGGTCGTCGAATTCGCTAGATGGTGGACGGGTCGGGCTCCAGGTGTTGAGCTATCCCCATATGCCATAGATTCTTCCGCTAGTAGTAACAAGTGCCTTACTAGTAGTAACAAAAAGCTATTAGAATAAAGTTAAAATTAACATATGCCATAGATTCTTCCGTGCGCGCGGTTTCTCGCGGATCAGGACTTCTTGAAGCATCGTTTGAAGAGCTTCGCGTCGCTACGCAATGATCCCACCCAACAGGCGCTCCCGAGCCTTGTCAAGAGTCAAGAGGTCCGCCTGGCGAGGTCCTGCGAGAGTTCTGCATTCAGTGGTCCTGGTCTCGAGTCAGTCCGGAAAGGGGACCTTTTTTTACACTCACACACGGGAAAAGGAGTGCACCCGTCGGTGCTAAGTGGAGATGTCTGAGATGCATTAGCCCTGTATGTTACGGCATTAGACCCTGACTGTGCCATCAGTGTTGAATTGCCGAAAAACAACGGATGAGACAGTGTACGCTCTACTTGGAGTTCTTGTTCGAGGCTCAGCTATTAATTGCTATTCATCTACACAAGGCTAGCCAAAGCCCTGCCCACCAATGCTCACAGCTTCGTTTGATGCGGTTAGAGCCCAGAGCATGCCCCCGCTTCTGTACAATGCCAAATGGGAACTGAACTTAACGTCCAGCAGTCACAAAGGGGTGCCTATTGGAGGATAGGGGTGGCCATTATCCACTCACTTAGGGACAAAAAAACACCCCTTTGTGACTCCTGGGTGAAGGAATTTGGTTCGAGGTAGGAGTTGCAGTTAGTTGCTCTTAGGAGTGGACACACAGAGTATCACAGAGAGTTCTTTTCCAGGCGGGGATATGCCGGTGTGATATGGGGACGAACGGCGAGGAGACCCTTTTGTGGATATTTCTTATACTCGACGGGACGAGTTTGTACTTAAGTTGGTTTGACATCAGATCCCTCGTACCAGATGACAGGCAGAAATGACTTTGAAGATCTTGTAAAAAAGAGCCAGATGGGGATCCGACAGGCGTTGTCTGGCCTGTCACCCTGGATCAAGTCGGGCACCCCAAGCGAAGATTGACAAGGACGCGCCACTCCGGAGCATTGGGTTTTCAGCCAAGAGGGGTGTCCTTCTCCTTTCCTCGGTTTTTGGGTAGTTAGCAACTGGCAACTGCTGAGATGAACATATATGAAAGATATGGATAGATATGGTATTTTCCGGGTGAACGGACCAATCATCACATTCATATCTTGGTCTAACTGTTCACCCACACTCTTCCTCTCACATCACCCACCACAATAAAGTAATAAGATGGTGATGTGCGAGAATGAAAAGACACATGATGGTTCATGAAATTGGATTCTTTACTGTAGTCAATCTTTTTCCTTTGGTGTAGATAGCAAAATCAAATGAACCATAACATCCGTTTTGACTTCTGTTTCTCTTATGATCAAAATGGTCCATGAATTAATCCTGACATAAACCCAATGCATATTGGCAGACCATGCATCATAAATATACATATGTAATACACACATATAACATCATATAAATATATATACATATGTAATAAATATATATATAGCTATATATATCGCAATATATATATTTATAATATGATGTTCATTAATAACTTGATGATGGATGAAGGAAATCAAGGGAGACAGCGGTTCACCTACAGGGCTCATCTTTTCTGAGCAGAGCAGGCTGCTTTTGCGGCGACTCGTCGAGTTACGTATCATCCGTGTGACCGGGGGTGTGCAGGGCTGGGGGTAGGGCCCAGGTTCGTGTGGGTTGGTTGAAAGTTGAAACAAGATCAATTAAGGGAATCAGGAGGTTCTGAGTGTGGGGAGGAGGAGGAGAATGATCATGAAGATGAAGGAGATTCAAGGAGAGAATGGCCGACAGGTGCATTGTGGATTCAATCACGGCTTGCTTTCCATCCTTCAGACAGTTCAGCCGCCCTGTGGTGGATCAGGTGATTCCCTTATATAGACATTCTCACACCATGGTGGATGCCTCCCTCAGAGGTCTCCAAAACTGCGCCACTTTCCCTCTCAGGTTTGGTCAGATCTCTGCACAGCGATGCGCGCTGACGGTGAAGAAGGTGCACCTCTCAGTCTCACGGGCGATGGAGGTCGCGATGAGCGGATTCGGCACGGCGAGTCGATGGGGGACAAACAGCGGTTCCATGAGGATCTCTTCCGGGGCATACGTATGGCTGCGAGGGAATTGGGGTGAAGCTGGCAGAAACAAATGCTGGGAAGTACTCCTTCTGGAGACGATTGTTATGGAAAGTGAGAATTCAGTCATGGAAGACCATTTTCCTATACAACCCAATGGTTTCGGGGTTCCATGTTAATCTGCAAACAAGTACCCATGTGCTGAAACATTAGAACCATTGGTGAAACATGCTGGCTCCAGTGATGTTCAGCTGGCTCCAGTGGCGGAAGCTCGGATTCGGCGGCCTCCTCACTTTCACTCCCATGCATGCATGGAGAAATCAGGTATATACTTGCCATCATAGAAGCACGAGAAGCACTGGAGTCCTGCGGGATGCGTGAAATTTCTGAGAGTCAATTTTTGCAGAGGTGTGATCAACATAACATTGTCCCAAGCAACCAAGAAGTGTTTCAGCTCTCAAAGCAACCTGGACTTCTGCCACACAGTTTTCCCCAGATCCATGCAGCAATGCAGAACGATGGTTTTGCACCCACCTTTCTGAAAAGAAGGGCACAACGCCTGTTTCTAGTCCCTTGATCTTCAGGCTTTCCCTTTCACCCGACCGTCGCGTGAGAACATCAAACATTCATTCCCTGACCCTTGTGAACATAAAAAGAAACTACACATGAAGAGCGGAAGAGCGTGGTGCTGCGACATGCCGAGGATAGCTATGGGCCGGTCCCACAAAACCCTGAACTAGGTCTCTTCATCTCGTGTCTATAAGCTTCTTCAACCTCTGTTGGTGCTTGTGGGGAGCCCACCAGGCCAAAGCTCCGAAGAGCTCCGTTGAAGCCTTCTTGGACGAGGCCAGCCCTGGCTTCGGGCTGGGGTGACGAGCATTTTTCCAGACGCCGAAGCAACGAATCACCACGGAAAGGTCAATATTAGGATTAAGTCAATAAGTTTGATATGTTGTGATGATGTCTAATGATGTCTATATTCTATATTATATGCCTATAGAACCTGAATGACCCCTGTTTGGGACTACTGTACCGACCACCCCAAAATACAAAAGGAATATTTGAACGACCGGACGAAAATCAGTGTTTCAGAATGGCGGATCCGGTCCGTCATGGGGAAGCTGGAATGGAAGGAATGGAAGTGTATTCCAGGTTTTATGGAATGAATAAAATATGTATGGAATCATAAGACTGAATCATAGTGAATGGACCAAGAAGAAGCTGGGAAGAATTTGGGACTCACTGAACATTCACGGGACGCCACATCAGGCCATCGTGCGACGAGAGCTCTCCGACAACTTCTGCTGGTACAACGAGCACTACGACTCCTTAAAGGCAGGGTATGCAATGGGCTTGGAACGGGGGCAATGGGCTTACGCGTTCGCGCCCAAAGATGGTGAAGCTGAAGGACAAGGTCGGGCATGGGGCTCCGGGGGCTCTGCAAACCGGACTCTTTGGTTGAAGGGCACAAGGGCGGTGGTTGGGTGAAAATTGATCATGGGACTCTATCGAGCCAGTACGATGTACCTGTCCAGATCTGTCTAGCTTGTCGTTGATCCTTCAGCAGGGGCAAGAGGCCTCATGAACTGAGTTGTCTTGCCCCAGTGACAGTGACAGTAGCTCAGTATAGAAGTTTATCGTTGTTTCAAAGCAATCAATTACAGCGCTGATTTGCTAAGCTGTGTTTTCACGAGTTTTCTTCCGACCATCCACATGCTTCAAGTGTTTCTACTCAGGTTTTTCGAGCAGACATGAGCTGCTTCTGGCCAATGCTGGCAGTGCCAATCACCACCCTTTCCCATAGATGTTCGCCACCCTGGGAGTTCAAGACCGAACTACTGGATGTTTCCATGGCTCAGTCTATGTCTGACGTGACCGGTGACCCCCCTTTTCTTCCACCTTAGGTGGCTCGGTCCGACCCGGCCCCGGGGGCCGCTGCTTCTCACGGCGGACCGTGACCACTCTCAGGGCGCGGCCGCCTGGGCTGTTCCCCGGTGGAGTTGGATGGGGTCGAGGACAGCGGTGAACGAAGGACCTGGATCTGAAGTATCTCATGCAAAAATACCATGAGGTTCCTCAGTCACTCGGTTTCTTGAAGCAAGTTCCAGGGAATCCTCAGGTTGGGAAAACCAGGCATGAAGCAACATGAACACACCCATATTTGCTGCTGCGCGCATGGTGTGAACAGGCCACTGTTTTGACAGGTTTTTATCGGTCGGATGGGCCGCGGATCGGGCTGCGGGGTCCAATTTTCCGTGGTCCAGGCCATCCGTAACTTGACTCATGAACTAATTACCCACTACCATGGGAAAACTGAGTCATTGGATTGTCATTGGGGTTTCCAGGGTGGCAGAGGTGCTTCTTCTCTTTTGCTCTCCGCTTCTTCGAACGATGCACGGAGGGATGAGTCGGGATGACAAGTTGCCTCGAATATGAGATGGGAAGTCGTAGTTTACCTACCAGGACCTCAGGACCATCCGATGGGTGTCCAATGGACCCTACACTACTATCCGGGATCTCCAGACAGGACACCCTTTGGATTGGATGGTCTAGGTAGTAAAGTTAAGGTCTTGAGTAGAACAATCTCAACTTTGCTAGGGACTGAAGATGCCAGCGACAGCGGTATCTGAGCCGGCTCGGACGGCGGCACCCCAAAAGCTTTGGAACTGTCTTTAGTTGGCCAATCAACCCAAAGCCAACCCGAAAACGGCCGACGGTGGCGTCTGTAGAAGTGCTTGATCGACCGAGGGCTTGGGGTATTTGGACCGATGGGCATGTTCGAGGGCCAGGAGAAGCCCACAGTAATTACACTCCCTAGAAGTAACATGGAAGTGGAAAACCACCTGTTTGTAGTGGAAAATGGTCTTCCAAGGGGTCATTCTCCACTTCCATGCTAGTTCCAGGGAGTGTATCCCTCAGTCCAATCGAATATTCCGGATGGGGCTACCTCCTGGAATAGAAGCTACTTGGGGGTGATTGGAAGACATTGGAAGGCGCCGTTTTGGCCTCGCTGCGGCTCCAAGATCACGAGGTCGAGACACTGAACAAGCATCGCAAGGCGCGGAAAAGGGGCTGCGCCCTGCCGTGGCGTGGTTGGGGTCGAAAAGTCGTCGCCAAAGGACAGAGGTTGAACAAGCCCCCTCCAAAAGAGCCCATTCCATAACTACCACAGGCTAGGGTCCTAGTTCAGGTCTCTCAACCTCTCAGAAGGGTTGGAAGGTTGGTGACTCGGTGGGCGATTCCGCCGAGCCCCTCGGCCGAAGTGGAGAAGTTGAGAAGGAGACGCCGATCACAGCACCAGTGATCGTTGTCCTTTTCAGCGGCCCAAGCCCTTCGGCGAAGAGTGAAGTACTCATAGTTGCTAGATCCACTTGTTGCACATGAATCAGCTCTGACTAGAGAACCATCGATATCGATGCACATCATCTAACGGATCTAACGGATGTGTATCGGATATAGAAACATCCATGTCCAACCACTTCAGCTCGGAGCTTCATCGCTTGGGTCCTGTGGGTCGAACCGACCGGGTCGAACCGTCTGGGGCACCATGAGGACCAGCGCGAGTACCTCTACAGCCGTCGACAGCTTGAAGAGGCTGGGTATGAAGAAACACAGGTGAGAACTCACTAACACCATCAAGCTTGGGTGCTTGATGGTTGAAGTGGAACACTGAAATTGGAGGTTACGAGGTGTGACAAAGGCCCACCCAACCCTTTCCGTTGAACTCCGATATGTTATGAGGGCCGCAGTTAAAAGAACACATGTTGATTCGACTTCTACTTCGATCCGAAGCTTTTTTTACCCAGTCAATATGTTGTGTACATGTTGCTCTCGACTTCAACAACCATCATGATCCATCATACGGTACATTGGGTCACATTGGGTCATCATGGTCTTCGTGGCAGTTCTTCTATTCGACCAGTGCCGTGGCCCTACATGCCACAAGAGGGGCATGTGGCGTCCGGGCGTCAGCTTGGCCCTGCAAGGAGCAAGTCTTGTCCTCTGCAAGCCAGTGTCAATGGTTTTTTTCGAGCGGGTTCGAGCTGAGTAGCCCGATTGTCCAAGATGATTAAGTGGAAACGCCAGGCTGCGATGGACAGATGATGAACCGGTATATATATATATATATGTCTCTTCTTTTTCAGGATGTTCCACATCAACCCCCATACTTCGAATCACATCTACAGAACTAGTGAGTCCCTCATTTTCAGAGCTTCCATGGTCCATGGTCGGCTGGGGACTCCAACGACATCTTCCAGATTATGAGTCAACATGATTCAGTTTTTTGTCGGAGGTTCCACGAAGACGAATCACATGTTTAACGTGATAGTTCTTGGCAAAGCTCTTCTTTAGAAGCTCGGAGCAGTTGTCATTTTGCCCCAGAATCATTCTACGCTACAGAGGGATGGTCATCCAACATTTCTTCCCGGTTCTCTGATGCTCTTCGAGGCTAAGACGCATGACGAGCTGTGGAATGCGTGCGGGGACCAAACAAGTCGCCCTGACACAATGGACTCCTGAACCCAATACGGACACTGCCAGATAGAATGTCAGAAGATAAGCCAGATTGCCAGAATGAATGTCAGAATAGATGCCAGATAGAATGCCATTAAGAATTTCAATCAATATGCCAGATAAAACGTCAGAAGATATGTCAGATAGAATGCCAGTAAGAATGTCAGAAGATATGCCAGACAGAAGGTCAGAACGAATGTGAG
Source organism: Durusdinium trenchii (assembly GCA_963970005.1). Lineage (NCBI taxonomy): Eukaryota > Dinophyceae > Suessiales > Symbiodiniaceae > Durusdinium > Durusdinium trenchii. The sequence continues at coordinate 806,732 of CAXAMN010022751.1, read as the reverse complement.
AGCAGGTGCCAGCAAGAATATCAGAAGATATGCCCGCTAGAATGCCAGTAAGATTGTCAGACGATATGGCAGATTTACATGTTGCACTCGCGTGTGGCATGTGGCGTGCTCCTTATACACATCCTCAGGCCGTCTACCATCTAATCTGCGGTCCGGCCGAGGGCTCAACGGCAGATGGTTCTGGAAGGCATGACCGGGAGACGGCGCGTGAGAGGATGCACGAGAGGAGGCGAAGTTGTCCGTGAAGTCAAATACAGATGGACAGATGGCAGAAGATTACATTTTGTTTATTGATTATTGATGGTGTAGCTGGAGTGTTCCAACATGTTCCAACATCAGTAGGTTAAGGCCTTTTGTTTCTGGGAAACACCCGTGTTTTCTCTCAGCAGTGGATCAAAACGAAGGGCACCTCGACAGATTCACAGGGCCAATCCTTGGTCGCACCCGGTCCAAGACCGAGGCCCAAAGGTGGTTTGGTGGTTCAGCCCGACTCCTGAGGCAGTGAACTCCTCTTGAGGCAGTGACCTTTATCCAAGACAAACCTGCTCAACTGGACGACAAGGGTCCCTGATGTTGGAAGGACTTCCTGCCTCGACCACGAATCGACGCTTGGAATTGGACAAGAACCCAAGGTAGAAAGTGCCAACCCCAAGTTCCGCTTCCGGGCGATGGTATGGAATCCGTCAGCTCCACCCTGTTGAAAAGCAGGGCATGTTTAGTCCACCGTCCTAAATTGAACGAAGAAGGCCAGATGGAAGGTAGCACCACCGAAGGTTGTAAAACTATCAATCATCAGAAGCCGAACCGTGCACAAGCTCACAAGCCGCCACTTAGAACATTACCGTTTCCAAATTCCTTTAGGGATCTCCTACGTGGACTCCGTTTCATGCAGGCTAGATGAAGGTTCAACATCGTTTGGGAAGACGCCCCTGGCATCCCACCCTCCACTCCACTCCCGATGGGACGAAGGGACAGCCCGTGTGGTGCGTGGAGGCAAGATGCACGGTTTCCTTCGGATGTACTGGGCCAAGAAGGCGGAGTCTGAAGCTGAAGACGGGCTTGAAGGGCCGAAGGACGAAGGAAGGAGGACCTTCTTTGGGCACGCCACGGAAGCCTTCTTGTTTGGGGCCACGAACGCTGAAGACGAAGGGAATGGGTCTAATTTGGTGGGTTGGTCGGGGTTTTCATGGACCCTGTGACTGGTTGCGGCTATTGATGCCGCGTGGTGGCGGGGATTTGGGCCGGTGTTTTTTCAGGATGGGGATGGGAAGAGCCGGACAATGGCATTGGCCGCCTTTTTTTCGAGGTTCAGGATGATTGGCAGTCGATGTCGTAAACCAATCCGAGCATTCTCGGAGCTCCTGAGCAGTTCGAAGTAAATGCTGGACCCGTCCATTCAGCGCCCCTTGCGGGGCTGAAACATCACCACACCTTGGGATCTAAAGAGATCTCAGAGATCTTGTCTTGTCATGGTGGTTTTGCACATACCTGGACCCGACTTCACAGGTGCTTCCTGGTGACAAAAGGTGCCCCAAAACCACCTGTGGTGGGCTCTCCAAACAGCCTGGCCAGGAGGGTCCTGGTATAGGATCATCATAAAACAGTCTTGCTTCGTTGCGTTGGCACCGGTGTTGTTCGTGAGGGCGACCGCCCTCAGGTCCTCGAGTGGAGCAAAGATGGAGCATCTGCCCTGGCCACGGCCATCTATTTGAATGACCGCTATAACTTGGACGGGCTGGGATGCCCAGAACATGGCGCAACCAAGGCAGCCTGGTCTGGGCGAAAGTCAAGCTTTTTGGGCTCCCTGAGTGCATATAGGATTTGCTGCTGTGTTTGCAGGTGGGTATGGATTTCCCTCGCAGAGCATTTGCCGAAAAAGAACAATAGGCGACAGCTCGCTTTTCAACGAGCTATCTGCGGTTTCATGGGCTTTTCAAGACCAACTGGATGTGAACCTTGGGCTTGGTGCCAAAAGTGCGTGCACCAGAAATCCACAAGCTTCAAGCCCAGTTGATCTGTGTTTCAGGAGAGGTCCATAGTATAGTCCTGAAAGATCGTCTTCGCCACAGGGATTCTTGCTGCTGACAAGGAGAAAGAGACCCTCAACAAAGCGGCTTAGCCGCGGCTTTCTGAGCCGTGAAATGGGGTATAGGACGCTTGGGATCACGACGGAAGTTCGTGACCGGCGATGCCCCCCCACGCAACGCCGGGAAGCTGGCGCTCGGCCAAGCGAAGCTGCCGCCGAGCGAGCTCGGGGTTCGACCGGACCGACACCGTCGAGTGAGTGGACACCAGCTGGACTGGTCAAAAGGCTTCGATCCAGGAGTCACAAAGGAGGGCCTGGGTGCTTTGGTTCGTCCCCATCCGTTCGGTGCACCGACGTCTGCTCCTTCGGCACCGCGAGCGAGCTCGGTGACGGACACATGACCAGCGAAGCTCAGCGAAGCTCCGGCGATTTTTCTCCACGTTTTGGAGCCGATACATCGCGCATTCAATAACCTAGGCAAGTGCAAACTGGACATGATTTTTTTTCTTGCATTCATTTCTTCTTTGTGCAAGGAAAACCTTCCCTTCTGAGAAGGTTATCCTTGCTTTACCGAAGGTACAGCGAAACATACATTGACCTTTTTTATACGGTATATGGTTGGCATGTTATCTATTTTGCCGAAAGCCGATAGACATGCAACATTGTGCAAGGGCAGTGCCATACGATTGCAATATAGATGACCTTTTGCCAATACCTGTGACTGCCCACCAGAACTTGAAGACTTGTTTTGGTTTCCCAGATCTAAATGAGCATGAAGGTGGTACCTTTCTTACATTTTTTCCCATGAACTCCCAGACAACCCAATTGCAGCCTCTGTTGATCAGCGCGCAAGATCGCACCTCCATGATCTTCCCATGATCCCTCAAATTCACCACGGACATCCATTCTCACACCGAGGCGCGATCCCAATGGCTACGTCGGTTGCATGTGGTCCATTTGTGGCGTGTGGGGGGGGCGCCAGTCCAGTCCGAAGAGAGGACGAGACGAGCGACCCGAGGAGAGAGGAGTCCAAGCTGTCACCTAACAATGCTGCCATCCGCATGAACCTTGCACATCCAGCCAACAACTGTTGGACACATCATTTAGTGCAACTATTACCTTGAACATCCACGGATACATATATATATATTCTTATATAATATATACTAGATATATTATATTACATATCTATTATATATATATATATCCCTGCAGGTCGATGGTCTCGTAAAACTAGATCATTAGAAAACAGATTTAATGAATTCTATTTACTTTCCAATGACTTCTAGGTACTTGTTGTCATTCTGATCGTTATGGTCTTTTGCATGGCTCCAGGAGGTCATTCCATGTGGATTTAGTACTGGATTGGCATCAATACCACGAGCCATTAATGTAGTGGTCAAAGACTCGATGGACAGGCATCATAAACGAATGAAAAGCCTTTAGATTTTCATGACTGGATGGCCCAGTGGGAGCCATGAAGCGGTCATTGGCTCTTCGAAGGGCTTCTGTGAAGAGCATTCGAGGAGAAGGTGAGACGGCATGTTTACCCATGGAGGGCTTGGGTGTGCCGGGTGCACTGCTTGATCACCTGCCCAGCTGCAAGTTGTGGGCTCAAAGTGGGTGGGCTTGGGTGGGCACCATGCCCGATTCCAAACACAGGGAGAAGATCCTGGAGGTCTTGAAGGCTGGAATTTGCTGAAGCATAGTCTTCAGTATCCAAAGACATGCATGAATCAGCACGTGAGACCATCAACCATATGAGATCATCAACCGGTCAGGTGTTCTACAGAGATCGCTTGGAGGATGATGGGAGGGCGGTGAGGTTTGAGGAGCTGGCGAAGCTCGAGCAAATCCCAGACCCTTCAACTTATCACCCTTGAGGACTTTTGATGAGAGGGGAGCTATTACAAATTAGTGGAGCCACTGTGCACCCATAGGTCCAAATTCCAATGACCTGCTAGTATATGTACAGGTCTTGGGAGCCTGTGAACTCAGGAGAAGAGATACCTCAACCTGATTTTGAAGGGCAAAGTGTATTGGATCTAGAACCTTTTTTCCAGCAGGTGCCCCTGTGATCTCATGGATCTTTGCCTGAACTTATTAGATCTATTTTTTCAAGACCATCGTTTTGACCTGGAGGGTATATAATTCCCCGCAGTTCTTACTTCTCAATGGATGGGTTTCGGATTGCGGAAATCGGGCGCCGCTGCCGCCTTGTTTTTTCAAGCTTGTCTCCCTTCATGATTGCGCTTTTGGCTGCCGCTGCCGGCATGTCTCCCAAGCTTGTCTCCCTTCATGACTGCGCTCTTGGCTGCCGCTGCCGTCTTGTTTCTCCAGCTTGTCTCCCTTCATGACTTCGCTTTTGGCTGCCGCTGCCGGCTTGTCTCCCAAGCTTGTCTCCCTTCATGATTTCGCTCTTGGCTGCCGCTGCCGTCTTGTTTCTCAAGCTTGTCTCCCTTCATGACTTCGCTCTTGGCTGCCGCTGCCGCCTGGTCTCCCAAGCTTGTCTCCCTTCATGATTTTGCTCTTGGCTGCCGCTGCCGGCTTGTCTCCCAAGCTTGTCTCCCTTCATGATTTCGCTTTTGGCTGCCGCTGTCGCCTTGTCTCCAAGCTTGTCTCCCTTCATGATTTCGCATGATTTCGCTTTGGCTGCCGCTGCCGCCTTGTCTCCCCAAGCTTGTCTCGCTTCATAACTTCGCTCTTGGCTGCCGCTGCCGCCTTGTTGCCCAAGCCTTCATGATTTCGCTCTTGGCTGCCGCTGCCGGTGTGTCTGCCAAGCTTGTCTCCCTTCATGATTTCGCTCTTGGCTGCCGCTGCCAGCTTGTCTCCCAAGCTAGTCTCCCTTCTTGATTTCGCTCTTGGCTGCCGCTGCCGCCTTGTTTCCCAAGCTTGTCTCCCTTCATGATTTCGCTTTTGGCTGCCGCTGCCGCCTTGTCTCTCAAGCTTGTCTCCCTTCATGATTTCGCTCTTGGCTGCCGCTGCCGTTTTGTTTCTCAAGCTTGTCTCCCTTCATAACTTCGCTCTTGGCTGCGCTGCCGGCTCGTCTCCCAAGCTTGTCTCCCTTCATGATTTCGCTCTTGGCTGCCGCTGCCGCCGTGTTTCCCAAGCTTGTCTCTGTCTCTGTTCCTGATTTCGCTCTTGGCTGCCGCTGCCGCCTTGTTATAAGATAATTTGGCTCTTGTTTACCTTTTCCATCCTTTTCCCGGCTTTGAGTGGGATGTCTCCCAAGCTTGTCTCCCGCTCTTGCCATGGTGTCCAACTTTTCTTGAAGTGCTATCTGGGGTCTATGCCGGTATAATCTAGTTTTATGAGACCACTAGACCTGGAGGGTGGCCAGCTATACTCATCTTCTAAGAAACCGAACAAACCAAGCACGACTCCATTCCGGTCCATTCCATCCGTCTTCGGCTCCCTTCCGACGGCCCGTCATGTCACGTGTCCGATGTGAGTTCAATCAGAGACGACTTGAATTTACACGAGGCCCCCTACAAGTCAAAGACCTCATGTCACTGAAGTTGGACTGGTGTAAACTCAAGTCGTCTCTGATCACTTCACACACCGGGGTGAACCCGAAAACTCACTCGTACCTGGGAGACTCCCAGGTCAGTCACCCTTGTGTAAAAATGTGCTCAATGATGATGATCGAACAAGCTCTTGGCACAAATCATTTGAGACATGCTCTCCAAAAGTTGTTGTCTATTCCCTATACGGCTCCAACTACCTCCTGAGGTTCACGTGGTTGGGGTGGAGCGTTTGGGATGACAGCGCCCCTTGATCAATCCCTGCTGCCTGAGACTCCAGTTCTATTTTAATCGGCATTGAACGGGTACCTCTTTGTCGAGTCAGGCCCCCAAGCTACCGGGGCAGATTTTCTGCCCCCTCCTGGCATGCGTTGCAGTGTGCTCGAGGTTTCTGAGCTGGAGAGTGGTTCTTGTGGGGTTGGCTTGGGGTGAATGGTTTTTTGGGGTGCGCTGGTGAGAACATCTTGAAAAAACCTCTCTGCCTACTGGCACAAATCACTGCCAGGGTGTTCCTGTGGGGTCCGTTCATAGATCCATGGTGAGTTCTTGTGGGGTCCGTTCATACGATCCATGAGGCGCCCTGTGAGTTCTCCTTTGTGAATGTGGAGAGGAAGCTCAGCGGACGTGACCTTCCTGTTCGTCCGGGACTGGCTCTGTGTGTTCGGGCAGAACAAGGTCACGTCCAAGGAGGCCCAGGCTAGGCCAGATGGGGAGGATTTTTCTTCTTACGATCATTGTCCCACAATGTCCCATGCAACTAGTACTGGATCGTACCAGAATTAGGCGTGCAGATTCGACCCGGTCAATCGAATTAAGTCCTTGGACATCACCCATATTTTGGTGCTTTGGTCATCCTGCGCCGTTTTCATGAATGATTATTTTTAAATATGCGGAGCCGCCCATCGCCTGCAATATACGGACAGAATAGGAATTGTACACTACCTCCGGGAGGATCAACCCTGGGCCGCCCTCCACATTTTTTTTAATGGCGTAACGGTAGCTGGAACTTGCTCCTGGAACCTGCTCCTGGAACCTGCTCTGGAACCTGCTTTGGAACCTGCTCTGGAACTGCTATGGAAACTGCTCTGGAACCTGCTCTGGAACCTGCTCTCGAACCTGCCCTAGAACCTGCTGTGGAACCTGCTGGAATCAGTGGCACTAAACCTCCTTCGGAGCCTTCTCTCGATACATGCTGCAGAACCACCAGAGGTTGGGCAGACGCATGGTTCACCTTTAGAGCCGGTAGACGTATAGGCTAACGAAGCCTTGGTGCCAGTGGCTTCAAACTTTCAGCCAGTTCTCAGCTATGTTTTTTGGACACATAGTTTGCTGCTATTTACAGTACATTCATGCCGTTCAAAATGTTCGAAGTGCATTTCGACTGCGCAGGGTCGCACCAAAGATTTGGGTTGCAGTGCAGGTACGTCCAATAGACATCTCTCACTGTAAACACACATACTGCACACGTGCACAAGTACACAGAACCCGAACAATCACGAAAAAAATCGTTCCGACCTTAGGTCACAGCCCCTTCAAGCAGCAAGTTTTTTACTCACACACAGCGGGCAAGCAATGCATCATTGCATAATGATTGAGTGCAGAGACACTCATCGTTCGAACGTGAGTGTGGGCCACAACTTTCCTCAACTCGGTTGCCCTTCCAAAACTGGTTTGCGTTCAACCACCTTTAAAAGACAGTAAATCCAAATGCCGGCTGGTCACTTCATCCTGCCGATTAGGTCTTCATCTAGGTATAGTGAGTAGTGTCTGGCATTTCCAAAGATAGGGACCCAGTCGAGGCACCTTTGTTGACGGGGAGTGGACGTGGAACATGATTTTGTTTGAACAGTTTAATTAAACTGCCCCAGTGATTGAAAGCCAGGGAACAAATGCTCCATCGTGTGTTGCTTCGGGAGAAGCTGCCACGTGAGCTTCTGGGACTCCAGGCTTTCATGCGCAAGGTCTCGGTATACATCTAGAGTCTCGTTACATGAGAACACCCCAAAAACAGCATTGACCCTAACAGCCCTAATAATTTGGGCCTAGCGTCTATTGTAAGACCTTCGGAAAACGAGGTAGGCATCGTGGATGGACTGGACAGCTGAAGGAGGAAGTTTCCGCCTGGGACTTGCGTCAGGAGAATGTGTTCTTTGTACGAATGGTTTTAGGGGCGGTTCTACACGGTTTTAACTTTCAGCTGAAGGGCCCATGGTCTGCAAGCACAGTGTATATGCTGGTCAATGCCAGCACGTTGGCACGGTGCCTTCAACTGCGTTTCAAAAATTGAGGAAGTGTTCAAGTGGTTTTCCGGAAGAACCCTTCGCAATGCTTTCGGAAAAAATTGAGGAAGGAACCCATTGTGATTTGAAGGGGAAGTTCGTGCTTTCTCCAGCGCACGCTCAGCGAGCCAATAGATGAATATCCGTGACGCCCCACCCTTGATCACTTTCTGGTTCAAGTGAGCGTATGCAATTGTTGAAGGCGCCAGCTTGTCCACGGTGAACAGCTTTCTAGAAGCCCTACTCGCGTGTGGAATTCCTGGGACTGAGATTGTTGAGATTACCACTGAAAAAAACAGCTGACATGTTTTAAGGCCGAGAATCCGGCTTCTTTGCACCAGCGTTCGTAGGAAACCCGTAGAGAAGATAGAAACACATCTTTGTTCCTCTCAGTCTCCGTGAACTCCCATAAGCAGCTGGAAATGACATCTGGCAAGATCTGAAGATCCGAGATATGCAGAATGTCGGGATACACTCCTCACTGTTTCTGGGCTTTGGTATGAATGGGCCCCTTCAACAAAACATACCCAAATTGAACACTTGATCGTTTTCAACACATGTTGTTTTCTTGGCGAGCGTCGCATTGGGGAGAACCCTCTAACCTCCACCAAGATCGTGCTGCCATGCACTTGGACCCACTCTGCTTTAGTTCTGATAAGCCTTATAAACGTTGGCGACGACAGAAATATAGCGAAACATATACCAATTGTGGTCGCTCAAAAGCTCAAAAGGAAAACCTGTTTAATATCAAATAGTCAGCACTTCCAAACCCATGCAGAGCAGCGTGCGGCGGTGGGCGGCTTCTGGCCCATACGCAGTGAACAACATCGTTTGCTGCTCCCCGGACTCAAGGCGTCGGACCGCGGCGCAGTAGTGACAGCAGTGACGGCGATATGAATGCCAACTTCCTTGCAGTTGGGTTTTGAACTGGCGATGACTTTAACTATGTTTCTCATTCTGGTGTGTGTGTGGCGGAAACCAAAACCACAAAAGGTTTTGGAGAATAGGAAAGGGTCGCTTTAGCCGGAACACCTTGTGCAGCCAGTCTTGGTCACCTTGTACACCGTCCAAAACACCTCTCCACCCTCCAGCCAATTCAAATCCACTCTTGCTTGCCCAGTGCGGGTGGTAGCTGGCATCCTTGCCAATCCCCCAAGCAGACACCAAAGTAAACAATCCAATAAAACTTATGCAAAAGAAATAAGAAAATGTGTATTGGTGAATCAAGCAAGGATGTCAAGAGGTCGGCCGAACGGATCACTAGCAGGCCAAACTCCTTCACCTCAGAGTCATGGCACGCACCCCGCAATCCCACACTGTGAAGTTTTGCGCACATGCAGTTTGAGCGGCGCAATGCTTCGAAGCTCCATGCTACCCATTGCAAAAGAACATCTCTGCAGGTTTCCTCTGTAGACACTGTGGATCGGATGTTCGTCCTAGGCTGGGCGCTGCGCTGTGCCGCTTGATCACCACGGACTGCCCGGCCTTTTCAAGAAGACAGATTGAAGCTGAGTTGCGCAAAGCGGGTGTCAAAAGTTGAGCTCATGCATCCACACGCTGCCACCAGAAAGCATTTCAAAGTTCTCAGATCCTTGGGGTATCAGGTGGGGGAACCTCTTGCCTAGAAGGTTGAAATCTTCACTAGCTTGTTCAGAAAAGCTACCCAAGACATCTGCACCGTCACCATAAATTCTGAATGGCACAGCACGTAGGCCATGAGTGTCCTGTGAAAATGTAGACAAATGTTCAGCCGTGGAATTAGTGGGACGGGCCGCCTCCACTCCAAAGACTTCTCGAGCTAAGCGCTGGTTTGGTTCTGCACTCCAATACTCTTCGTAGTCCTCAGCAGCCCAGATGTCAAAGTGAGCAATCTTTCAACGGGAATGCGATATGATATGCTTGCGTCAAGAAACACTAGGCGTTCCACAAAGAAGTGCAAAGAATAGCTCTCCGTTTTTGAAGTTGTAAAGTGAAGCCAATATTTCATGCGGCAGGAACAACCCAAGCTGCACAGTACTTAGACCACCAGCGACTGCATTTGCCTTAGGCACTGAGCACTCCCTAAAGGTCTTTCGTAAAACCCAAGAACACACTTGCTAGGCGCCCACACCTTTGCCACCTCAAACCTTGGGTCGCGCAATTGGAATTTGGTGTTAAGCTGAAACCCCTCCAGCCTCAAGCGGTGTTGATTCAGGGGTTTTGACAGCTGCTTGCTAACTGCCAGCCGGGTAACGTGAATGGCTTGGGGAGACATGCACGCAGTGGTTGTTTGAAGCACCATTTGGTGAAAGTCCTTTCCAACGCCCACCCCTTGGAGCTCTCAAAGCTCTCGGCCAATTCAAGGATAGCTGTCCTGAGCATGTCAGCTCTAGAGACTCAGAGAGAAGAGAGACCTTCCACTCTTCACAACCAAGTATCGGGACTAGGTAGGACATCTCTAAGCATTTCCGACAATGACCCCATGGTTGTTGCCTGGAAAGTGTGAGGGCCCACATTCAAGTCTAATGGCACTCAAGATGGCCTGTCCATTCATCACCTGCTCAAGGATCTTGTCAATGATTTTGGAGACACCTGATGAGCGGCTGCGTGAAGCCACCTGGCAAACAAAGTGTTGGAGATCGCCTGCTACGGTGTCGGAAGGGACACATCACGTCTTACTACCATAGGGCGCTCTTTTGGTTCAATCCTTCAAAGTGCAGGTGCTCTGCTGGTATTCCAGCAAGGCTCTATTGCACAAAGTTTGGACCTCCCATAACCCCATAACGCAGCTGCGACACATCACAAAAGGAAATCAAATCATTGCATAGTTGTTTCAGATTGCTGTGAGAGAGATATATATATATATATGTGCATTGTAGTTTAACTGCGGTGCGTGCAGCTAGCTAACACCCCTACACGGTCAGAACCCTCTGTAGGTCCCGGAGAAAATTGAGACCAGCCCTCACTTCTCTGGACCCTTCTCCTTGGCTTCTTTGGCTTTCTTCTCCTTCTGCTTTTTGCCTAATTCATCGATTGGGGCCCATGTAGAAACCAGGATTGAATTTCCATATATGTTCAAAGTATTTTCGTTGAGGTCCAAACGGTTCTTCAGGCATCTTGCTGCAGACCGCGCGCTCTCCACAAGATCTTCGATCTCCTGCCGGGGGCATTGGTTGACGCTCGGAAATCCAAGTGGCAAGGGAGCAGGCCTCAAGTCGTTTCGTTTTCTCTTTGTAGGCGGCAAGCGCATCCTGGTTGCTCGCACCGTCCACCTGTTGGGTCTCCAGCCTCACAGACGCGTGTCATTCTTGAAGCCCATTAGAAAAGAAAGTGTTTTTGCTCAGCAAGCCACTTTGCAGTAAAAGAGTTGAGCCAGCTGTGCTGTTTCTTCAAAGACTCCTTGGTCTCCTGCCATAAGTTCGGATTTTTGACACAGGGCATTTACAAGACAAACACTGCGGTGGCCTCATGGCCGCTGAATTGGTGGAGCTCTTGGCCCGCGTTCCGGGCTTTCCCCGCCAATTGCCGGAGCCTGGCGTAGCAAAAACAACAAACCAATGGTAGCTTAAATTTGTATGGGGCCCTGACCCACGGATTCTTTTGGCCAATTCATTCTTCAACTTTGAAGCCTCTGTTTCCTGGCGGGCGCAAGAATTAAAAACAGGTCCAAAAGGACATAAAGGCAGCCTACCCGAATGGGGGGTTGTCATTGTGTCCTCTTGATTTTTGTTGAGTGGAAACTTGACAGCCTCAAGCCTATAACCGCAGGACCTGCCTCTTTGGGATTTTCTTGTGGGCCATCACCCTTTCTTCTCCGCTTCCCTTTGCCATCATCACTCGAATCATCATCGTCACGCTTCTTCTTCTTCTTCTTGGTCCTGATGTGGTTCAACAAGAGTCTGCGAGGACAGACTATACGGCTTGAATCTACATATGGATGAAGACAGATCGAAACATGAACATTTAAGAAAAAGGAAAAGTTAAGCAATACACATTAAGCTTCAGAGGCATCATTTGGTCGAACATGGAACTCAAAGATTTCTTGATCGGATCCACTGGCTGTTTTGGGGTCACCGGCACTGAACCTCGAGCTGAGGAATCTGGAGCTGCAGACTCGTCCGGCAGTTCTTCAGCTTCAGCGTCGCCGCTGGTTGGCACAAAGCCCCCGCCAGAGATTCGAGTAGACGCAATGTTCGCACTGCCACCTCCAAAGATTAAGGGATCAGTGGTACTATGCAAATGAAATTGTTTCACGCTGCAAACTAGTTTTTGGCGGGGCACTCTTGTGTTCGATCTTGTCGAAAACCTTGTACAATCTCATCATCGGGTCCTTTCGGAAATCCTTGCTAGGATGAGGCCGTCCTTTCTGGGATTCCTTCAACTTCTTCAGGAACTCCCTGAAGAGCAACAATAACGAAATTGTTTCTTTTCTTTTTCGGGCATGAACGGTCAAAGCTCAAGTGAAAACCACAAAAAGTGAACTGCCTCCCCGTCTCAGTCCCAGCATAGATCCCTTCCAGGTCCAGAAGGGTCTTTTCCACAAAGATCTCATCGTTCTTTTCGCGCTGTTTCCTGCCACGTGATGCACGTGAGCCAGAAACAACAATCATGGTACACAAGAAGTTTCAGGGAAAAGCCAAGGCACTGCTCAACAGATGCCTCACAGTGCACATTTTGCCTGAGATGTGCCCCCCACTCCAAAGAATAGAGAATTTTCTTGCAGTAGTTGAGCTGATGATAGTGCTGTTGAGGGGCATTTCATCCGACAGCAAGAACTCTTTGAGTAAGGCAAACCTTGTCCAAACAGGTGCCCGTTCTTGGCCCCCCCAAACAAACACATTGGTTCTTTGCGTTTTGTAAACAATTTGCATGACGGGCTTGACTGTTGTAGACAAGTGGCTTCTTGGAGTGAGACCCAGCCGCATCATAGTATTTCTGCAACAATTCCGGACTCAAGTCTGTCAGGCCAAATTTGGAGAAAGTCGGGAAGTGTAGGGGAACATGCAGACTGAACTAACACAGGGCCTCCTTGCTGCATTCGACGTTCCTTGTTGACTTGGAAAAGGCATCAAAGACCCATATGGCGTGCTAAATTCATTTTTGAAGCTACACCGGATCGGTCCTTCACGTCTAGCTGGCTTGCGGTGGTCAAACTCGAAATGGCCTCCTTCTGCTCAGCTGAAAGGTTTTTGACCTGAACTGCTCACTAAGGACAGTGTTCCCCCTATGTATTCTGCACTTTGGAGTTTGCCGTCGGGACCACGAACCGCTAGGCCCTTCAGCTGCGCAATGCCCGTGCCATCTTCGGCCTTGTTGCTTCTCAACACACAGGGACAGGCGACAGGTGGTCTATTTTTAGAGCAGCTGAGAAGCATAATGTATGGTAGCGGAAGTAGTTGATCGAGGCCTGGGCGAGAGTTGAGTGGAACGAAACATGTTTGCTTGGAACAAAGGAGTCCAAGTAGCAGCTCCCGTTGACCTGACAAGCCGGCAATCAACATGCAAATACTGAGAGAATAACCATGGCTTGGCAAAGCAATAAAATTACTATACTCTAGTACTCACCTTCTCCCACGTTCGTGTCCTTTTCTTTGTTCTTCTTTGCTTTCGACGATGTACCCGTTGAAGCCTGATGATGAGAGAGTGTCCCCTTCTTGCGCTTCATGTTGAAAGAAGGCATATTCTCCAAAGTTTGTTGACTCAACCGTAAACGAAGTGCCCTCTTTACTTTTGGCCTGGCATCCTTGCCAGGCTTGTAAAAGCGCACAGTTTTCATGTTGGTGAGCTTTTCTTGTCTCAATTTTACAGGAACTGTCCTTCGGAACTTTGGCGTGGCGTCTTTGCCAAAAGGTTTGTAAAAGAGTACACCCTTCATGGTTTGAGAGTTTGTTGCAGTCCGGCCTCTACCAGCTGCCCTTTGCTGCTGCCCTTTCTCTCATACATCCACGCTGGCCTACTTCTCCTCAGCCTCGGGTTTGGTTCTTCTTCTTTTTCATCCTCTTCTTCTTCTTCTTCTTCTTCCTCCTCCTCCTCCTCCTCCATAGGCTTGCTCGCATCCTTGTGCTTCGTGTTCCCCTTATCCTCTACTACCTTTCCTCGCGTCTTCTTGCTGTCATTCTCTTCATCATCTTCTGCTTTCTTTTGCTTCTTCTTGCAAGCCTTGGCTACCTCTTCTGGTTCTTCCTCCTCTACCTTCCTTTGCTTCTTTTCGCTAGTCCTCGCGGTTGCCTCTTCTGCCTCTTCCTCTTCTGCCTTCTTCTGCGTGTCTGCCTTCTACTCTTCCTCTTGCTAGCCGTCTCCGTTTCTTCACCTTCTGCGTCATCTGCCTGTTCCTCCTCATCTACCTTCTTTTCTTTCTTCTTCCCCTTGCTAGCCTTCTCCTTCTTTTCATCTTCTGCATCCTTTGCTGGCTCCTCCTCCT
>CAXAMN010022751.1:591616-783418 GCA_963970005.1 Durusdinium trenchii | reverse complement strand
CTCCGTGGGTGGGCGGGTGGGACATGTTTGACACGCAGAAACCACGCCGTTACGGTTTCAAGCAGCTTTGGGAACATGGCAGTTTGGGCGCTTGCTCCGTGGGTGGGTGGGTTGGACATGTTTCACGCGCAGAAGCCACACCGATGAGCTTGTGCAAATCCAATGAAACATGTTCAAGATTTGAAAACCAGCCGCAATAGTTCAACAGAAAATGAACACACTTTGCTTCTCCAGGCAAAGGACTTATAGGCGATCCATAAAGCCTTTGGGCATCGAGGCTCCATACATCCGGTGGACCGGTGGTGGAACCTGTGCTGATTGAATTGCTTCTGACCACTTCCTCCTTCACCTTATCCTTGAAACTTGGCATTTGGAGCAGCCCATGTGCTGCACTGACAATTTGATCTAGTGTGACACCAATTCGTCCGCTTGCTCGAATGCGCACTATGTGCGGCGATCCCAAGTCCATTGGTTCCACATGGCCTGCGTTTCTGAGCAGCGACAGAGCATCAGCATTGCACCATTAAGCTGACAGCCTATGGCTCAGCTGCCTTGACCACGGCCCGGAAAGTGGCCCATGCGTTGCCAGCGCGATAAGCAGCCATTCACCGCCGGCCTTCGGTCATCGTTGACACGACCAATTGAAGATCTGTCTGTGGTTGGTGCCTACAGAGACCAAGAGGTGTCTACAGAGGAGGCTGTGCTTTACGACGAATGGTGCATTGCTGTGCACCCTGTTGAGAAACGGATTTTACGGCACCTCCAATGATGCGTTGAACGAGGCGTTTGCAGACTTCACATGTTGGAGATTGTTGGAGGAAAAGCGTGGGAGTCAGATCTAGTCAAAGGCGTTTCAAACAGTCGGTGGTGTCTCAGTTACAAGATGCAGGCCAAAGACCCAAGCAGGCCCTTTACCACATAGCTGACCTATCAAAAGCTACAGGTCTTTGCGCTGCATAATAGCGTGGTTGTATATTTTGTCAATAGGGATGGGGTCCCAGTATAGTCGCTATACAGGTACATGCCATATACTTTTGGCTCAAGTGCCCAACCAGGTAAAAAGGAGCTTTAGCGCGCGAGCTTCATGTTGACCTAAGAGCTAGAACGGGGCCAGGGCACACCTTTCCATCCGTTCGCAGGTTATCAGCCGTATCCAGACTCCTTTGAGCTGGGTACGAGCTGCGGCCTTACACAACACCATCTAAACGCACACGCATCGGATAGATCAGTTACCCTCAGTCGCTGAAGATGGACCAATCCGACGCCAGCACTGCATCTTTTGGAGCAGCTGCTGCGGCCGCAGATCGGATGAGTGCATCCCACAACTCTAGTCCAGGTACGATCGAAGTGGAGACTCTGACAGCGGTGAGAGAAGATGCGACAGGTAGAGCACGAAGTCGTTCCCCGTCAGCGCACTCGACACCACCGTGGGGGACACCGAGATCAGGCCGTAGCCCTAGGGAGACAAGGAGGAGGACTGACACCGGAGCTGTGAGAGTGTTAGCATTGCAGGATGGGTCAGCTGTACCAGTGCCGTCGGACAGCGAAGCTGGAGATCGAGCAAGGGCAAGCACTGACAACCTACAACTAGCACGGGCCGATGGAGACCTGAATGCGAAGTGTGCGCAACTACTTGCCGAAGTGCATATGTTGAACCACCAAAACGCATGGATGGTCGAATGTGAGCAGAGACAGAACCAGATTATACAACACGAGACCGAAGTCCACGAAGTAGTGATGGCACACCTCGAGGAATGTTATGTCGAAGGATATGGAAATCAACGAAGAATCTCCCAACTTACAGAATCCAGAGACTGTTTGCTCTCAGCAGCACACGACCTGCAATACCAGATGGACACTGATCGTGTGGCAATGCGGGATCGTCTCACCCAGTTAGGGGAGTACGCTGATCGCAACAGCGCAGAGATGGTTAGTCAAGTTGTGAACATCGGCACGGAAGAGATCCAGGCTATATCGGCGGAAAGAGATCGAGCTGTAACCGAGATCATGACTACAATCGCAGATGCTGAGAACGTCAAGGATCTGTGTAGACAGGAGTTAGTTGGACTACAAAGGCAGAGTGCCAGAAACAAACACGAATATGCTGAAGAGATGAAGATGAGGGAAGCAATGTATGCAAGCAAGATCAAATGGTTATCAGAAGAGAATGAGGAGCTCAACAACCGATCTAATACTCAGGATAAGTTCATCTTGAGCATCAGAGAGCAATTGAAGAAGGCGAACGAGGAGTTGACTCAGACGAGGATTCAAGGATCCGATCGACCGTTTCAACCATCTAGCGCCGAACTCAAAAAGGCCGAAGCCAAGGTGGACATGTTGGAAGAGGACATTCTACGTAAAGAGAGGATGCTGAAACGTCTTCAGGAAGAACTGATCGAATCAAGCGCAAGTGAAGCACAATTGAAGGTCGCACTGAAGTTGAAACCACCAGACATGGGATCAGAACCCAGTGTGGAGAATGAGATGATGACCAAGCTTAGAGCGGAACTTGAACGTACTGAAAAGTTATTAAGGTCCGAGGAGAAAGAGGCAATTGAGTACTACGAAGGTATGATGCAGAACCAACAGGACATGATGGAATTCGAAGCGCATGCATCACGGCTCAGAGATGAGAGGAATAAGTACCGGAAGAGGTACGAAGAGGAGCGCACAAGTGCAGAGAATGCAGCCGCAACCGAACATGGTGCCGCTTCATCCTCTAGCTCAGGTGGCTCCAAGATATCTCGGAAGGAACACGAGAAGATCAACATCCCTGCATGGCCCAAGATACACGACCTGGAGGTTTGGAAATCCCAGGTTGTAGCGGCAGTCGTGACGGCATCGGGCGACGAGAAACAAGAAGACTGGATCCAATGGCTCTCGGATGCCTTCAGATCACCATATGACCCATTTCTACTCGAGACATCAGGCGAGGCAAGATTCGCTAGCATAGACGCTAAGCTAGGTATCACCCTACATACGATCATCCACGCAGCAGGTGAGAGATCTCATGACGTACAACTGAAGGTGAGGCAGATGATGCAGAGACGTGCGAGAGGCACAACTCCTGGAATGGTCAAGGGACGAGAAATGCTAGCGTTGATCGTCGATAGTTTCCGGAGTGCCGACAACGTTGATGTGATGTATGCATCCAAGCACTTATTCGATCTAAAGTTCCCTGGGGATAATCAACTATCCAGATTCCTTGGACAGTGGGATGAGATCATATCAGGTATGGATGCGGATGACATGCTTCCTGACAAAGCACTTCGCAACCTGCTTTGGGATAAGATTGAGGATTCCAAAGTTATGGCGTTAGACTTGTCTGTGTACGACAACATGTTGGATAAGGATCCGGATAAGACCTACCAGAAGTTACGAGAGATCATGACGAAGTGGATACGGAAATCAATTGAGACCACAAACAAGAAAGAAAGGGAAAAAGCTTTTGGGAACATCGTGAAAGCCACACCAGCGGCGGAGAAGAAGGACCCTAAAGCGAAACCCAAGAATACCAAGACCGATCCACCGAAACATGACGCCGCTCCAGTACTTCCTCAGGCTAATCCGAAGGACCACAACAAGAAGGACAAGAAGCAGGATCGTGGAAGATCAGCCACGAAGAGCCCAAAAGGGGATCGTGGCAGATCAGCGACTCCAGCAGATACGTCCAAGATAGGATGCGCTTTCCACTTCCATGGGAAAAACGGATGCTCTAGAGGAGACAAATGCAAGTTTAGTCACCAGGAGAAGCACAAGAGTTCTGCTAAGAAACCAGAAAACCTCAAGGGTGACAGATCAAAGAGTCCCGGTGGCAGGAGCAGTAGCCCTAAGCCAATGAAGGATCAGGTCTGTTGGAATTGGCAGAAAGGATCGTGCAAGTTCGGGGACAAATGTCAACGTCAGCATCACGCTGCTCCTGCTACAAAACAAGAGGCTAGAGGCAAAGCCAAGCCCAAACCGGCTGCGCCAGCCTTCATGCTTTGCGGAGACATCGAGAGTGATGACGAGGACGTACAACCCGCACTTCCCAACGTACAACAAGGTAAGCTGGCGCTTCGCTTTAAAGTCAGATTCGATGACCAGGCGAATGTGACCACGTTCACCTGCGATCCTGGTAACGAACTAAACAACCGTCCCTCCAAGAGGAAGAAGAATGAGGTGCAGAAGGTGGACACCGAGCTCATTTCGTCGTCGAGAGCCCTCAGAGTGAGCAACATAGCTGCAAGAGTAGCACATGCCAAAGGTAAGATGATGGAGCTATTCTATGCTGAACACATTGCCAAGGCATGGATACAAATCACTCAGGATGAAGGAATCGAGGTGAACGTCGACCTGTCTGATTTCAACACCAGAGAGGTAGTAAGGAAGGATTTTGTCGACTACACAATACCAGGAACCACGATGTTCATGGCTGTGGAGAGGTATGATGGACCACCAATACGCTTCATCATGGACACGGGATGTGGACACGATTTGATCTCAAGAGAGAAAGTCAATGCCATGGGCCTTACCACCAAGGAAGGACCCAAATCCGTGAGCTTCATGACAGCGAATGGTGTAACTAGTACATCAGAGATGGTGGACATCAATGTGGACGAACTACCCATGAGGTCCGAGGCACACGTGTTGGAAAGCACACCATCAGTCTTTTCCATCGGGAAACGGTGCATGGAACAAGGGTACTCATTCATATGGCCGGCAAATCAGTTGCCATACCTCATCGACCAGAACGCGAACAAGATTCCGCTATCGGTGCATGACAACATACCCTACATCAAGGTGAATGATGATGACGGGAGATGTTTACCAAGACCAGACGGCTTGGCTACGATACTTCATCGCATACTGTCAGGTGCGGGGCATGAAGACGAGGTCACAACAGGTCAGGAGACACAACAAGAGGAACTTCCGCCCAAGAAACCACGGAGACGGAGGAGAAAGAAGAAAGATAACCAGAGAGGTCAGGATGGTGAATCTGATATCAATCCAGCTGTTGCAGGCGCCGAAGGAGAACCAGAGGAACACGGTGATGACAGGTATTCTCCTGAAGAGGAATATGACGGGGAAGACCCGAGATTCGATCGTGATCACGAAGGTCAACCTGAAGAAGCCGGAGACGACGAACATGGAGGTGATGCGGATTCTGAACGAGGAGAGAGTGACATTGATGAAGATGAAGAGGGATTATTGGAAGTCGATGTGGTTGACGGGGAAACCAGACTATCAAAACCAGGAGTGCTGAAGAACGAGGCGAAGTCCATATTGCACTTGATGACGCACCGATACAAGAACCCATATTGCAAGTCATGTGTGAGAGCAAAGATGAAGCACTACAAGACTAGCAAGGGAGCTTTCAAACGGAAATTGAAGGCATTCGGTGACCTTATCACTTTCGATCTCATGAACACTCAGAAGATGGCGAGAGATGGGATCATGCCGGATAAGGACATATTGGTGATTCGAGATCGGTTCACTGGTGTGATATGGGGTTATCCATTGAAAGCAAGCAATAGTGACGAAGTGGTGCAGGCAATGAAGCACTATATCGGTAAGAGGAAGGTCACCAACGCTTACTCGGATGATGCGCCACAATTCGAATCAGCACTCAAGGAACTCCGGATTCCACTAGACCAGTCGCTTCCAGGACATCCCCAGAACAATTCACTCGCCGAAAGAAACAATCAGTTTCTGATGCTTACCACATCGACGTGCCTACTAGAAGCCGGACTACCACCATGTTTTTGGCCATTTGCAGTGGAATGCGTAAGCCATTTATTGAACATCGAGAAGCTGAGCGATGGCAGCAGTGCATGGTTGAAATTGCACAAGAGCGAATTCCCAGGCATGGTGATACCACTTGGAGCGAAGGTGTTCTTCAAACCTAGTGATGCGAGAGAAAGAGACCAAGATCACAAGTTCGACCCCAAGAGCATTCCTGGCATCTTCGCAGGATACGTTATGGGGACCGGGATGAACTGGTCGCGGAAATACAAAGTATGGGCCATAAGCGATTTCGCGCAACAGAATCTAGGCTATGATGCCGAGAGACCGTTGAGGAAGTTGATTACTCCTCACATCACCGAGAAGATCTTCCAAGACGATGGAATAGAATTTCCATTGAAGAAGGAATACGAAAGGTTGAACAGCACACTCGAAGGAATGAAAGTCCTGAAGGAGAGATCCGGTTCTCCAGATGCACCTACCAATCCCGAGTTACCCGATCCCGGCGATGACGACGATCAAGACGATGACGATGATGCGCCTGATCCACCAGACGGGGATCTGAAGTCAAAAGCTAGCGAAATTGACGCGATCGAGGATGAGAAAACGGAAGAACTCACAGAGAAGAAGAAAGAGGAGTACTCCGGTCCCGATCACTACTCCGTTGGGGGGCCAGGTGATAACATAATTTACTTGAACAACGACGGCGAACACGTCAAGATCGCAACGGACGGTCGTCTATATAGAGTAGGATCGGATGGAAGGCGACTCTTCCACAACTCACCAAGACCCAAGGACTACCTTACACCTGAAGAATGGCAGAAGCTATCGGTGAAAGATAGAGCTATAGCCAAGAAGGCCGGGAAACATGTAGACAAGGTCGTGGATAGATTGTCGAAGAAAGCGAAAGGACTTGGGAGCAGTACGGATAAGAAGGAGGACGAGGAGCCTGATAAACTCTTGAAGGACCTGGAAGACGCCAAGAAGGGTGACGAAGGAGATAATGAAAAGAAGTCCAAGAAAGACAAGAAGGATAAGAAAACCAAGAAGGATAAGAAATCCAAGAAAGAAAAGAAGTCTAAGGGTAAGGATGAGAAGGATGGAGGTGGACCGAGCTTGGCTATGCCTACTACCTTTATGGAGTGGGACACTGATGATGATGATGACCCATGGTCACCTAAATCCTTTACATCCGAGTCCACGTGTGTCCCCAGTGATGAAGAATTCCTCACCGATTGGGACGAGAGTGCCATGTGGGAGGACAACGATGACAATCTTGCTATGGCGGCTTGGAAGACGGAGAACGTCTACAATCCACTGAACGGTCAGATATGTTGTTGCATCACTGGTGATCCCATTGACAACGATGTAGTTGATGAACCATTTCCGACGATGCCATGTGTAGTGCGTGATACGCAACATCGCCCAAAACTTATGGGCAATAGGTTGTTCAACGCTGTGGTATCAAGACCTGTGAGCCGTGCTGAGATCTTATCCAATAAGAAGGCAATGCAATCTATGTTGGATGAGTGGGGCGGACTCTGGGATGAGGAAACATTCGACGGGTCGTGGCTGAGAGAATATGATGAGATAGTGGCAACCTCCAAGAAGAAAGGGGAAGAAGTTCACTTAGCAAGAGTACATGGAATATGTGTGGAAAAGAACTACCAACTGCCTGACGATGACCCGAAGAGGAAGTTCAAAGGGCGAGGGGTTCTACTCGGAGATCAGGTGAAGAACCAGAACTTCGAGGCAGCATTGTTCCAAGACCTTGGAAACTCTCCAGCTACATTCGAAGCTGCTCGATGGGCCGATTTCTACGGTTGCCTGGAAGGTAATGATGTGCAGGTGGCAGACGCCATTAGAGCATATATCCAAGCATTATTGGGCGGTGTACCGTGTTGGGCTGAACTCCCGTGGGAAGCGTGGCCCAAGCACTTGCAAGAGGAGATCACCAGAAGGGGTCTCAAACGTCCTATGTGTCGTGTGAACAAAGCATTATACGGACATCCAGACTCTGGAACGATGTGGGAGCAACATTGCGACGAATCTGTACGTGCATTGGAGTTCAAACCCGTCGGACCAGAATGGCCGTCGATGTATTACCACGAAAAGCTAGACTTGCTGTTAGTGATATATGTGGACGACTTGAAGTTGGCAGGGCCCAAGGAGAACTTGAAGAAAGGTTGGGACCTACTCCGATCCAAGCTACGCATTGAACCGGAAACCGAGGTCGGATTGTATTTAGGATGTGTTTTGTCGAAAGGCGAAGATAAATTGGCCGATGGTTCCAAAGTCACTACAATGACATATGATATGAGCGCTCTGCTCAAAATGAGCGTGGTCAAATACCTCGATATAGTAGGTAAGGACACAGTATTGAAGAAAGTTGCAACGCCAATGTTACCGGATGTCACAAAGGATCATCCATCGAGAGCACCATGCAGTACCCAAAAGGGACTTGCTGTCACATGCACATGGTGTGGTACTTGTTTCTCGCCTGACCAGGCAGCTTCCAAGGCCAGGTCAACAGACGATGACGTCAAGTCTGATGCGACGGAGCAACCTCGTGGTACCCTAGCGCCTCATGCTGCTAGTCTCCTAATGAAACTGTTGTACGCTGCTAGAATAGCGCGTTTCGACCTGTTAAGGGCCATCAATGTGCTGGCTCGTAATGTGACAAAATGGACAATTGCCGACGATGCTAAACTGCACCACCTGATGTGTTACGTGCATCATTCAGCCGATCAGAAAATGGTAGGTTGGGTCGGTGATTCCAAAGCAGACCTGTCGTTAGCCCTATTCGCAGATGCGGACTACGCAGGATGTGGTCAATCGTTGAAGTCGACTTCCGGTGCAGGAGGTAGCAAACGTCAAGGGTGCGTTAGCCACTCCACCCCGGAGGCTGAGATTGTAGCGGCGGATTACGCATTGAGGACACTTGGGATCCCAAGCATCAGTGCATGGGAGACTTTGATGAGGACGCCACCAAGAATAGTCTTTTATGACGATAATCAAGCGATGATCAATGTTATGAGGAGTGGGAGGAATCCCACGATGCGTCACATGGAGCGCACTCATGGTATTTCCATCACTTGGTTGTATGAGATGTTCAAGCGTGACTATCTGTTGCTCGTATATGAGGTTACTGCTCGTATGGCTGCCGATATCCACACTAAAGGGTTCGATGATGCCAACTCATGGAAACATGCGTGCATGCTGATCAATATACTGAGCGACGATGGTCTGCGCAGCCAAGCATTGCTCGACTTGATGAAGCCAACTCATGATGGGTTGTCTTACGCCAAGCAGCTCCAGAAAGACCGTCACAGTAAGGTGCCAACATATCCTTACACCACCATTCCGGTTGTCCCGCCACAACTGTATCAGCCGGGACTTTCGAGCAAAGAGGGACTGCAAGAGATCCCTGGATACGACCCCTACGTTATGGTTCGTACTCCCAAGCTGTACAGGCTGCGTCCACCACGGGCTCCGCCTGATATGGCATACCTTCGCAGCACTTGGATCTTGCAGGACGCGCAATGGCAACAGATCGAGGATAAGGTCGACCCTAACTTAGAGCCCGTTCGGTTTGACCGCTGGGTCGAACGTGCGTTCTTTCAGTTTCATCCTTTGTCTTCTCCGTTACCCGAAGCGTCCGCTCCTGCGTCTGGTCATTTCAACGCTGCGATCCTTCCACGTCTTTTGTTTAGCTTGCGTCCGCTTGTCCAATGTCGCGAGTTGCAACAGACTCTCCGTGATTCGTCCTTGTACTTGTCGATTCATCACTGCTCGACCTCTGCCTTACATGTGCTCAACGCCCTGACACGCCTTGTGCATGGGGGGAATGGGGGGTCTGGGGGGTCTTCGATGATTTTCGACAATTTTGTTTCGGATCCTGAAGAGCAAGAGCACTCAGTTCACGATCATTGGGAGGTAGACGAAGAAGCTAGAACGCTAACAAGAATACACTCGTCTCCTAGGAGAAAGGCGTTCTGCCCGGGTGACGCGCCATCTTGTCCAGTCGACATGTCACGGATCAAAGACGATAGGATGACTTACCGTCAAGGAAGTCAGTTCGAGTCATCAGATTTTGAGGATTGTGTCAAGGACTATTGGCGACACTCAGGTAGAGGTACGCATACCAAAACGCACCTCCGATGGATAGGCAAGACTGTGTTCACCCTTAGGGGAAACGACGCTGAATCGGAAAACGAGGAAGCTCAATCGGCTGCAATAGCATTATGTAGCACCCCAAAGCGTATGAAAACGATCCCATTGAAGGATATCATTGTCCCAACGTTCGTCTCCGTTAGCAAAGCCAAGAGCGAGGAGAGCAAAGAGCACAGAATAGTTGATGTCAACTTGAGACGACATGATGGGGAGATTGCATATCGGTACCAGTTCGTGTTGTGCGAAGAAGATGACAACCTAGCCGCCCGCGACGAGCAGATGGTAATTGATCTGTACGACATAGGTAAAGAACCCGCATTCATCCTACTGTGTTCAGAGGAATGTAATCACTTCACCCATTTAGCGGCGAAGCACGATTGCACCATCGTCACTGTATCTCAGAGCGATGACCTCACTTCACCATACGGAATTGCACGTGCGCTCGCAGCAGTACGCTCGGAGAAGGATGCAGTAATGTTTGCAGGACCCTGTACAGGCGGATCAGCATGGTCGAGATACAACGCTAAAGTCAGCGATGCGATAGCTAAATCTATAGAGCTTAAGCGAGCGCTATACTGGGACCTTTGGGAACGTTTTGAAACTGTTATGACTCGTGTTTTGAGGATCGGAGCCGCAGCACTGTTTGAACTACCAAGATACTGTGCCTACTGGAAAGATCAAAGGGTTCAACGTTTGTTGAGCGGCACTGATTGCGACTGTCATGTGTTTGATGGATGTATGTACGGGTTAGGTGCTGAGTTCAACGATTCGCACTCCAACAAGAAACTAATCAAGAAACCTTGGGAGATTGTATCATGGAATCTTGAGTTTGGCGACCAGCTCAGCAGAACATGTGACAAGAGCCATAGCCATAGAGATTGTGCAGGTAAATACACTAAGACTACTCAATTATATAATAAGAAGATAGTCGGCATTATCCTGAAGACCGTGACCAAGAGAATCGCTGAATTCCAGAAGTCTGAGAAGATGATGCATGCCGTTCCGTGCCTTATGATTCGAGCCTTGGGTAGTTCCTTCAACGAACGATCAGTGTGTGATGCAACATCAAACGAGACTGTATACGCATGTGATGAGCATGGGACACAAATATCACACGTACGACGGATCGAACCACATGGCATTCATAATTTTCAGGCCTGTTGTGTTTGTTTGTGTGACCACAGCACTGCTTCACCCGTACGCTTCAGCGACGTGGCTATGGCTTCTGTTGGTGGTGTCATGAACTATAACAGCAACACGAGCGGCTACCCGACTTTCATCATCAAGATCCTCGATGGCCTGGTTGAGATGAAGGAGAGAGGGCAGATCACCCTACCTCCAAGGATGTCGAGGAGTACGCATGGGTTGGATGTGGTTGAAGCATGGATTGCCGTCGGCATTCCTCCGCTCGTCCCGTTATCCATCAACTATGCAATGTCCAGGACAAAATCCGATGACATCAAGTTCTTGACCGCTTCACTGAAGAAGTTAGTGGGCTACATGAACGAGGACGAGAAGAAAGAGAAAACTGGCGACTTGGCAAGACGCTATAAGCTATCCATGGCCACCATTAAGGGGCGCTTCGGGAACGATGCGAGTGGGGTTTTCAGCAACCTTTCTCGCTACCTTGTGGAGCCGGAGGAGATTGGGGCGATCGATGACTTATGGGACGACGTCCGCGACTTCATCAACAGCGGCAGACTCAATGACACTATGGTTGCCTACCAGCAATGGAGGAACCTGTCCGGGTCGGCCAATGAGAGCATGAACATGCGTGAAGCCGCGGATCCGTCAGATCACGTCTATGCTACCCGCCTCGAGAGTTACTACACGATCTTCAGCTCGATCTTCTATCACACCTCTGACAAACTCACCAGTCGAAACGCGAAGGAGAAGGTACAAGAGCTGATAGAGACGGTGAACAGAGAAATCCGCAACATGGCACTGGCAATAAGGGTCCACAACTCGGACAGCGCGTTGGACAAGATCCACGTGATCGATGTGCTCGAGGACCTGATAGCCAGGAAGAGAGGATTGCCAAAATACAGGTCGGCGGCTCAGAACCATATGGAGACCTTTCTAGGCTCCATGAGTGTAATGGTACAATACCTTGACAACTGCAAGCCTCCGGTAGCCCTGATAATACCAGACGAACTCAGATTCATGAGGGAAAAAGTCATCCCGATGATCAATCAGTGGATCGCGGTTGAACCCACAATTTTTCGAGTTCAGTACAACGCAGCTGCGGCGGAGAGCGGAAGGCAAAATGAGTACAACCGGCGGAGCAGCGCCTTCAAATCCTACACCGAATACATCGAGGAGATGAAGAAGAAAATCGAGGACAAAGTTATCCCCTCGTTACCATTTTGGGACATGGTGGAAAGTGAAGGTCCTGAGCCCCCTGACGTTGCTCATAGGCCAAAGTGGTGCCCGCCGCTTCAGATCTACGGTGACTTTGCTAGGCCGAAGGCCAAACCAATGCCTCGCGCGCCAAGACCTCCTCCACCGTCGTCGTCATTTGAACAGCAGAACTTTTCGGAGCGTCCTTCCGACAGTTCAACTGGACATGAGCCGGCGTCCTCCAAGCGGTGGGGAAGGACAGGTGGATCAACATCCACTGGTGCGGCATCAAGGGACATCTCAGTCACTACGTGGTTTAGAATGCCGTTACCGATGGGGTCGTCCAAATACTACGTATTTGGGAAAGACTATTTTTCGCAAGACATGAAGGTCTACGCAATGGTCAGCACCAATCAGGTGCCATCCGGGCACATCGTAGAAGGTCCCTGTACCGTTAACGGACAGATGACATGGTTGCAGTACTTACGAAGGTTGACGTCGTATTTGATGTTCTGGCATGGGGGGTACCAAGAGTCGGTGATCGATCGGAACTACTACAAAGAAGACGCCCATTGGTTCGCTCAATATACCAACATCTACGACTCAACACAAGTGTCACTTGCTGGAGGGCTACCATCTCCGAGAACGCTATACAACCTTTGTTACCCAATGGAAGCCAAGGTGATTGATGAAGCGGAATTGGAGCTGAGGATGCGTGAGACATTGAAGGGCTTCATCCCAAGTGTCACGTGCCAGCCAGCGACTCGCACCAACGACGGTGAGAGTGTGCACTATGAGTTCATCGGCGCCATGAAGACCAGTAAGGTGATTTTGATGTCTGACTTCGAGTACATCACAAAATCGAATTCCGGAAAACAGACAGTGTTCGCCCAGAGCTTATTGTCACTTGGATGGGATAAGGTTATCAACATGTCATGTACGCCTGAATACAAGAAGGGGGTGATGACGGATCCATATGGTTTCATCAATTTCGTTCGTGATCGAATTGATGATGTCAAACGCCATGAACCCACATCCATCCATGTGTGGTTGTCGTTGAGCAATCTAGTGACTGCGGGCGAGAAGGGGACATACAAGACTGTGATTGTTCCCACGGACTTCGTTCCAAGACTTAGGGATGTGATCGTCAAGCTTGACGCATGCTGCCAACTACCTACCTTCGTGAGGATTTGCGCAGACGTGGAGTTTCACCATGCCGTCGGTTCGTTCGGCAAGATCGCCAACATGATCAAGGACGAGCTGTCGCTGAATGGCATGATGTCCACAACGTCGGACAGATTCTGGCGAGCCATTTCGGTCGCCGGAAGCGGTCACCCCTACTCTATGAAGTCTGGAACCTCTTTGGTCCACGCTGTCATGGAAAAGCACTTGTTCAGAGAAAAGATGCTCGCTTCTTGCTTTATGGCACCGGACCCCTTGACCGAAGCGAATAGCCTCCATGATCCCAACTTGGAACACGTGTTGCAGGACAAAGAGAGGTTGTATCAGTACTTGTTCGGAGATTCCGTGAGAGGAAGCCATGCTTATCAGTCCACCGCGGAGCCTTCAGGTGAGAATGAGTCTGAGAGGAGGAAGAGGGAGAAGGTAAGGAGAGAGAACAAGATGCCATGGATGGATGAGTACTGGGGAGTCCTTCAGCCAGAACCAATATACTCAAGGACTCAAAGGTGGTACGTCATTGATGACTTTAAGGAGGGTGAGGAAATTTGCTGCGATTACTGTCTGTTCTGCAATCCCATAGACTTCGAGTTGAAAGATGATTGCTATACGGAATGCATCAACGGAGCAGCAAACAGATGCCGTGGGATGTCCGCAGAAGACTACGTCCAGAAGCGATTTCATGCATGTGCGCGATTGCTTCACAACTTCGGCATGGGGCAAACGGTATCTTCTCCCACCATCGTAATCTCCGAGATGAACCCGCACGATGACTTGATGAAGTTTTTACACGAGGCGATGATCATCTTCAATGAGAATCCAGGTCTCCAGAAGGAGATTTCGTTCTTCGGGGGGATCAGGTTGTCATCAACAATGACGGAGAACTTCTTCAAAACGAGGAGAGGACCCAGCATCCATGTGGAAAAGCAGATAGCCGGCAGCGCCAAGTACTTCCAGGGATCCTATGACCTTGGCAACGTATGCTACACCAAATACCTCAAGGCCATACTGGAACCCGATGTATTCCGCACTATATTCGGAGATGATCCCACGGAGGAACGGGTAGGTGACATGGTGGAAGCGCTGCTGGGCATGTTCGAAATTGCTCAACTCCTCAGGCACATGTTCAGGAGATGGGGTGACATCGAAGCTTTGAGGACGGGATTAGAGGAATCCATCAAACGCGTCACTGCATCGCTGTACGACAGGACAACATATGAGAACCGAAAGCGATCGATGATTAGAACCATGGACCCGCACTCTGATGAGGCGGCAAGCGTGGCGCTGATTCTCGTCCGCATGAGGACTATGCCGCTTCCTGAATTCGACATCGACCACTTCTTCGAAATCGGAAAAGAACCAGAACAGGGAACAGGAGCCACTGGCGAGCCCGAGGCCGAGGGTGTCGATATGGAGACTGAAAGCGTACAGGAGAAGGAGGAGCAAGATGTTGACATGTCCGACCCGAAGGCATCAATACTGCATGCCATCGACGAATTTGAGAAGAAGATCGGGCGGGCAGAATTCTGCATCCACTGCATGGAGTCGGGACACACAACTCTCAATTGCGATAAGACCCTTTCATCCTCACCTACAGTCACCTCGGTGTTGAGTGATTGGAAGAAGAGAGTGAAGGGAGAGGTTGCACCCGACGATGTACCATCAGGACATCCAACCGAACAGCCTAAGAAGAAGAAGCAGAGAGCGTCGCCCACTCCAGATAGAAAGGTCGACAGCGAGTTCAGGCGCAAAGAAATGTTAAAAGCAAGAGTCGTGACAATGTTCGACCATGACGGATTCACCTTGATCGAAAGTGCTGATGGAGTCGAAGGAGGACCACATTCCTACAATGGGCGGAAGCTTGTGGAAGCAGGCCCTAAGGATATGAAAGAGGTGTATGAATTTGTCGAGAAGGCATTTGTGCACTCCAGTTCCCTCACACCAAAGGCATGTCATCACTTCTATCCCCTACCAACACGGAGGGAGAAGGGATACAAGCCGATCGACCCCATGACGATGGTCGGGAAAGTTGAACTAGTACCGATCAACGGAGTCACTTTCGCTGCAAAGAACTCCGACTACGGCAACCACAAGTATCCGACTCCAGACTGTCGAGTACCTGAATACAGCCAAACGAGCCAGGCCCTGAGTCGTCGATTGGGAGCGAAGTTGAGACATCGAATTGGACGCCAGTTCAGGACAGGAGGAAGACTCGCACCAATCAAATGCGATGAAGGCGCATGGGTGTCATGGGAAGACCTGTTAGGTGATAATGCAGTTTGGGAAGACGGTTATCACTACGGCAACATAGATATCGTGACCAAGAAGGCGCGTTTGGAGAAGTACTTCGACCAAAACTATGAGTGTTTCCGCATGACCAAGAGGGTCAGATTCCAAATGTTGGCGGTCCGCGTTCACCCTGATGAACTCAATGAGCCTGATGACCCGATGGAGAAGGAATGGATTAACGAACTCAAGGACATGGGAATCTCTAAAGGAAGACTCCACCATAGCGATGGGTGGTGCTTTCCCGTGGCTGTAAGAGCAACCTCGGCACACTCAACGGACGGCGGAGGTTATGACGTTACCATTGACATCGACCACATTGGGTCGAGAATGACCAACGACATGGCCCTATCTATGGTGACTGCATTTCACGCTACCAATCTCGGAGCGCTGACTTCAATCATGCGACGAGGGCTAGTGCCGGGAGGTCTCGGTTCATCGGGAAGGGATTCTATCCACTTCACATGTTTTCCGCCATGGGCCTGGGAGCAGGGCTACAAGGGGAAACCTTGGCTGGGTCGTAAGGTTGCAATGAGGGATCGCCCAGTGGTTCTCTACATTCCGGTGTGGAAGCTGCAGGAGTACGGACTTCTCATCTCAGCGACTGGCTCTCTATTGGTCGAGAACGTCGTTCCCTTCGATGAGGTTAAAGGGGCATGGTTGCAATGCGACAATGCAGAACCCGGACAGCCTGAGAAGATCGAATGGATCCGGTTACTCAGTGGGGAACCCGACCCTGGAAGCTACCTTGTTCTAGAGTCCAAATACGGAAACCCGATCATGATTCCACGCTTTCAAAAGCTTGAGAGCTTAGCGGTTGAGGTTCAGGACGATACCTACTCCGAGGACGACGCCAAAATCTCAAAGCTGTTGGGTATGATCGAGGAGAGTGGTGTTTACCCAGAATATGATAACACCGAGTGGCAGGAACTCTTCGAGGAGATCGTGTACCGCCGAGCGATGAAAGACTATGATTCAAGGCCGTGTCCTAACTGTCTTGGCGAAGTCGATGTGCGATTGACGATATGTCCGCACTGCGTAGCGGTTTTGATCGCGAATGGGAAGCTCACACATGTGGTACCCAAGGAGACAAGGGACCGCAATCAACGATCACCTCCGAAAGATGTCCCAGCCAGTTCTTCCGGTGAAACAACCTCTGCTGCAGGTGCAAACATCGATGAAGTCATCAAGAACGCACGCAAGACAGCCGAAGAGGTCATTGAGATCGAGGAATCCGAAGGAGAGGAAGAGGAGGAAGTTCCTATCATTTTGAAGGAACGACCGGACGAAGCTGAAGGCGAGCCCGAGTATCGGGAGGTCCCTCAAGATGGATACGGGAATGAACTTCCGAAGCCTTTCCCCTTCGCAATTGACGAATTGCCGCAAGAAGCTGCGATCCCCATCGACCACAACTTTGCCGTCACACAGCAATTTGATCTGAGGTTGATGAAGTTGATCAAGGGCTTGGCCAACGCAACGTTCGACATCAACTGCTTTGAGAGTCGTGAAGATGTACTGCGAATGTTCGACGATGGACAGCGGCATGACACTCCGCACAATAGATGGCCAATAGTACCGAAAGATCCGGATACTGGGTTTCCAAGACGTCTCAAGAGAGCCGAGGTCGTAGGTATGAGCAGATGGACCGACGACGTGTTTGCAGCAGAAGCGTGGCAGATCTATGAATTCCACGCCAATGTTGTTCATCCGATGATGATCACTGCAATCCGCTGCGGGCTTAGCCACAAGTACCTCAAAGAGGTCGGCAGCACTCAGCGCAACACGAGTGATCCAAAGGCTCGAAAGTCTGAGACCCAGGATGAGATCATCGAGAAATTGGCATTCATCTCAAATTTCATCAGACGCATGATCAAGAAGACCTTCGGAGCGAGCCGATATAGTTACTACCAGAAACCAGATGACGAAAGTGCCGCTCCATACAAATTCATCGACATTAGTCCCGCCATCAAATCGGAGAGGAAGAATGTCACGAAGGAGATCCTCGTTGCATGCCGCTACTATGGCATAGAGGTATCCGATATCCAAGAAAGGAAATTGAAGTCCTTCGAGGAGCAGATCCGAGCGGGAAATCCAAGGAACGTTGAGCTCATCAAGGACTACATTGGCTTTGTCGGCGCTGACTACATGCGACAACTCACGAATGGTTGAGCATTGGGGTCATACCGACATGCTACTTCCGGTACTTCAAGTACTGAGGGATCGCGGGTAATTCATGATGACCGTTTTGGCATCATGGGAGCGAGATAGGATTGTGTCTCACACCGTTGGTAATCGCATGATACCATAGGTAGGTGCACGTTTTCCGCTTGTAGCTCCATTGCCTGTTTGATCCAACTTTCAAGCGAATGCAAGATCTTTTGCTAATTCAATTCAATAGGACATACTGGTTGACCTCCAATACACTTTTGAGAACGTGATTCGTTCTCCGGTTTTTACATCCACTCATCTCCCTTCCCCGTCGAAGTACGGATGTGGGGGGTGTCAATAGGGATGGGGTCCCAGTATAGTCGCTATACAGGTACATGCCATATACTTTTGGCTCAAGTGCCCAACCAGGTAAAAAGGAGCTTTAGCGCGCGAGCTTCATGTTGACCTAAGAGCTAGAACGGGGCCAGGGCACACCTTTCCATCCGTTCGCATATTTTGTGCTTTTTGGTTTATAGGGTGTGAAAGGTAGCCTCAAACACACAGGTCCTTTACTGAAGTCTTGGACCAATATGTGCATGGGTCCTACCTGACGGCCAAAGCCTGGAACTCATGCGTTTTGCTGGAGTGGCTGCATGATGCCTCCCTGCGTGCAGCGACAATGGACTTTCCTCGAGACACTTGTTCTTGAGTGTTGCGGGGTTGTTCTTGCTGTGACCTGCTTCAGCACTGATATAGATCTGCTTAATGCATGGAATCACCACCAGTGTCTAGATCTGTACTTTGGGAATGGGTGCATGGTGCAGCAAGGACAGGCCATTGGGGAGATGGCTTCAAGGTGAGGTGCAAGCTGGACGACAAAGCTGGCCAGATGACCCTTTGCTCACGCTGAACCCGTTGGCTTCGCCATGCAAATGCTTGTTGATGCCTTTTGGCCATGTCACATGTCACATCCAACATGTGCGTCCTAAGGCAAGCTTTGTGCGAGTGGTTTGGCCGGTGTGAGCAAGCTCCAAGGTTCTTGTGATTTTGGTTGCAGTTCAAGTATATTTAAAAAGGTTTCGTGCAAGGGGTATGTGGTTGTGTTATGCTTTTGGCCACACTTCATTAATAGGTATTGTGTCCATATCGGTCATTTCCTTGTGCCTAGGTCCCAGGAGCAAGCAGATTCAATCCATGCGGCTGGAATGCGGTTCCTTCGATATCACACCCACCTCCTCAAAGTCTCTTCCAGGACACTAGAGTTGACGTTGACTGTTCTGGGGATTTGTGAAGAATTGTTGGTGCAGTTTGTTTTTATGTTCAACCTGTGGCAGTTTTTGTTGGGGCAGGATGGGGTTGCAGTGCTGGTTTGTAAAGCCAAAATGCATATGTTCAAGCACTTGCTGGAGCGCACCCGCAAGTTCAGATCCTTGATTTGATGATCCACCCTGGTGTTTTCCTATGCTTTACTTCCTGGTAGGGTTTCCATTGTTGGTGGAGATGCCTTGGTGCTCCCCCTGAGGGCTCCAGCTGATTCCAGCTGATTTCTGTGGTGCATGTGGCTAAGGATACAACAGCCCCTTTGCGCATTGCTTCTCGGAGGAAGACACGATGAAAAAGGTGTCGGCGATGATCTGGCCGTCACATGGAACCCTATCTGTGCAAGATAGCCAGGCTGGGGCCAGGTGTTGGAGGATGTTGAAAGAAGTTTGCAATTGTTCACGGTATAAACTCAATATATTTTGATCTACAGTGCCTAGGGTTTTGTAGGGACCATTCCTGGTCTGTTGGTTTTGCAGGGCCAATTCCACGTGTTTGCACGTGCTTTTTTGGCACGTGTTTGGTCAGGTTGAGATGTGCAAAGAAGCGCATTTGGAGGACTGCTTTTGGGGAGGTTTTTGCTTACACGCAGGCATTGGTGTACTGTGGGTTCGAAAACCTGCCAAAAGCATGCAAAACCTGGTCCCTTATGTCATCGAGTACTGTGTGGGTATGATCCATCAGTCTTGGATCTATAGAGATTTTGCATGACTTTGCTCTCTTTTGACACCGTTTGCAGGACCAACATGGAGCAAGCTTGGCGACGCTGATGGAGAGTGGAAAGAAGGGGCGTGTTTCCGATCGTCTCGTAAAACTCGATCGTTTGCACATGACCTCGTTTCCCTTGACTCCCGGACTTGGAGGGATATATATATATATATATACAAATATCCATTAGCTGTTTGTTGTCCAAGTTTCAGCACTGTGTGGCCCATGTGAGCACGGCACTCCATTGGGGTTCCGTTCTTCGGCGTGGAGTGATGTCCAGAAAGTCTGGAATGATTGGGCTTTTGGCAAAACACCAGCAGTCTTTGTTCAAGGTGTTTTTTGCAAGTCTAGCCGACTAGCCAGAAGAGATGATCGCCAGCCTGGCCGCAGGAAGGCCCTCTTTCTTTCTTTAAAGATCCGAGCTAAAAGATCGCTGCTGAGGCATGACATGGGCTGGCCCGAGAGAAAGGTCTTTGGCAAAATCCGCTACATGAACTATGCCGGGTGCAAGAGGAAATTCAATGTGGAGGCAGTGTCTGGACATTCCGAAGCTGCTAGTTTCAGACAAGTCCCACAAAGCACAACACCAACATAGACTGAACTGACTGAACATATTCAGAAATTGTAGTTTCAGGACCCTCAAAATGAATCAAACTCGCATGATTCTCCCTATGTGTTGAGGCCTTCGAAGCGCGATACCCGGCCAGGGCCCAAGGCGCTCGGCGGGGGTTTTCGCAGAAGCTTGAAAGGTCTCCGAAAGCCACCCGGCATGTCTATACCTGGACCCGACTTCGGTCGTGGAAAATGGGAGTCTGACCCGAACCACAAAAAGCAGGAGTATTTGTACCATCTTGTGCCCATTTTTCTGAGGTATGAACTGAGACTCCAGGTGTCGGGAAAAGACTCGTTTTTTCGCTTTTTCGGGTCCCCAGACTGGGACACAGGTGTGAGAATTCCTCCGTGACCCGGAGTCTGGATGCTTCTGAAATATGTATTGAACGGAAATTTGGAGAAAATTCTCCAAGGGATTGCTTGGTCACTCTAAGTCTGGCATGCCCATGTGTTCTCGACTTGGAGGACTGAGCTCAGTTTGGAGGGTGTACTGGTTCGTAAAGCATCCTGGAGATACCATACTGTAGACAAGCATCCAATGTGTTTGCAGCCAGAAGGTATGGATGGTTTCGATTGTTCTGGAATTGAATCATGCTAGGAACTTCGACAGTGATTGGGGTGGGCCCACTTCATCAGGTTTAAGCACGGAAATCATGTCACCTGGAAAAAAAGGAGAAACTCCAAAATTATGTTTTGCGGCAGGTACCAGATCAGTCTTGGGCGTTTGAGGGTTGGAGAGATGTTGCTGTGGGATGTCTCTGGAGCTTTTCCACTGGGAGGGTAAAACTGGTTCACCACTACCGGTTAGACCGTCTAGTGCTAGCAAGAAAGCTGTTACTGGAATGTCGTTGGAATCTCGATGCCCATTGTCTCACCAAAAAACAGACTATAAACAAAAAAGACCTGAGAAGTGCAAGAAACCTCCCAAGATGAACTAAGTAGTGGCCTTGTCATATGGATCATCCTGGAACAACCCAGATTTGCCGGGTGCCCGGGTGCCTTCCAACGATCAACCTGTGGCCTGTTCCTCCTGACTTTTGGAGGTCGATCTGCATACAGATCGAACATCGAGCAACGTTTTCCCAGTGCTTTGAACAAACATCCTCCGCCTCGATTTCGAGGATGTGGCCTCTCAGAGTTTGGTCAAAGCCTTCATCCACTTTCAAATGAACCAAGCACGGCTGAAATCCCAACTCGCCAGGCCCAAGGGCCCCTCTTTCAGGCGCCACCCACCAAGCCTCGCCGCGCGAGCCAAGGCATCGAGCGGCGCGAGCTCGAAGAGGCGCGCTTTGCAGCGACGTCGCGCCGTTTGGCGCGACGGCGCCGACGCGTTTGGCACAGCGACGGCTCCGATGTTGGAACAATACCGCACTTTGAGAGGGAGAAAAGAGCACCAGAGGTCGTGGCTGTCGTCGTCTCCAAATTGTGCCACCCATGTTGGGTCCAAAAACTGAATTGGGTCCTTCAATAAAGGGGCCTAGCACTGATGCTGAATCATGTGCTTTTTTCTCGAGACAGCCTAGGTGTTGGGGAGGTCAAATGTGATCATATTATGTACAGTGTAACGCATTATATATCAAGTGCAGCTTTGATTTCTTTTTGATTTCAGTTCTTCAAGGCTCTATTGATGGATCACTAGAATCAGTTGATCACTGTTGAAAGATGAGGATTACCTCCAGATGGAGGGTTCAAACCCGTCGGGTGCACAGTGCACAGTGCACGTGATTGAAGAAGCACTTTGAGGATTAGGATTTCCATGCAACTCGCTCCGAATTTCGACCACCATATGGAGCAATCTCTTCTTCGAAACATGGCCAGGTAGACCAGACCTGGCAAATCTCAGTACCATGAAGCTGGGGACCAAAAAACACGTCGAATGCACGCGTTATACAATATGATTCAACATGCTGAAGGTCATGTTGGGATCAAAGACCTTTTGGTGCTTTTGCTGCTCCCATTTGAACCAAGCGATGAGTTCAGCACTGGCACCGCAGGGCGAAGCGCGCATGAGAGCCTATGGTGTTCGGAGCTCGACTGATCCGTTCTTCTCGGTCCCCAGGGGGGGCGGACCTGAAGCAAACAGTCAAAAACACGCGGGGCTACACTTAGAGGAACACAGACATCTACTGAAGCTGAGGAGCTGAGGGCGCTGGAAGGGCAGAAAGGGAAGTTTTGTAGTTACTTCTTGATGAAGCATGTCTGCACCCTACTGTCCTCAATCAATCCATGAGCCTTTGTTTCTGACATGAAGTCGTAGGCAGGCCTGCCTCATGCTGCGACATAAGTTGCCTCGGTCCAACAACCTTAGTCCATGATGGCTTTGTTTGTCAGGTCCGCCGTGGCATCGGCGAACTGTGATGCAAACGGGTCCAATGCGACCGGTTTAGAAGGACTGTGACTGAGGACTTTCAAGCTCGGTCGGTCAAAAGGTGAGGCTGCTGGAACCGCAAGCAGGGGAGGTGAATTTTTCTGTTGAATCTGAGCCAATCTATGCTATCACTACGCTCTTCAGTTCCACGACTGGAGGATGTACGGGGAACGTTGCTGGGATACTCGGCATAAGGGAATCACTGCACACCCAAACTTCCCAAACTTGTGACATCTGGAGTATGTGTTCTCAGGTGGTTCAGTTTACATTTGACAGGTTTCTTTGTTCAGGAAGTGCACAGTTGCTTGCACCCGGCCCGCGCGCCCCAGATGGGAGTTGTGGTGAAGCGCGCAGTTTCTTCTAAATTCATTCTCCATCCCAAGTCATGGTTGACGGGTGGCAGACTGCTACCAGCTCAGGCAGGCTCCCAGACTGGTAGCAGTCTGATGCAAGATGGACCCCTACAGGACCTCTACTACCTGGAGTCGATCTGTTCGTACCTTGGAAAATGGGTACAAGTACCAGTACTATCCTGTCTGGGTCATCAATGGACTACTACCCTCCCCTACCCTCGGGACTTCCAGGTCCAGGACACCCAGGTCCTATGGTCCAGATACGGTCCACGCCGCGCCCCAGCTTGGTTGCAAGGCATGCTTTCAACGTAACCCTTTTTCAATTATAGTATTCCAGGTTCTCTGAACCTTTGAGGTGGATTGAAACGGGGATTTGAGCCGCAAGGGTCGGGCTCCTATATACATGGCTCTTGGGAAATGGTTTTGGCGTTTTCTTTTCTGGACAATCATGATCAGGGTTTGTGGTTTTCTAAATGATTTACAGGAATATTTCTTTCGTGTTTGATGTGTTCTTTCGGAGCCCTCTATCACATCACCTATACCATCATATACCAGACTGTGGCGTGTCCAGCATTTGGCAACAACATCTAAGAACTAAATCAACACTCCATGGATTATGATGTTTTTACCTACCTTGACCCCTGCAAGCAACTACCCCAATTGATCGCGAATCCTATGCCAATCCCAGTCAAAACGTGGTGCCGCCTGAAGCGTCGCCTGAAGCATCGGGTCTTCCTCGCCGCCATGTCTTGGCTCCGCACGTAGATCGCGCCGATCGAACCGCTCCGTCCCCGACGGTGCCGCGGTGCGGAGCCGGGGTGGAGGCGGGGTGGGTAGCGCGAACGGGTGGACGGTGGTCCATGACTGGTCGACGTAGAGGTGCCAGAGGTGCCAGAGACTAACAGAGACGATTTGCCATTCATGGTTTTGAAGTGCAGTTTGCTTAATTAATCATCCACTGATCAACTCGAACAAATCTAAAACCTGTTGGTCTAAAACTGCCACTTGCGCTGCTCGTACCATGCGAACCCTCAGCTGTTCCTTTCGGAATTGCCACATGCGACATGACGCCTGTTCTCTCTCTGCGCTGGTGTGGATTCTGCGAGCGTTTCGTCGGGTGGACGATGGTCCACATCACCGAAGAAGCAGAAGAAGCTGTTCACGTTGGCAGAAGAGCAGCTGTGGCGTTGTTGGGTTGTTGGGGGTTATGGCTAGTATTGCTGGCCGCCAATGAGCATGTCAGAAGAGCAGTGGCGACCTTGATTCACCCCCGAAGATGGACAGGATGGGCTCCCAGACATACATTTTTCCTCGGGTTTCGAGGGAGACGGCTGGACCAATTCCTTTCTCCCACTTGGACCGGAGTGTTCGCTCCCAGTTCCTTCCGGTGACTCCTGCGATCCCTCTTGGGACTCCGATTCGGAATCTCTGCACCCCTCAGACGGTCAGCCGGAAGGTCCATATGCTGAAAGCTGGGGAGCCCAAGCAGCGACGCGGAGGCGACGCGGAGCGAAGAGCGGAACCGCTTCGGTGTTCAGAACGGGTTTGAAAAGCCCGAGAGAGACTTGCTATCATTAGACAGTGTGTAAGGAGAACACAATGCATTCAGCTTAATATATATAATATGAATATACACACTAGCATATATATTAGACGTATGTATTCACTATGATTTCAATTAGACATATAACGTCTTCCTTGAAGTGACATGAACACCTGTCACTGCTTAAGAAGTGACACTCATCCTTCTGCCGAAGCTTTGTAGCTTTGCTTTCCTTCCGTAATATTGATGTCCCATGATGGAGAGAACTCGTGGCTCTTAAACCTCACGCTCCTCCCAAACAAGAACGCTGCGCTTTTTTGGTGGTCTCAAATGCCCTAGCTGGGCAAAAATTTAGGTGGATCAAGACCTCTGGGCTGTGTTTGGGAGTTGCATTTTTCTGCACTTCCGAAAAAACACGCCCATCAGAAAACATTCAGTTCAGTTCGCCACACCTTGTTGACGAAAGGCTCGCTCCGGCCCAGCTTATTGGATCGTTGGCTCCGCTCTTCACATTCGGTTTGCAGATGTTTTGTGAAAGCCCCCCGATTCTTGAGTTCACGAAAATGACTCAAAGAGTTGAGCTGGGGAGGTGAGGACCTCATTTTGGGGCATCCAGAAAAAATGGTTCCTTCGAATGGTTGTGGACTTTGTCCCTCATTGTTCCCAGCTCCAATTTTGCTCCGGTCAAAGTGAGTGCTCATCGCCATGCAACCGAACACGACCCAGCCTCTTTCAACCCCAACCCCTCTCCTTTCCTCACGCGGGAGCTGGCAATTTGGCGGCGTGTGGCGTGCGGACGAACTGAGGGTCTCTCAACTGGAGTTTTGGAGGTGCAAACAGACAAGGGTATCTCACAGGCGGGATGACCGTGGGTCGCAAGTGGGTCGCAGGTTTCAGGTGGGTCGCATGGAGCAGTTTGCGCCAATGATCCAGAAGGTTTTGGTCGT
Organism: Durusdinium trenchii; assembly: GCA_963970005.1. Taxonomy (NCBI): domain Eukaryota; class Dinophyceae; order Suessiales; family Symbiodiniaceae; genus Durusdinium; species Durusdinium trenchii. The sequence goes on along the minus strand of CAXAMN010022751.1, from coordinate 757,717 downwards.
GCATTCTTTGAAGGAGTTGTGGCATGAGGGGAAAAAGACCTACTCTCCAAATACAAAACTGTCACGTGTTAGTGTTGCCCTCTTGCTTCCAAAGCCCTTGAAAGCCGAGCTGTAAAGTCTCAGATAAAGAAAGAGTATTTTTACTGCACGAATGTTCTGTGTGAAGCATGTGGACGTTCTTGGACTCCCAGAGCAGCAATGATTCTGTTCGAGTTAAAGAATTGGGGGGTCTGTTTCGCACTGAGGCCTGTGTTGTTTTGTGTTGTTGCCCAATGTTTGCTCATGCCTCTTCGGAAGGATGACAGTTATGTCACTGGGGACGGCTTACAGCACCAATCAAGAAGATCTCGGTGGAATCTAGGTTGCTAGATGCCACGGCGACGAGCCAGTTGTCCTTGTTTTACTTTTCCATGCCTTCAGCCTCCATAGCCATCTCAGCCATCCGAAAAGCAGCCTCGAAGAAGCGATGAAAGACACCAACAACGCCACCTCAAAGGCACCAACAAAAACGGTCAGGCCGTTTCTGGTGGTATCGCGGTCAGGCCGTGAGGTCATGCCGCGAAAAAAGGAGATCGATGCCGCCGCCAGCTAGGTCCTGGTAGGTCATCCCATTCTGGAAGAAGAACAGATTCTTATCTTTCGACTCGCAACGAGTCGGTGCTTGCCGTGAATCTGTTCATCTTCTGTGGTTGACCACAGGGTGAACCAGGGTGCCAGGACCGCCATGTGATGTGGGTTTGTATTCCAACCCCCTGGTCCAATGGTTTTTGGCCTGTTTCCCGAACCGAACCCAGGGGGTCAGTACACCTAGAATGATCGGTCTCCCTATTTTGAGAGCAGAGCGGACTCCGGACTTCAGTCACTCACGGGGTCCAAGGTTTTCAGAGACCTGGCGGAACGTGGAGCTGAGGCCTTGCGCGGAGCATGGCTGCAGATTGGCAGCTGCGTGCCGGGCCAGGCAGCGATGGCCCGGGTCTGAAAGAGCGTGGGACCGATACATCTCGGCTTCTTGTTCCTATAGGGCTATGGGTCAAAATAGGGGTACCCCCCAACCATTGGTTTATAATGGGAATCCCTACTGAAATGGTGGTTATTGGGGGTACCCTATTTTGACCCATGCCCATAGTAGTAAGGCCAGGAGCTACGTTCGTAGCGTCCTTGCTCCATTCGTAGCGATGCCCAAAATGTGACGTTCGTAGCGTCCTTGCTACTAGAATTCTTCTTTTCAGGTCCTCATAATGGTAGGGGGTTTCTCATTTTTAGGGCATGTATGGTTACGACTCTTTTTTTAGCAACGGCAATGGTTTTGGTGTGTTTTGGTTCGTGATTGCTTTTTTAGACCTGCACTCAGCTTTTCAAATGTTCGCCACTGCACGTGCCTGTCACATGCTGTTACTTCATGCTACTGCTGTGCCTGCGCAACCAAAACTCTGCAATTAGACTGTTGATTCCTAACCCCCTCAAGATGGATTGTAAAACCTCTCCGTATGGGGTGTTGAAATATCATCAACGGTCTACCATTTTTTGATGACTTTGATCAACTTGATGCCTGACAAGGGGTCAACATGGGACTCAACATCTGTTTCTTCCGGCGTGTCCGATCGATTCTGACCGATGTATACCGAGTCATAAACGTTGAATGTTGTTCCGTTTGGATCTCCGTAAATTACAGTACAGTGGTTTCAGAGGTTCCATGGCACAGACCCCAAAAGGTGGTTTAGATGGGGGTCCACTACTAAACCACCAACATTGGGGTCTGTGCCATCTACTCTCAATCGACTATAAATCAATTTTTGGAGCCTACAACATGACCACCTGATTTACTTTCCATGTTTTTTTTTTTGTAGAATGAGTCGGTGAATCCTCAGATTTCGAGCCCTTCATTGTGAATCTGAAGAGACGGTAGAACTGGGCACACATGTTCTATAATATACTCTCGATATCTCGGGGAAATGCCCTTCTTTAAAAGTAGCTTTTGAATCAATCTTTTTTTTTTTTTTTTTCGCCTGCCGTTCATATTTGCTCCGACACATCAGTAGATCGGACACTCGCAATGGCTGCAAAATGACCGTCTCCACCCCATGCCTGACATGGACTCGGGATGCCTGCGCATGCCGCACACGACACATTTCTCCGGTCCGAAGATGTCCTTTTTTACTCTTTGACGTCCCGTGTCGATCCGAGTTGTCGTCCCACAGGTATTATAATACTAGTATTGGTTATCTATATACTAGCTATATAACATCGTCGCATTGTATCCAACAGGTATTGTATCCAACAGGATGCAAAGCGCATGTGTTAGTTTTTGAGAAGGCGGCACAGCTGATGGTGTGCTCGCTCGAGCCAGCCGCTTGGAGGAGTGCTACACAGACCAGATCCACTTGCTCATGCTCTTGATGCTGTTGATCCTGGCCATTGTCAGTATGCTTTGCGCACGACGGCCCAGGAAGCCGTAGCAACACTTCGCGGCCCCAGGACGCAGGCGTTTCTGACCTGCGTTCTCCTGCTACGATGTCTTCAGTCATTACCAACAGAGGTTAAGTGACCTGAACTAGGACCCTAGTGGGGTACCGAACTGGGATAGTCGAACAGTCGGGTTCTGACCCACCTCTGTTGGTATACTATCTAGAAGTCTCTCCACAAAACACGTGAAACATTTCACTTAACTCCTTTGTTCTTACAAATCCCACAAGAAGATGGCCGCCCCAAAGGAAGGTCCAAAGCCAAGGACCGGTCCAATACCCTTGCTCCCAGTTTTGCCAGAGCATGTGAACCAGCAAAGAGCGAAGTCAGAAGTAGAGAATGCAGTCAGCTGAGGTCCGTCACTTCCAGTTCTTCAACTAGGAAGTTCTGCGTTCTGTTCGAAAAAATGGTTGAATACTCTTCTAGAAAGAAGAAGGCAGGCTTGCAAGTCTACGTTCGTAGCTTCTTGTTACTAGTAGCGATGGCCTCCAACCTAATAGCAATGGCCTCCACCTACTAGCTTCTTGCATCTTCTTGCTAATACTCTTCTAGATTCTAGATGCGACTTTCTGTACGCGGAGAGGGTGTTCCTGATTGCTTTTGTAGAAATCAAGCAAGAACTCTGTGAAAGAGTAGGCTTGTTAGGGAGACACCGTCGTCATACGCTGTGGATCAAAAGCCTGGACGTTTTGTTGACAAGGTCATTACCATAGATCTCGGGTCCGTAACTTTTGACCCACCGACAGATGTTTTGCCTTTCTCCGTCAGAAGGGATCGGATCGCTTTTGGACCAAGGCCTTCGGATTCTTCCGAGAGGAGCTTTTCTGCCGCCGGCAGAAACAGCCCACCGGAAACCGCTTGCACGAGTGGAAGTGGTTGCCAGGGTCGTATGCAACAAGCAGCACTGTTCCTAGTTGTGCTGATCACGTGGTTCTTATGTTCCCTGTGGGATCCTGTGGGTAGATCCCCGTACCTGAGGAATATTCTCTATTTTTGCACAGTTCCTAATGCTAATAACAGTTTTGCAAGGAGGCAGCTTTGCAACGTTACCCTTTAGGGCCTGCACGAATCACATGTCAACAACTTCTACCTTCAGGTTTTATGGTGAAGAACAGTATCCTCTGCCGCGGCAATCCATCAACTTCCCTGCTTCCAGACGTGCAAACGGGTTCTTTCGGTCAGTCTCAGGCCCCGACGTCGCGCAACGGTTCAGAACGTGCAGACGTGGTCGTAGTCGTCCGTGTGCACAGACGATCCAACGGGTCGTGTGGACGGGTCGTGGGGAACTGACGGGTCGTGTCTCTGCGACACCCGTGGTCTGGGTAGACCGTTAGAGTTCGACCGGTCTCTTTCGCAGTTCGCTTCCCCGGGTCAAACGGGGACAGGTCTCACGGGTGGTCGTGGACCCGGTCCGTGCGGATCGTGGAAGCGGTCGAAGGGCAGGAGGATCGGAGGATCGGAAGCCCGGTATTTGTGGGCTTTAGAAGTGAGAGACAGTACGGAACTGGTTGAACCCCTTGAGGTAGAAAGTGGAAAGGTGTGGTCTTTTCCTCAAGCTGCTTGGTATTCCTTGGTGGTGATGCAGGTTCAAATCTACCGCATGCTATAGTTTTAGGATGTTTTATGGCATGGCTCAAAATCCCTCGTACTGGTCTCGGAACAGACGATATTGGAAATAGCATCAGGTACCTGCCGTATCCTGCCGAACCCTTCAATCCTTTCCACACCGGTCTCTCCTGCAGAATCCAAACTCGTTGCCGACCAGGCGGCCAGGGGTGTCTCCACCCTTAGACCTCAGGTAATGTATTCACCTCCAGTGACATTCCTTGGCATCATGTCCGTGCGTTCGATTGCACGTCCGTTATGAGGAATGATCCACTGGCGCAAGCGCGCCAGGACAAAGATGAGATGTTCACTCCCCTCACGCCCCAGGTGAGATGCTGAGAGCGTGAGATGTTCACCGAAAAAGAAAAAAGGGTGAAGGGGGGCCAGTTCAAGGAGAATTTGGGTATATAACTGGGTATATATTTGGTTCCCAAAGTGCACCTGTAAATGAAAGGATCCTCATCGTCCGATTTTCGGATTCGGCAACTGCCACGTTCACCACACCACCACCGTGCAACGTGCATTCGACTTGTTTCCCACACGTCGGGTGGATGGGTCCCAGTGAGTGAGAACGGCCGCACAAACGATTGGGCACTGGGTTCATCGGTGAGAACGAAGCAGACAACAAACAGAACGACGCAGCACAAAAGCGACGGAAACTACGAAGCATAGATCGGAAGTGTCTTCATGGAGATAAATACTGAGATAAATAGTGTCTGCTGGACAAGTCTGCCACGTCTGTGCGCTCTTCATGTTCAGTTCATGTGGCATTTCTTTGGATCGACTAAGAGCATGAGGGCACCGACAGGAGCGCCACCAACCTTCTGGGGCGCTAGGAGCTGAAGTGCCCCACAAAGGAGTGGCTGAGCCTCCAAATGGGATGGCTGAAACTTTTGTTGATGGGCAGAATTCTGCAAAACTCAACATGCAAAGATCAGGCTAGGAACATTCTGAGTGTTCTCGTATTGCTTCTACTGTAGAAGTTCTGTAGCCATGCAACACGGACATTGACGGACATCGGCAAAATTAGCCTGCAGAAACAGTTGGTTGATGATGGACGGCATATGGTACACCAAACTGACCCGTGCTACCCGGGACATCCCACAACACCCGACCCGCGTTGCGGGAGACGCACTGACCCTTCGTTGCCTACTTTTCACCGTCTGCCAGCTGGTGGTGAAGAAGGAGGCCCAACTCACCCTGCGCCTGCCATATGACACGCAGGCACGCCTTCCGAAAGCGGAACACGAGCCCGACCTCTGGGCGACGACCGGGTGCGACCTGGGCGCCCTCTCTGCGGCCTGATGCTGCCCAACTGAGTAGCCCTTGCCCAAGTGAGGTGGTATGAGGAACCCCCAAACCATCCCAAGCCTTTTTTTCTTTTAGGGCAGGAACATGGGGTTTACTTCGCCCAAAAAGGGATCTACTCCGCTTCGCGGTCCTCACAGGTTTGGAGGACATGTTCCAGCAAATCTAGTCTGAAGATGTCTGAAGAATGTACTCGCAGTCGAGATCCTACCAAACTGGATTTCTGCCTTTTGCTAGCGGAAGTTTCAGCAGCCAGAACAACAATAGCTTATTTCCAAGTGAGCACATGTGTCCAGGCATGGCAACTAGTTGAATGCTAAATTGAGCAGTGTTAGGACAGTGGACTGCATGCTTGGGGGTAACTCTCATTTTCATTGATCAGAGTGCTTGAACAAAGACTATGATTCCCGACTGGGTGACTCACAGGCTGACTCACTTTACATGCGGAAACTCGAGAATGCAATGCAATTGCATACTGTATGGTTGTTTGCTTTTTTGCATTAATTACCAATGAACACTTCCGAAACTTTGAGCAAAGCAGAACTAACAATAGATTCATGTTCGTCATCGCAGGTGGGATGCTGGAAGGTGGGAAGGGTGGCAGATGATGCCACCACAGGGAATTAACAAAGTGGTGGTGTTGGAGGTATTTTGGGCACCTTGCGGTGTTATGAATCCTGAGTTTTCTCCCAGCAATGCAGCCACCACTGTAAGGTTTTGCAGTCAGGTGCCTCCCCACTGGAGTGTGGGTACCTGACGCTCAAACATATACCGCCCTGTTAGAGTATTTTGGGCAGCCTTGGGAAGACTGAACCAGGGGTTTTGGCTTCGGTTTTGTTAAAATGGTGTCACCAGCTTGGGGAACTGGAAAGGGCTGCGGCGCCCTGCGGCCTCTCTCGCGCTAGGAAGACAGCTTTAGCATCACCAGACTTGGTGGGGAAGTATTTTGCAAGGCCTGGTTGTCGACAGTGCATGTCTCACGGCTGTTGCCCGGACTCCATCGGACTTCATCCTCTTGTGTTTTTTTTTGTTTGATTCCTGGTTGATCGACTGCAAGGCGAAGATAGAACGTTGACACGAACGTCATTGCCCCAACCCACCCCACCCCATGCATAAGGTAGCATTGCGGACTCAAATCAATGAAAAACCATGACAAACACCCCCAAACAGCAGGGCCATTATGGCACCCACCAGCAAAAAACAAGGCAGCTCCACTTCCTTTTTGACCGTCAAGCTGTTTGTGGTCATTGACCGCCAGCTGTTTACAACTCTTCCACCCATTACCCATACACTCCATGAGACTATGCCGATCAATTGACTCCCCAAACCACCACCCCTCGCCTGATCGGCTATGGCAGTCTCATGGGTCGTGTCTGGGATATAACCCTAGGGCTCCAACCATATCCTCAGAAGATGGTTAGACCCCCCTGGCACCCATCCCAACCATCTTCTCAGGAGGTGGTTGGAGCCCTAGGGTAAATAGGTGGGACCACACGGCGCTGTGTTAAACGTGGACCACACGGGGATGGGGAGCGAAAGACCAGTCATGCAGCGAACGACCGACGACCTTCGTCGGGTAGGTCAACCAAGGTATGCTGGTTTTGACGTACTTGGAGGCACCTGCTGGGTGTCAGTCCTTGATTTTTTGGGAGTGCTGTAGTAGTCCTCCAGCTTCGATGGATTCTGCTGATCCAATTTCCTGGAAACCCAGTCTGGACAGCCACTTTTATGTAGAGGATCGACAAACATGGCCGAAACAAGCATTGCTTTCTAGTTCTTCGTTCTTCCAGGTTGGTACCATCATTCACGTCCCCATCATGTCATGTCCACCAGAAACGCCTTCCGATTGGACGGAATCTTCATCTTTGTGGCGAACAGACGGAGACCCTCTCCTCTGGTGAGAACATCAGTCGATGGTCCGCGCATCGAACTGGGAAAACATGGAGTCCAGTCCACCTAATGTTCAAAGGCAGACATTCGATAATTTGGGAAATGTCTCAAAGTGAAGGACATGTCTCAAATCCTAGACTACAGTTCAAGACCCATTCCACCAAAAACAGGATCCGAACCACGAACCAGTTGTGTGGAGCCCTGTGTTCGGTGACCCATCCACTCTGATCCACTCATTCGCCCCCTTTCTTCTTCGACTGAATGGCCACTTCGACAGCCAGCGCCAGGTCGAGGCTGAATGGCCGGATCCCTTCCGGGACTCCTCCGCTTCGGCGGCAGGTGCCCAAGCGCGCGGGCTCCACGACTGTGCGGTGGTGCGGTGGTGTGGTGGCGGTGCTGGCCGCGGTGAGTCGTTTTTTGCGGTCTTTGAAGTGAAGAGGTGAAGCAGAGGGGAGAGGAGGATGAAACGTGAGCATGATGTGTTTGTGAATTTCCAGGAGGGAGAAGAGATGCAGACTGCCATAGACTGCCTTTCATTCAAGAGTAGATGCTTGGGAGTTCGAGGCCTGAAGTTTGATTTCTCTATTAACTCTATCCATCCTTTTATTCAGGCCCAAATCATGTTCTCACCACCCCGCCAGCCAGTCAAGTATCAAACATGGGCCCTTTCAAAGGTTCGCCATAGTAGCTCAAGAGTTGTGTGTTGACCGTGGTTTTTGAGGATTCTGCAGGTCTGCAGCAACAAGAGCACATAGCATCAACAAGTGACAAGTCAGTGTGACCAAGCCAGGGTTCCAAGTTGGTGTATTGGTGGAGGATCGGTGCCGGCCGCTTGCTGTTCACTTGCTGTTCGATGTTCATCTATACTTCATCATCAGAGGATCAAGGGTCGCGACACGTTTCGTGGGATGTTCTTGCGGAAGCTGTTCCGAGACGTGAAGGTCCTCCATAGATGCTCTGCTCTTAGCATCCCTGGGGAGCCGCCTTCTGCTCGGCTCGGGGAACGGAACTGCTTCGCGAAGCCGAAGGTGTCTTGGGCACCATAAAGATCCAGAGTGCGAGGGGAAACACTATTGCTTTGGTGAGAGCCAGGCGCGTTTGGGAAATGAGCGGTGTGAGATTGGTTGTTGGATGGTTTTGGGTTGATTTGCTGACCTCGCTCAGTGAAATTCGAAGAGGTTTTCTTGGAATGTGCATGCGGTACAATAACAAACATATGATGCAGAACACATTTTGTTCACCTTGCACAGGCACGTTCAGGTTCTGCCAACACATACACAACCTGGAAACTACAGTATCCCTATGTATCCCTCATGGACCATGAGAGAAGAGCGCAACCTATGAGTACAGATTCATAGATTCATAGTGTCTGCTTTCATATTATCCCATTGAGATCCATTAAGAGCGTCAACCTCGCAGACCAACATATTGCGATGCTAAGTATTGGACTGTTTCTTGATGGCAATCCCTTTTTTTGGAGCTCCGAGCTGTGAATGTTGAACGGGGGAGGGGACTCCGTTCTGAAAGGTTTTCCATGGTCTTCCTACACTGGGTTGGTATTCGGAAAATGGCGAGGCGCTACGGGTGAATTTCTCAGGTTCCATGTTAGAACTTCACAGTTGCAGCTACAGCTACAGTTCGAACTTCACAGCTAATACAGAAACTACGTACCTTTAAAAATCGCAAGAACCTTCACAGCTACGCCCATGCGTAGCTTCCGCCGGCTCCCCCGGTCTTCCTGTGAATGATTCGGCTTTGAGGATCGCAGGATTTTCCAGGCAACGCAGCCATGAATGGCTTTAAGTTAACGGCTTCAGAGGTTCGATGGCGCAAGTTACCCCACATATCCACAAATCAAATGAAAGGATGAAGAGATCGTATATTATCGGCATTTTGGGGTTGTACATAATGTTGTTTCTTTTTGTTGGACGTCTTGGAACCTGTTCTATCTGGCTGTGAGTTAACACCTCTTCCACAGAACCAGGGTGCCCGGGTTGACAGCCGCCTTTTTCAGACCATCTTATGGGATTGTCAAGAAAAGATTCCATCCAGAATCCAAATGGCCCCATCCATGTATATTCCCCACTGAAAACTAACATAGACTCTGAAAACCACTGGTGCAGCTAGAGGAAAACAGTCTTTGAGGGTACCGACCCGAGTCCATGTGAGTTGACTTGGGAGTGGTTCATACCTGCGCTCCAGTCCCTCGGTTGGTCGACGCTCGAGTCCAGCTCTCATCCGTCCGACGAGACGCAGGCGACGAGGACGCCGATCTCCCAAACAGATTCAGAAGGATGACCAGACCTGCCCAGACCGGTCTTCCGAACGTAACGTAGCTTCGTTCGTTACTCGAAAGCTTTTTTCAGACATGCTATACTAAAGCTTCTTAGCTGGTTTTTCGTTGACAACATGTTGACAGCATCGCTTTCCAGTCGATTCCTCCTTTGTTTTGCTGAGGCTAGCAGGGAATTCCCTCTGAACCCCGCGGTGCCCGGCGTTGAATCGGCCGTCCGAGCGCCGTCTCCGAAACAGCGCCGTTCGCACGCTGGATGGATGGATAGACGAGCTTTTGCGAGGGAGCGAGGCTCGGGTTTTCCTGGTTGTGGTACAACCTGGCTAGGTACCGGGTATGAAGAACTCCTCCATTTTGGCGTGTCGGACATCGTTGGCCCGCGTTCTGACAGGCATAGCACCATGGGCCAAAGCTTGCAGCTTTGCCCGGACACCCCAGAAGTCTTGTGGAAGTTGCTCCGAACAACATGTGACTAAGTCGGGGTGGGACACTGACACGACAAGTCCGGGTAAAAAAATGGCCGCTTATGCCGTTATCCCTCGTTTCAGTGTGGGTGTTGGAAGGTAGGATCCCTGAAGCTACATTTCCGCCTATTTTGGACCAGCATTTCCCAAGTGTGTGAGCTCCCAGAATCTTAAGCAGCTTCAGAAATGCCGATTTGAAGCACAAGCTGAGCTGTTTTCGAGCTGTGTTTACTTAAGAATCTCAGTGACTATACTATTGCAGACTGTTGCAGTAGAATAGAACTTGACCATCACTTCAACGTGACAAATTCGTTTCTGGGGTGCGACATGTTAAGCTCAATGGTCCAATGAATTGTCACAATTTGTCACTTTGACTTGCAATCTCTTGCAAGTCATTATGTCGTTGACGCTCAAGATGGTGACAGATGAAGCTTCCTCGTTCCTGTTGTTCCAAGCGAGTTTGGGAGCTGTACAACCCTCAGATGTGTTTGTTGGACAAGGCTGCTTTGCACCAGCTGAAATAGGGAACGCGATGCCATTCCATCTATTCATAAGGAATTGCGCATCTGCAGACCGGTTCGGTCATACTGTTGTGTTTGCATCAATGGAACAGCATCAGATTGTCTGTAGTGCTGGGATCTCATTGAACACTTTAGTTTCTGGAAGTTCTTTGTTTAGAGGCACAACGGTGTCCTGAAGGAAACTTGGTGATGTTTGCTTGCAAACTTTAGATTGGGCATGTGCAAGAGGCTTTAGATAAGGATAGATAAAGGGAAAACCTTCAATTGCGGGAACTCTGCAAGACAAACAGGCGTTTTTGTATTCTACAAGGGTTTCGGGTGGCTTCTCACTGCACGTTTGCAAAACCATGCAACACCATGTTCATATTTACCCAACCTCCAAAGACTCCAAAGATGCTTTTTGTCCCGCAGTTGCCAGGGAGTGATTCTCAACGCTTGTCTCATGCTAGTGACTGGTTTTACGAATGAGCTGGTGACTGGTGAGGGCCAGGGATGCACACTGTGATGTATGAAAACAATTGAAAACATATTGTAATAGTTTGAAATTGAAATCATTCATAGTATATACTCCTTCGGTCGGGCGTGAGTCAGGCTTAACCACTTGCCTGGTCTTCGCTGGCGAGTCCCGAGTCCGCTTTCATCAGGTCGACCGACGGTCCACGACTACATGACCGACATGTTCGCGCCTGGTTGCCCGGTCGGCGCGGATGGGCCGGATGGGCCGGAGGGGATGCACCGGAGGTGGTTTCATGGTTGGTATTTTGTTGGGTCCGGAATTGGGTCGTGGTTTCCTGGTTCCTTGAGCAAATCCATGCAAATCCCATGTTCTCCCGCATTTTGATGCAAAGGAAAGCTTTTGAAATATGGTGCTCTCTTTAGTCATTTCTTCAGGGGTTGAACTTTTGCAGGTTCGATCGTTTGATGGCAGCCTTTGTTTCAGCGGGACTGAACGGACTCGCGTCGCGTCAGCTTCGGAGCGTTGCACCGACGTTTGTTGGATGAGATGGCCTCAGCCTGGGTGAAGCTTTGATGAGATGTTGCCCACGGCTTTCTAGCTGTTTCCATAGGCACATATAAAGCGAGGCAGAGTTGGTTTGCCCAAGTTGCCCCGCCAACCCTGTGCCACACAACAGCTTTGCAGACTTGCTTTGTGGCTGATGCCTATCCCTGTCAGCTACCATGAGCCGTTTGAAGACATCATGACATGTTGACCCTTGGCTGATTTGGTCCCATGGGCACTTGCATGCGAGGTAGAGTCGTTTATCCCGATTTGCCCCGCCAACCCTGTGCCACACAGCATGTTTGCAGAATTGCTTTGGGGTGCAATTGACGCTTGCCCGTGTTAACTGCCAAAAGACTTTTTGATACAGCAGTGTGTATGAGTACTGTATGTGTGTGTGTTGATGTATGTTGATGTTGTAGAGCAGTTTGATTCGTGGACATGGACATATGTACGAATGGAGTGCAGTATTTATATTCAAGAGTGGTTGTGCCCAAGGTGCGTGACCAACCAACAGCACGTTGCGTTGCTGCGCACATGCGTTTTGTCATTATCGTTTATGCCCATGGCTCAGTTCCATAGGCACATATAAAGCGAGGCAGAGTTGGTTTGCCCAAGTTGCCCCGCCAACCCTGTGCCACACAACAGCTTTGCAGACTTGCTTTGTGGCTGATGCCTATCCCTGTCAGCTACCATGAGCCGTTTGAAGACATCATGACATGTTGACCTTTGCTGATTTGGTCCCATGGGCACTTGCATGCGAGGTAGAGTCGTTTATCCCGATTTGCCCCGCCAACCCTGTGCCACACAGCATGTTCGCAGATTTGCTTCGGAGTGCAGTTGACGCTTGCCCCTGTTAACTGCCAAAAGACTGTTTGATACAGCAGTGTGTGTGTTTTTGTTGATGTTGCAGAACAGCTGGTTGAATTCATGGACGTGGACATATCTACGAATGGAGTGCAGTAACTATATAATCCAAAGAGTGGTTGTGCCCAAGTTGCATCACTAATCAACTGCACTTGGGGCACTTGCATTTTGTCACTATTCTTAAGGCCACGGCTTTCTAGCTGTTTTTATAGGCACATATAAAGCGAGGCAGAGTTGGTTTGCCCAAGTCGCCCCGCCAACCCTGTGCCACACAACAGCTTTGCAGACTTGCTTTGTGGCTGATGCCTATCCCTGTCAGCTACCATGAGCCGTTTGAAGACATCATGACATGTTGACCTTGGCTGATTTGGTCCATGGGCACATGCATGCGAGGTAGAGTCGTTTATCCCGATTTGCCCCGCCAACCCTGTGCCACACAGCATGTTCGCAGATTTGCTTTGGGGCGCAGTTGACGCTTGCCCCTGTTAACTGCCAAAAGACTGTTTGATAAGTGTGTGTGTTTTTGTTGATGTTGCAGAACAGTTAGTTGAATTCATGGACGTGGACATATCTACGAATGGAGTGCAGTAACTATATAATCCAAAGAGTGGTTGTGCCCAAGTTGCATCACTAATCAACTGCACTTGGGGCACTTGCATTTTGTCACTATTCTTAAAGCCACGGCTTTCTAGCTGTTTTTATAGGCACATATAAAGCGAGGCAGAGTTGGTTTGCCCAAGTCGCCCCGCCAACCCTGTGCCACACAACAGCTTTGCACACTTGCTTTGTGGCTGATGCCTATCCCTGTCAGCTACCATGAGCCGTTTGAAGACATCATGACATGTTGACCTTGGCTGATTTGGTCCATGGGCACATGCATGCGAGGTAGAGTCGTTTATCCCGATTTGCCCCGCCAACCCTGTGCCACACAGCATGTTCGCAGATTTGCTTTGGGGCGCAGTTGACGCTTGCCCCTGTCAACTGCCAAAAGACTGTTTGATACAGCAGTGTGTGGGTGTGTGTGTGTGTTTTTGTTGATGTTGCAGAACAGTTAGTTGAATTCATGGACGTGGACATGTCTACGAATGGAGTGCAGTAACTATATAATCCAAAGAGTGGTTGTGCCCAAGGTGCATCACTAACCAACTGCACTTGGGGCACTTGCATTTCGTCACTAATTGTGCTTAAAGCCGCGGCTTTCTAGCTGGTTTCATAGGCACATATAAAGCGAGGCAGAGTTGGTTTGCCCAAGTCGCCCCGCCAACCCTGTGCCACACAACAGCTTTGCACACTTGCTTTGTGGCTGATGCCTATCCCTGTCAGCTACCATGAGCCGTTTGAAGACATCATGCCATGTTGACCTTTGCTGATTTGGTCCCATGGGCACATGCATGCGAGGTAGAGTCGTTTATCCCGATTTGCCCCGCCAACCCTGTGCCACACAGCATGTTCGCAGATTTGCTTCGGAGTGCAGTTGACGCTTGCCCCTGTTAACTGCCAAAAGACTGTTTGATACAGCACGCAGTGTGTATGTGTTTGTGTTTGTTGATGTATGTTGATGTTGTAGAGCAGTTGGATTCGCGGACATGGACATATGAACGAATGGAGTGCAGCAACTATATGCAATCCAAAGAGTGGTTGTGCCCAAGGTGCGTGACCAACCAACAACACGTTGCGTTGCTGCGCACTTGCGTTTTGTCATTATCGTTTATGCCCGTGGCTCAGTTCCATAGGCACATATAAAGCGAGGCAGAGTTGGTTTGCCCAAGTTGCCCCGCCAACCCTGTGCCACACAACAGCTTTGCAGACTTGCTTTGTGGCTGATGCCTATCCCTGTCAGCTACCATGAGCCGTTTGAAGACATCATGACATGTTGACCTTTGCTGAGTTGGATCCCCTGGATGCTGGGTTCATCCCGAGTTCCTTCGTTGCACTGAGGTTCGTGGAGCCCGAGGGAGAGAACCGTTTCTGTATCCGCCATAGGCGACCGTGAGCTGAACATTGACTGGGCACATTGAATCAATCTATATGTCCGTTTGATTCAACAGTCATGCGTACAGTATTGTAATTGTTTGCAACTGCAAGCTAGGCTATACTGTAGTTTTTTTTGTTTTGATTTCTGTAGTCTGTTAAACTCCATACGACTAGTGGACGTTACCGGGATGATTGAGAGGAGGATCTTTGGGTTAGGGATCGTGCACGATTTCCTGGATGATCTCGGATAGTGGTTGGTGTTTCATGGGAGCAATCTGTGAAGCAACCATTTTTGTGCCGGGGGGTTTTGTCTTGGTATGGCCACCCAACCCCTCATGAGAAAAGCAAGATGAACAGATTAGACTTCGATAGACTTCAGGTTTGGACCCATTCAATTTTCTTTTTGACCAACCTTCCCCCTGCAAAATTGAGCGTTTCAATGCAAGATCTATGTTCGTCGAACTGTTCGTGGCTCAAACTGGAGAGGCTGTTTTGACGATTCCCCTGGTCGCAACCAAAACTTTAATTGTAAATTGTAATAGGGAGCTCCAACCAACTACCAACCGGTCTTTAAGTCAATATTTGCTCAGTCTCCAAAGGGGTCTTTATGAAGGTCATACAGATGCAGTGGTTAGTGGTCATTCTTTCCACACAGCGGGAACAAGAACAAGTAGGCACCGATAAGATTCCCCCACTCCATGTAATGGCACTATTATATGACCTGCATATGGGGTGGTTGTTGTTGTTTTCATTTCTTCAGGGGTTCCATGAGTATGTAAAACCAGACGTGTAACTTAGACCTCAGGGAGACCTGAGGTCTCCCTTGTGTCGTATTGATCCTGACTGCCAGGACCGGCTACCCCCTCCTGACGCTGCAGGGCAACTTCCAGGGCCCAGGAAGCTGAAAAAACACACGCGGAACTCGCGAGGAACTCGCGAAAAGCGCGGTCGTCCAGGAAGGTGCGTGGATCAGAGGGGAATGTTTGGAAGGTGGACTCTTGATTGATTAATACATTATAATATTATACGTATAATTCACCAAGCCTCTTAATATGGGGTGTTGGATTCATCATTACCATTATATACCCTACCCTACTCGTGAAACATGTAGCGCGAGGATTGGATGGTCTGGCATGGGTGCTGTTCCGCATGTGTGCACCAGTTGGTGCTGCGACGTCCCACCTTCTCACTGACGGTGGAACTGATCGGAAGGCGACAGCCCTGAACAATGCGGGAGAAGCCCCTCCTCCCGGTCCCAGGCCGTCTGGCCCCGTCGACGTTGGTGTTCCGAACACTGTCGCTGCGGAGGAGTTCATGTGCAAGGCCGGAACAAGGACAAGGCCCTGATCTGCGAGTTGAAGGCTCGATCACTCGCTGTGTCTTTCTTCGGGGCGTCTTGGACATTGTGGCATATGCGAATATGCGTGCGGGAAGGGAGGCAGTTCTGTGGCTGAGAGGCGGTGTCTTTACCCTTGAGGTTGAAGTCTCCCGAGAGAGTGCCGGAACAACGAAAAAACACATGCTCCCCGGATATGTTATATATATAATTATATATATATAATGTATATACTGCTGGTACCTATATGCAAAGGCCATTGGCCCCTGAAAGCACCCTGTGTATGCAAAGACGCATCAACATGCCAGTCCCATGGAGGAAGAGTTTTTCCCATGTTTCTCACCAGTGCTGCCTGTTGGTGCACTTGTCCATCAACGGCACTCTGTCCTAGCTTTGGAAGCTTGCTTTTCCAGGCAGCTTTTTCATGCTTAATCTGACCCACACACCCTCCCAGGCATCAGGGCATCCTTCGGAACTCCTTTCCTCACGGCCGATGTTCATCACACCACAGAAGCGCGGCGTCTTCGTCTGACCGTAGCGTGTTCCGAGCCGCCGAAGCCGCCGTGTGGAGTTTTCAGGCGGGGTTGGGTGATCTGTACGAGTGCTTCGTGCTGCAGTATGTGGATGCAGGCGACGACGTAGTGGAGCGGGTTGAGCGGGGTGAGCGGAACGGTCCGAGAGGGACCCGCGAAGCGCTTGAAGCGGTTCTGAGATGAGCATAGAGAGGCTGGTTTTCTATGTTGAACGAATAAGAGCATATGAGAGGGATACATGATATCCGCAGGTATTATGGACCAAGCTGGAGCCACTGCCTTGGATCTGTTTGAGCAATGGCGAGTACAACAGTCTCAGGTGTCACTGTCGTCACTGTCAGCTTCCTGGGGAAAAGATTGGGTTGCATGGAGAGTGGAAAATCTGTTGGCGATCTGAAGAAGCCCCTGGCCGGTCGAATTGAATACTCAAGATTTCGGACATGGGCACACTAAAGTGCAGGATGATATTCCTGTCACACAACCACCAAGTGTGCAGTTGGTAATTCTGGACTTCTGTGTGCCCGAGGATAGTGTTTGGGAAGCACTACTCCTTGCGCCTCTGGCACTGTGGCTGCTTGGGAGTGGTACAGTTGTTGCTCGAGGCTGAATCTGACAAGAATGCGGCAGACGCAAATGGGGCAACTGCCTTGATGCTTGCAGCCTTTAACGGTGCGTTGGAAGTGGTACGGTTGTTGCTTGAGGCTGGAGAGCGGGAGCAGCTCTATTGTTGAGTTGAGAGTGTTCCAGAATGGAACGGCTGCTGCTCCAAGAAGATGCCACGGGAAGAAGCGGAGAATAGCAAAGACTCCAGCAGAGATGACCTGAGATTACTATGAAACTGATATTCATTCTCTACAATTCTCAGTTTCAGACTAGAATTTCTTAATGTGCAACATGTCAGGATTAGTTCAATTCATGAGTCGGTTACCGGAGATGATGGGCCAAGCCTCACTCCGAAAACATGGCTCCTGCCAGTGTGTCGCACCTGCCGGTATGGCTGGTCCATGTGTCCGGCAGACAGAACTCGCGTTGAGATCAGACGGACACCTGTGCTGTCTGGAAGAACTCGGATGGCCAGGGAGACTCGGATGGCCGGAAAGCAATGGAAAAACCATGGAAGTTTAGCCTACTCCCCAATAGGCTCATAGGGTGATGTTGATACTCCCCAATAGGCTCATTCCCCCCAACAAAAACCGGGGCAAAGCTGCCCTCCGCCAGGGCTGGTCATTGGCGGCCTCATGGCCGTGCGGCTCCAACATCAGCCCCTCGGTGGCCACGGTGGCGACCGGCGGCCGTGTTTTGGGGATTGACCCGTGTGGCACGCGTTCCCAGTGGCAAAGGTTGGGATTAGGTGAGGTTCTTGGCATTTGGATGGAGTGAGGAGAGAGAAAGATGAAAGATCCGTTGAATCGAGTCCCAAGTCAAAGGCGTCATTGGGCACCCGGCCATGAGGAAGTGGAAGACACCACGGCTGGCTTGCCCATTTTCGTTTTGGCAGCGTTTTTTGAGCAGCGGTTTATATGAGGATTCCGTTGATTTGGCCCAAATGTAGCTCTTTCAGACATGGGTAGGCGGCTAGGAGTTTACATTCATCCTTTGATCTTATTGTATCAACCTCCCCTGTGAGAAAAGGGGAGGTACTCAGGTACTCGTTCCACACGGGTGCTCGTTCCACGAGTATTTTGAAGGCTCATCTCGTAGCCAAAGACCAGATGGGATGCACATATCCTTGGTCTAGGGCAATCCACCACCTCACAAGTCTTTATAGATGTTTCCCCTTCCATTCAATATGATCCTAGCTCCCGTTTTCACAACCTAATACTGATATACTCTCTGTTGATCATTTGTGGGATTATATATACATTGTGACAATACCATAAAGTCATAAAGTCTAGATATCTACCTAGCGCTTCCTGTCTGGGTGTCCTGTCTGGTGATCTTTTTCAGCAGTGGTACGGGTTGTTTTTGCCAGGTCACCCTGTGGCCGGAAGCAGCTGGTACAGAAGATCGCATCAGAAAGAGATGGTTTCTCTTTCTCTCTCTCTCTCTCTTGCGAGAGGATCACACTGTGTACCCAGTGGGAAGACACAGCGCCCTCAGTTCCGAGCTGTTTTGCCGTCTGCTTCTTCGACCCGTCCGAGCACACACACACACACACCCAAGCCGGCTCCGAGGATCATGGAGAGAGCGTCGCAGGCGCCCTCTGACCGGGGGACGAAGCATCGTTGACCTGACCGGGATCAGCCAGAGAGTGTAGTGTAGCTGGATGTGATTCATAGATCCTGTAGCTGGTGGATTTCCTGCACAGCTTGAGCAGGTTCGACTTGATTCCTTGATCAAGCTCAAGCTTTGCTCACCTTAATCAATGCTTCAATCACTGATCCACTCGTTTCCTTGATCAATCACTGATCACCATTCCTTTGCTTCACCGCTGTAGCTGGTGACCACCAGTTTGGAGACCTGCAGGTGGATTTCACTTTCACTCGAGGGGAGGTTCACCCCCTGTCAGGACATTCGACCAGTGGATATATGGGGCACGAGAATCCCAATCCCATAAGGACAGGTGATCGCACGTTGCAGATGTGTGGTGTCCATGGGCGATCAAGAACTCTATAGTCAGAAAGAGTTTAGTACTTCAGAATTGAATTGGACATATATGAGATATTTTGAACAAGTCGTAGTTTTGGCACAGACATGTTATCAGAATGGACATGTTTTTGTACTCAATCACATGGACACTAGTCTTGGCATGTGTTTATTTTTTAAATTTAAACGAGAAGTGGAGGTGGACCACCCCAGAAACACGAAGGCTTTCTTACGTCCACGGCACGTCCAGAGGGCTGCCGCATTCATGAATGCAAGCAGGTTCGGTTTTCTTGGATGTTCATGAGGGGACAGCCGGCTGGATCGACCGACGGACCCACCGAGGGGGTGGCAAAAGGGTAGTAGAGAATCCCTGGCGACTGGGACGAGCGCGTCGCAAAAACCGCCCGCGAGGTTCGAGGTTCAGTAGAGAAGTGCCTGAAACAAAGAACAACCATGTATACTCATCATGCGATTTTCCGTGACCCCTTTTCAACCACCCCAATGTAGGTCTACGATCGGTTTTTGTTGTTTTGATAGGTTTGACACCACTCTGTGCTCACTAAATTCACTGGAAAAGGGAATGGGTTCCGGGCAGGAAGAAATCCCCCTGGCTGTTTCTCCCCAAACCTGCAGACATGGTGCAGAGCCTGTAGGTATCTCCTGGGCGGGAGCTGGCCAGTGAAGAAGGCGAGCGAAAAGCGAAGCGAAGACGACCGTGGTGGTGAAAAACCGCCCTGGTAATTGTGGTGGTGAAAGCTGCTAAAAAGGTATTTGACAGGGGTGTTACTGGGTTTGCTAGGGGATGAAACAACAGTAACAACACATACCTGGATCATCCAGTAGGTGTCCAAGGGAGGTCAGCAGTGTGGGCTAGTCTATCGGTGACCGTTGGATGAAGCTGGACTGTGCATTGAAATGACTTCCCCAAAGATTCCTGCGAAGAGGAAGAATCTACTCAAACCCAGTGGCGGCCATCAGGGTCTCCATCTTCATTTCCACTGTTTGCTGAGACGAAAACACTCTGAGTCACATGGAAGTGGAAAACCACACCACCTGCAGAGGCTCTGCAGGTCATCCGATGCGTAATCCAATGGGCCAGCGCTTCATCCTAAACATCCATATATATACCTAGCGCTTCCAATGGGTGTCCAATGGTGATCTATAAGCAGTGAAGGGTTGTCCATTGGTAACCCCTTGAAAGCAGCTGGCATATATATATATATAATATGCATTTTTTTCATGATACCTCCGCGATTGTTCGAGTACGTGGTTTCATCAGCTCACAAAGGCGCTCGCGCTTGAGGAAATCCCTGATTCGACCCCTGGAACGTGCTGGACGACGAAAGAAGAAGCGCGGACTGGGAGGACATGTAAGGAATGAATGGAAATTCAGCTGGCTCGGTGGCCACATCCCAAAACGTTCGGTGGCTGCCGACGAAGGTGGTGGCATGTGGTGGAGGTGTGAATCAGAATTCAAGGAGAAACCATGACCAGGAATCACAGATAGGGGTGCTTTTGGTCCCATCCATCCAGTGAGTGGATATGACAGGCGCACCCCGATGTCCTCCGTTCGGGTTCCCCGCACCCCGACTTCCTGTGATCTTTGACTCCAGGCGTTTCGATGGTTGGAACCTTTGGAACCTGACAACTAACTCAGCTGGACTCACTCCCGTGGGAGGACAGGGAAGTGAACCAACCCCATGGCAGGTCATGTCACTGGTGCGCACGAAGCGGAGGAGGTGACCAGTGTGCCAGGAGAGAACCATCGCCGCGGCCGGTGGCAGTTTTGGCCGGTGGACATTCGATTTGGAGTCGAGAAAGTCTGGGGACCGGACATTCAAGTTTGACATGGGAGGCGAAACAACATGCTGATCGCTCATTTTTTTTTTTTTAACGGGGAAGAGGGGTGTTTCGAAGATGTTCCTCCCCTCCTGGCCCCAATTTGGGCTCAGATGGTTCCAACCCTCTTCTACCAAGACTTGGTTGACAGGGAACGTCTGACAACATTCTCTAATCTCCTGGTTGTTCTTATATAACCCAAGCATACCTAAGAATTCACGATGTCTAAGTAGGCAGAACACCTCAAGACCGAGGCTGACTAGCGCGTTTCACCACGACGATCGAGGCCTTCTCGGGCTTCTACCGGTCCGCCGGACCGCGGTGGTTTCGGTCGAACACGGTCGAACACGGCGTGTGAAAATCCCCTCCGTTAGAACGCCCCGGTGAGGGTTCAGATCGACCTCTTTTTTGGGGTGTCAGTTGGACACTCCTTGGCACTCCCTGGTATATATATATATATAATCTCTCTATATATATATAATCTATATATCTACCAGCACCGACTTCACAGGTCACCGATTGAAACCTGCCTGTTAGGGCCTTTCCCAAGCCTCCATGCAACGGAGAGCTGTTGGGCTCGGTGCTGGTATGAAGATCTATCAACCAGGGGTCACATGAGCATCGTTCAAAACCTAGGTGTTCATCTTTAAAGTCACGCTCCAAACATCGGTTTTGAACAACACTCACATGGAGTGACAGGTTGGGTGCACTGGTAGATGGCCAACACATGGTTCAATGGCTCCTTCCGAACTAAAGGACTCGACCCAAACCGGAACCGTCGGGGGAACCAGATGGAACCTGCTCCTCTTCCATGTCGCAGGAGCTCCTCTTGAAGGATCAGAGGTGGGCGATGGGTGAGAAGACAACGGTCATCAGTTTGAAAGACTAGTTAGTCAGTCTGTATTCTTCGGGCTAGTAGTCCGTGATTAAAAAAAAAACAACGTGGAGATGGTCTCAAACCTACATTCTTTTTTGTGATTGAGGGGGTTTTCGTGGATTGTCGAAGAAACAGATGCCCAAAAAGTGTCCCAAACCGCCCTAAGGTCACTTGCTGAAGGTTCATCCAACTTGGATTATAGAGGTGGTTTGAACATGTTTGAATCCCAGGTATCCTTCACCAGATGTAACACTAGAGATCCACGGCTTGGCTTGGGATTTGTTGGGCTCAGCTTGGGATGTGGCTATGAATGCATGAGTGCTTCCATCACCAGTGGCAGCGCAGGATTCGCACACTTTTCTTTGCTAGCACTAACTTGTGTACACATGAATGACCTCCCATATATGAAGAGGATGTACAGTCCACATCTGGCAAGAGTGTATTCATCAGTCGAGTGTATTCAATCCTCCTTCACCCTGAGATCCACAGCGGAAGACTCGGTCCACAGCGCTGCTTGCGACCGTTTGCTCGCTCGCGCAGCCGGTGTCCCGGCGCTCGGCTGGGGGCCAGGAGCTTCCGGCGAGTCCGGCCTAGAGCGCCGGCGAGGTGCTCCAAGACGTCACCAGACGCACCGCGTGGACGGTAGGTGAATTTTGATGCTGCCAGGTGTTTGTTTTTACATGTTCCGTTGTATGGGGGTTGAAGATGTATTTCAGGGAGGAACAACGAGCAGGAGCAGTGGATGGCTATATCTCCCAACATTGGTGATGAATAAGCCAACAAGATCCAACAGGTCTGTAAGTGATTGCCATCCAAGGGTTGATAGTATTTGAGAGTGGAGTGACTCGCGTTTTGGGCACCTGCCAATAGCAAATGGGACAAAACATATCAAGCAATAAATACATCCCTGAAATCTCCTCGAGTTAGATCTGATCGGCTGGCTGGATCCCTTTGATACATCTGACAGCCATCGCTAGTCGGGTCCCAGGCCGCTGTGCAACGTTGGATCCCTGAGACTCTGAGCGATCTGGGACGCCCGGATCCTCTCGCAGATCGCAGATTCTGCGATCCCTCGGTTTCACCACCCCGGTCGGTCGAGGTTGGAGCCCTTCAGAGCCCTTCGGAGCCTTCGGACCCTTCACGTCGATGTTTTGTTTGGTACTTGGACCCCATTCGTTTGGGATACCCTTGCTAGACTCCCTACGCGATGTATGTCGGGGGTCAACGATTGGAGCTCCAGGATTTTGTCGCTGGCTAGTACCCACCGCCGTCTTCATGTTCACGTTTGGTGCAGGATGATTTGTTTGCTTTCGCAGAAAAGTCGGGCGAGCACCCGTGTTCGGAAATCAGGGAGTTGTTGGGGAAGACTGGTTTGATACGGACACATACGTCGCACGTGTTGTCTTCTTTTTTTCATCTCAAGTTGAGTTGAGAGTGTTTTTGTTGGAAAACAATCTCGAATCCTCAGGTCTTCGGTGGATTGGAGCGAGGGAAACATGGGTGCCTCATCGTTGATGGCATGGAGTCCAATCCAAGGGAGTGGTCCTGCCCTCCCTGAGCCAGGAGTTCTTACGGCTCCTGGACAACCCCCTATCTACTGGAGTCCTGGGTGGTGATTGGCCCCCAGTTCTGAATCAATCAGAGAGTTCTGAACATCAAAGGCCAGAAAGAAGCGTGTTTCTTTTTCAGCCAGAGATCTTGAAAGTCTTTTCAGGTCAGAGAGGAGGTCAAAGTTGCAGGTGACAAGCATTGAGGAGAAGCATTGCCAATCAACCCTTGGTTCGGTTGTCCAGCTTTTGGCAGGGTGTATGATTGACATCATTCTGAAGATGTCACGATGACCCAGGGAACCTAACAGAGCCCCACAAATCAATCTAACCTCATTTTACTAAAGCCGAAAGTTCTACTTGGACTGGACTTGTACAGTGGATTTCCATGTCACCTGGTGGTACTTCGACCGAGAGGTTGTGCGGATTCGCCCTTGATTTGTTTCACGGCGGCTTGAGTTGTGCATCACTAGTCCATAAAGACTTGGATTCCCCAGAAGATTTGCAAGATTCAACCACTTGATCCAAGATTAGGACTCCCGGACCGACCATGACTGACCTATTTACCACAAATTTGGGTGGTTTCATTCCAGAAGGTGCAGTGTTTGGGGCTGAATCACTTCAATTGAAGGCTAGCCTCCCTTCGATTCCTTCGATTGGAACCACAGTAATCGGCGCGGCTTCGCTTGGAACGGCGGTTGGAACGATGGCGTACTCGGCCCACTCGGAGTTGGCGATGATGGTGGGCGTGGCATTTCCAATGATGGTGGGCCTTGAAAGGGCACGGTCCAGAGATCAAGAGCAAAACCTCCGACTTGAACAAATCGATGACTTTTTGTAGCTTTTCAAGTTGGGATTCAGATTCAGATACTCCAACCTGCTGCAAACCCGCTGCCGAGACATCGAGGGGGCTGCACGGAGATCAAGTGATTCATGAGCTCCAAAATGCAAGAAGTCCGCAAAAACGTGATACCAGCAATGCGATAAGGCTCCAAGACCTACAGTATGTATCAATTCAAACACACGGATCCCTAGATTACTGCAGATAACAAATTCAAAAACGCTAGGACGTCTCCACATATCCTTATCAGATAGCGCTCTCCGGGTTTTGAACTTCCACGTTTATCTTTTTCACGTGGCCAGGATTCCCAGTGGCGCTGTGACAGTGGGAAGGGTAAAAACCAGGTCCGCGAGGCGTTAAGTGGGCATTTGTGGTGAGCTGCTGGGTTGCTGGTCACCACAGCATGCTGCTGTCCTTCAAGAAGCAGTCGGACAGACCCAACCCCTGCGGCCGTGATACGGGCCCTGCGTTTGGGCCGTGGCTGGTCATGAAAAGAACAGACATACCAGGAGTCACAGAGCTCGGGGTGGTGTTTAGTCTCCAAGTGAGTGGATGTTCTGGGCACCCCGACTACCTCCATGGATAGCACCCCGTCGACCTCGTAAGTGACTGCTGGTTATATAAATGTATCCCTACAAGTCCAAAGACCCAGTAAAACCTGGTCTTTTACCTCCTTAAGTATTGGTTTTGTATGGTTTTGTATGACAATCCCCAGTACAATGAGGTCTTTGACTTGTAGGGTATCGATCTCAGAACGCTTTACACAGAGTGCACACGACTGGTTCGGCTCTTTTGGCCGGCCTCATTCGGTCGGAATCCTCCTCGGCGCGGTCGGCGTCCGTTGGTCCGACCTGACCCATGTCGACAGCAGCCATCACACGTCCACCGGGAGTCCACCGACCATCCATCAGAGTGGTGGGTTGCACCAGGATTGTCTGGATGTACCTGGTTTCAAGAGTCCTCAACCTCTAGTGTGAGTCATTCAGCCTACAGACAGAGGATGACAGAGGTTTACAAATCTTTGTACTAAGACTATAGTTTCTACACGTCACTATAGTCATGCCTTTTTTATAAAGATGATTCAGTTCTTTGTGACCTCCGGTTCTCTTGGAACACCCCACCGGTTCGGTCTCTGGCTCGGGGGCCCGGCCACCGGAACTGAGGAGACCATGAAGGTCTTGGGAGAATTCTCCATCACAGCGACTCGGAGCATCGTCGCCGCCGCGACGGATCAAGGGGGGGGGATCGGGAGGGACCCGGAGAGAGCTTGCGCAGGAAATAAGTGTGGTTTTCTTGTTTGTTGGTGGAGAATCTATGAATTCTTCTCCGGGCGAACATGGAACATGGAAGACACAAGACGATGGTTTCAGTTCTTCCAGTTACGGTTCTGCCTTCTGAGCGAGAGTTACGACTATGTTCAGGTGTCGTCCTACCTGCTTGGATCCCTAGTTCGGCCAGTCGCCCCCCCGCGGCTGCAACACCCGGAACATTCCGGATGAAGAGCCTCAGGAGTTTTGAGAACTTCTGGGTGAGATATGGCATGGAGAAAGGATGAAGGTTTTCAAGTAACTTGCGATGCTTGAGGGTTTGGTACCCCCGCGATCGAATGCAAGTGGATGATGTGGCATCTCCGACTTCTCGCTATACTGACGGTGTGTGTGTGTGCTTGTTGTGAGGATAAGCCTTCCAGGTGAAGACCGCTCATGACCGGTCTGACTTTCTTGATGTGTTAGAAATTCCATCCATCCTATTGATCCAGGAAGCCACAGGGCAACGCTGTAGCAAGGCTTCGCTTGCTTGAAACAGAGGGATCCACCCGCAATCACCGCAGTTTCGACCCATGGCTGCCATTCTCAGCCTTAAACAGAGGAAAAACCTCACCAGGGTGTCGGGTGAGTCGTGGCCTGAGTGTGGTCGGTGTTTTCCACGTTCCACATCACCTGTTCCGCGGTTCCGTTCCGCCAGCGCTTCTGTGTCAGAGAAACAGACACTTAAATATGAACATTGATGAACAGATACAGCCCAGACACGACCCATGGGACTGCCATAGGACTGCCGCCCCATTGACCCCCCAGTCAACCACCCCTGGCCGTTTCTCGGCAGTCCGGACTGGCAGTCCCAGACGGGTCGCGTTTGGGTAGTCTTTCAAAGCATGGGAATCAAAACATGGAATTTTTTTCCCCAGAAACATATATAATGTAGACCTGTGATTAATAAACCCCCCTGTGATTAATCAAGAGTCTACATTATACAGTCAGTGGAAAGAACAGACTCATGGGAAAGACCACCTACCCGAAGAAAAAGAAAACCAAAACAGCTTCGGTCGGTCAGTCGGTCTGCGGAGTCGGTCGGTCGGTCCGAAGAGCTCCGAGACGAAGAGCTCCCTCAACCCAAAAGCGACCCTCGTTTTGACGCTTTGTCTCCGCACCCAACGGAATGAAGGACGAATAGGTGGGGGGTTCGAAGCCAGGTCTTGACCTTGGGGCAAAAGAGCTCTTTGGTGACTGCCTCTTGGGCTTCCTGATTCAGAGCTGTTTTGGTTTTTTGGTTCGTTTTTAAAAAGGGTTGGCGGTCTGGCGGCGACCGGTTTCCGTGAAGAGTGGGGGTGTTCAAACATTTCTGGGGATGCGGGGTCGGGTTCAAAGAGACAGACTTCTGGACGGTTTCTGGGACGTTTTGAGAGGTTTTCGGTTGGTCGATATGATTAGCTTATAGACATAGAGAAGCTCTGGACGCTGCACACAGCGCCTGAAACTGGTGTCGTCGTGTGGGATTTTGATGGCAGCAGTTAGATGCACTTCGGCTCGATGGCGACGATAGGTTGGAGGATCCAACATGAGTTTGTCTATTTTCCTTTCAGTTATATAAATAGATAAAAAAAATATATATTATATTATTAAATATAATTTGGCAATATGGTTCCCAATACATTTTTAGTGGGGATCTGCTGTTCTATCTACTGGGGTGTGTGTATATATATGTTTGCTCAGATGTGTCATTTTGTTGTAGTGGTGACATCTTCCATTCTCGTACAAACCAGTGGCTCATGTGGCTCGAAGTCACATCGTTTCAGGACAAAACATATCTTCTTTTTCCGCAGCCGTTGCTGAGTTTTCCTAGAGGGGTGGTCCACAAGTTTGCGGTCACCTGTCCACTGGACTTACACAAGATCGCCTTCATATCCTGCATCCAGAATTCGTTGGTCTGCGATTCTGAGGTCACAGGTTCAGGATGGTTCAGGTATACTTGGATCTACATCGGAAGGTCTTATGAAACAGGGACTCCTTCTCGAGGCGCTCTTAAATCACGAAAGGTAGCTTGAGCTATCTGAGTTCTCCTTGCTTTAGCAAAAATGTATTACAATCAGGAGTTGGGATTGTGCGGTTCTGTTCGTCGGGGGCCCCCCCCCCTGGATCAAATCCCCCCTGCGCCGGTTCACGCCGTCATGGACTTCTACCAGGGTTACTTGTGATTGGCTGCTACCTTTCGTTCACCCCCTCCTCTCTCAAGTACCAAGCAGACCTCATTCAATGTGGAGGTTTTAGGAGAAAACATCGAATGGAGGATGGCCGTCGGTCTTTAGTTAGTACCATGTGCATCTGGACTCGCGCAGGAGACCACGACATCATGCCGTACCACCTTTGTTTGGGATCAGAGGGGAAACAATATACTGTACTATGTACTCACTATGTTTCTGTGTATCGTTGGACTCCCTGAACGGCAGGTCCAGGTACAGTTTGAACATGAGTGGAGCGGGGCACCCGGCATCTCAAACCGAGGTTCAGGAGAACGAGCTGGTAGAAACCCTCAAGTGGAGGCTAGAGCAACAGCGGCTTGGGAAGCAAGTGATGTTCTTTCCTTGCAAGATCTTGCAAGACTTCCTCCTGACAAGTCATTATGAACCTGCAGACCGTATTTTGGGGAATTGTTTTGCAAGTGCAGAAGGAGCAGACTGAGCTGGATTGTTTAGAAACAGAGCGTGTCGGGACAGATCCGCCTTTTTAAACATATATAAAAATATGTTCTGGAACCGGCAGAAGATACTTTGTTGTCATATAGTGGCAATCATTGTTGAAGAAGGATTGGATCTAATCAATCTGGGTCCACTTTCCATGTCCAATTCAGCAACTGGAACCTAAGTAAAAAGACCAGGGCCGCAGTCCGGGTTGGAAGTCGCAGCTCATGCAGGCTGTGGCTGGCGGATGAGTGAGTAAGATGAGTAATTAAGAGAAAAGATCAGCGCCTTGAGTATTTGGCTTGCTGTCAGATAAAGCTTGACCCATTTCTTGGTTTTGCTCTTTCCACCACTAGTTTACATTGATCCGGCGATGCTGAGGCAGCCTGCTTCAGCATCATTGAACTGCAAGGTCCGGCTAGGTCCCCGCGCATCTGCTCACTGACCGGACTCCGGTGACAGCGCGTCCACCGCCACTCTCGCCTCGTCTTCGGTGCCTTCCACTCCGTCACCGGTTCTCTCGCCCAGGTATGGCATCCCTGTGAAGCAGCAAAAGGTGATGTACCAAGGCGGACCTCCGGTGCCGGTGCCGCCCCGTGCAGGTCACGATGAAGGGGGTCGCCATGTGCGGCAAAGTTAACGCCCCTCCCCCCCGTTCAAGAAGACCCAGCGAAGTAGTTCAGCTCTTATGACATTCTTAGGGTCGGATCTTGGTCAACCCTTCGAAGGCGACCTGAACAACCACCGATCGGAGTGGACGGTCCCAAAGTGCGACCAAGACGACCGAGTCAATGGGAGCTTTGTTTGGAACACTTGTGTGTGTTCTTGGTCTAAGCGTGCTTTGATTGTATTATTTTCTGATGTTCAGGGTAGAGGTGTTCAAGTCAAGGAATCCCGTGTGTATCAGGAAGTTGTTTTTTCCCGTCGTTGTCGTTGTTGTTGCTGTTGTTTCTCCCTGTGGATGTTCCAGACTGATCCTTTTGGCCTGTTAATCAGTTGCATGAGGTGCGGCCACCGCCATTCTCAGCCTAGATGAGTTCTCATTGCAACCAACAAGCTCTGTGCACTGATCCGAGAGCACAGAATCCTCCTCCTGCATAGATCTGCAACCATCGGGATGCGTTCTCTTTGGTTCTCGTCAGTGAAAATGGAATTGGCATGGTCCATTTGATTGCGCGTGGAATGCACACGAAACAACCCGGCAATGGGACCATCTAAGGAATTTGGACATTTTCAGGCTATATATATATGTTGACCACATACTTCTGTTAGACTACTGTGGTGGTGGTATATGACCAGAATAGATGTTCAGTAGGTTCATCGTTCACTCTCAACTGACCCATACTATACCATACTAGTTACCATACTATACCTACAATTGGCACCTCTTCCAGGGCAAGACATCCGAGCAACTCCGGTGCACCGTGCGCCAGGCAAGAATGGCTCCTGCGATGACTTGAAGTCGAACCGTCGACTTAAGGAGATCGAACTCAGCACGGCTCCGTGCGTCGACGACGTGTCGACGTGGTGGTGCATTTGGAGAAAATGATCAGAAGGACCAAACAAAACATGGTGATGGCCCGGCAGGATTTGCTGGAAAAGTGTTGGATTTGAGACAAGTGAAGTAAATCTGATCTCTTCTACAGCCATGTGTTTGGACAATTGATGAAACATGATTCTATCTCTTTTGAGACCACGGGTGAAGCGGAGGATGGACCTGGTTCCGGCCTGGTGGCGAAAGAAACATCCCGACCGGACGAAGCGGCCGGTTTTTGTGGCCTCACTGTAGTGTGTCAAAGAATGGGCACCATTTTTCCATAGTTATATATCCATAAACGTTTGATGATTTTTGGATGCATCTGATTCTTTGTTAGTTTGTGTGTTCTTTTTTGTGGGTGATTTTGCCAGTTCAGCTTAGAGCCCACTGAGTGATCTGCAGCTGTTCAACTGTACGGACGTGAACATGGAATGTTCCCCCCCTTTCACTGTTTTGATGGCGGAGGGATGTCAGACAAAAGCAGCCGGGTCGTGTCCCAAACCCCATTGAAACACATGGTTCTCCTTACTTTTTCCCAGGACAGGAAGACAAAGCTAAGATTAAAGCTAGACATCTCGACCAGAGCCCAAGCTTCAAGCTGTATGTCAATGTCTGCGGACACACATACATGCACGCGCGTGCTAGAGCGACACACATGTGGGAAGTAAGGCTTAGAAGCCTATGTTTTTTCGGACCTCAGGGAGATGGGATACCTGGATCAGGATGAACGAATCATGGTCTTTTCAGGACCAGGCGGACGAACGGCGGCCGTCTTTTCTCATTCCAAAGCCGCCGGCTTTTTGGGTGACCAGAAACCGGCAGAAACCAAGAAGGAAACGGCGTGTGTGGGCTTCCAAACAGCGTTGTTTCCCCATTTTGAGCACATGTTTGCATCCCTAAAACTTTGTTTTTGATTGCGGCGTCTTTGCACTGAAAAATGTATCCGGCAAAATGTTATGCTGTTTTAAGATCCAGGTATCAGCCAAGCATGCACGGTAATTTTCAATGTTGTATCAATGCGCAGTGCGATTGGATCCGTTGTTCCGCAACACCTGAGCTACATCCTGAATCCACAAACATACCTCATAGACTCTGGAATCAAACATTCCCCATGATATACTAATGTATTGGGTCTGTCCCATTGCCTGCAACAGTCGGGAAGAGAACACATCACTATTTTCGAGATGTCGGCGTGCGCCCCGTCATCATCCCACTGTGATATACCCAAACAATCCCAAACATATAGTTAAATCTATACCTGAACCTTCCAACAGAGGTTTTTTTTTGACACCCCTCAACTGCTATTATTAATAGATACCCCTTGGAGAATCCTGGTATAATATGTCCAGCCACCTTGCCAGGCAAGATCCTCCTCTCTTTCCCGCTCCTTTCCCGCTCCGCGCACGTGGCGTTTAGGACTTTTCGTGGCAGAAGCCTGCGCGCGTGGTGCTGCAGCAGCATTTGCCTCCCAAGCCGAAGGAGCGGCGGTCGCGAACGTCGCGAACTCGCCGGAAGCGTTCCAGTGGACTCGGTTGGAACTCGCCCACGGAGTCCTCCCGGGTATGGGACTGGCGCGGGTGGGTAGACTCCCCCGGTCCGGGAGATGGGAAAAGGCATATGACAGAATGAAGAGTCTACTACCACTGCATGCGACTTGCAAGATGCAATGTAAGACTGTTAGAGGATATTTCAACCCCACATGACTGTAGAGGTTTCCCATCCTTCACGTCTTTCTTCACGAACCAAGCAACCGATGACCGACGGACGTCCGTTTTTCGACGAACCTCAACTGATCGGTCAAGATGCCAGTGTTCATGGATGTGTCAGGGAGACACTCCCGAAAAACTACCATAGACCCTGACCGTCTGGCCCCCTTGAAGAGCGTGTTCCTCTACCAACCAGTGGTTTTCAGGGTCAATGTCAGTCTTCCAGGGTGTAAAACGAGTGGAGTAACGAGTGTATCATCAACGTGGCTAACTGAAAAGAAGCAATTCCTTCGGCCGAGATGGCGGACATTGCAACAAAGCAACGGGGTGGCCACCCCTGGCCAGGGTTGACATATGATGACAAATATGCCGAGAAAGCCATGAGAAACACCACTTCTCTTGACATGCACAAGGCCCAGGCTTTGGTGGAGAAATATCCCGGCGGGTGGTGAATGCTTCACTAGCTGGGGCAAAAGATGGAGTTCCATGAAAGGTACTTGGACCTCATTTTGTTCGACCCGCTGGAATAAGGAAAATTATGCAGAAAGTCTAGAGATCTAGACGCATTGGGGTCCAGAGGTGATGGTGGTGATGAAGTGAAGATCGGTGTGAGTGAGTGTGGGTGAGAGGGAGTGTGAGTGTGAGTGAGAGTGGAAGAGTGAGTGTGAGTGCGAGTGTGAGTGAGAGTGAGTGTAGGTGTGAGTGTAAGTGAGCGTGAGTGAGAGTGAAGGTGGGTGTTAGTGAGTGTGGGTGAGAGTGAGAGTGTGTGTGAGTGAGAGTGAGTGTGAGTGTGAGTGCGATTGTGAGTGTGAGTGAGAGTGAGCATGAGTGAGCGTGAGTGAGAGTGAAGGTGGGTGTCAGTGTGGGTGAGAGTGAGAGTGTGTGCGAGTGAGAGTGGGAGAGTGAGTGTGCGAGTGTGAGTGAGTGTGAGTGAGAGTGAGTGTGAGTGAGAGTGAGTGTGAGTATGAGTGAGACTGAAGGTGGGTGAGTGAGTGT
Organism: Durusdinium trenchii; assembly: GCA_963970005.1. Taxonomy (NCBI): domain Eukaryota; class Dinophyceae; order Suessiales; family Symbiodiniaceae; genus Durusdinium; species Durusdinium trenchii. The sequence continues at coordinate 725,579 of CAXAMN010022751.1, read as the reverse complement.
GGGCGAGACTGAGAGTGAGTGTGGGAGAGTGAGTGAGTGTGAGAGTGAGAGTGAGAGTGAGAGTGAGAGTGGGAGTGGGAGTGAGAGTGAGAGTGAGAGTGAGAGTGAGAGTGAGAGTGATAGTAGGAGTGAGAGTGAGAGTGAGAGTGAGTGAATGAGCGTGAGTGTGAGGAGTGTGGAGAGTGAGAGAGTGAGCATCTGAGAGCACAAAGTACTGCGCCTGCCACGAAATCTGCACTTCGAGGTTCACTAAGTGCTACGCCTGCCACGAAATCTGCACTTCGAGGTTCACAAAGTGCTGTACCTGTCACGAAATCTGCACTTCGAGGTTCACAAAGTGCTGCACCTGCCACGAAATCTGCACATCGAGGGTCACAGAGTGCTGTACCCGCCACGAAATCTGCAAACGAGACACATATCCAAAAGTCACGATTCACTGCACCTGTCACGAAATCAGAGCTCTTCGACGATCACCACCATGTCCAAAGTGCTGCACCTGCCACGAAAACTGCATTTCGAAGTCAAAAAGTCGACTTTGGAGCACCAAAAACACGAGGTTTCCCTTGCACCTGCCACGAAAAGTGACCACCAGATACCAAAATGCGCACGGCACCACAACGAGAGCGCAGTCGCTAGAAGCACCCGCCGCCGGCAGGCAGATTTCGCGAGCCTGCGCAGTCGCGCGACGCACAGCGATCTAAGCACACCTGCTTTTCTATTACCGTAAGAAGCCCTAGTGTGACCACACTGTTTGGGGAATAAAACAGTCTACCCAGTGGTTGGTGGTTCTCTAAGTTCTCTAATTAAATACACACTCACATGAACCATAGCCCCAACATTGGGATTGGCAAGACATCTTCCGACAAACATGATAACTGCGCTACTCTAGCACCACCCTGTCAGATTGGTTCTTGGTAATCGTCAGCACATGGGGCCAGAAGTGTTTTTTGGTTTTGTAAGGCCAGAATTCGTCAGCACCCTCAACACCTAAGAGGACCTCACACCCAAGCTGGGTGGTGCCTCTGGGTCTCTGCTGCACCGCTCTGGCGCCGAATTCGCAGGGCGTGGCGCCGGACTTCCGGAACAAGCGTCGTTGGGTGCGCGGGGGGGTTAAGGAAGGACCAGTGGCTGGGAAGTGGGGAGGTGTTTGAGCTGTTGGTCCTTGCAGCAGCAACTGATGATGCTGGAAACCGGGAAGTCATGGTATAAACATGTATAAACTAGTAGGAATGCTTAGTATCAAAAAGTCTGGTGACAGCAAGTAGAAGGTGCTGGAAGCCTTGGACAAATACTGTATGCCCTTCAAATTTATACGCTCATCTTGAATGTGGAGAGAAACACACAAACAATTTTGCAAGTTGGCTGCTGAATCGCTGGTCATGATCCATGCCATGTTTGTGGTTCTTTCAGTGTGTTGCATGCTGCATGCACTGCATGCCAGGCCTTTTTTGCAAGTGAATGATACCCCTGAGATAAACGTCAGATAGCATGGAAACAAAACAATTCGATGTGTTCAGACCTCCAGTTTGGTATACGTTATTGGCCTGCTTGATATTTCCGTACGGTATATTTCCTATGGAAGAGACCCAAAGGTCTATGTACAACCATACCTTTGGAGGACCCAGCAACCTGGAAGACTGTCAACCTAGGTAGGTCCCAGATGAGCCATGTCAAAACTAGGGATTATCAACCATTACTAGGGGATGGTCATCCATTGGATAATGGGGATTGCGAATGACCATTATAAGGGATGGGATGACCATACCAAACATACTGAGTTTGGACCATAGCTCAGATGGTCCCCGCAGATGGGATCTTTTTTTTGCTCCAAACGGGGGAAAGCTGACCCCTCGGCCATGTCCGGTGGTCTTGATGGATGGGCACCTGAAGGAGTGGGTGGTCCAAGGAGGAATGCCAAGTCTGACCAGTCACCTGGAGCCACAGAATCCTACAAACTTTCTGGGTTGGGTCGTAAATGATGGCGAAGTTGGGTGTAGAAACTGTTCAGCATCGCAGCTTCGCCTTGGAACGGTGCAGTCAGTCACCACAGGTGCAGCCACTTCCGCCCATGCCCAAGTTTCCACCTCCACAGGCGAGAAGGGGAAGCTCCGGGTTGCCAGCAAGGGAGGAACCCTTGGGGGTTGCAGTGACCCAGAAAGGGGGACATATGCCAGTCCCATGGAGCGCCAGGGTTGTTTCACATGCTTGGCACTGAAAAATCGCGTTTGGGAAACCCCAGGAAGGAGACAGAGGGACCTACCCTGCAGTTGTTTGTGTGAGGGGACCATGTTAGGAAGGTATTTTTCCACGGCCCAACCTCTGAAATGCTACAGCTGGTTTTGGGAGACAGAGATTGGTCGACCAAGCATTCACCAACAAGTCGTCGTGGCAAAGCCGGCGGCACCAGTGGAAAGCCATTGCTCCAAGAACCTCAGATGGTTGGACGTGAAAAGAAACACAACAAAACAGAGAGGGAGGGAGGGAGGGAGGGAGGGAGAGGGAGCGAGAGAGCGAGTGAGGGAGGGAGGGAGCGAGGGGAGTGAGGGAGGGAGGGAGAAGGAGGGAGGGAGGGAGTGAGAGGGAGGGAGGGAGAGGGAAGGGAGAGGGAGGGAGGGAGACAGAGAGAGAGAGAGAGAGAGAGATGTGACGGGAGAGAATGTCAGGACTTTGTTGTGCCCTCCCAGATTGTCATCCTGGGGTCTCATGGCAGCCTTCTTTGCCGCAACATATAGCTGGGTGCCATTGAAGAAATGCAAGCTTCTTTGTACGTGGTCTCTTTTGATCCCGGTCCGTGTGGGAAGCAGCCTGAGACTAGTAGCTGGTTGCTGATTGAGCAACAGTTCTGTATGACTGTATGACAGTTTACTATGACTTCATGAACCAATGTACCAATACCATATCTTTTTAGTTCAGGACATGGAATGGACTGGTCTCCAGCTAGAACTGCCTTTGAGTTTTACCCATAGTTTGATCATGTTCCAAACATCACAAGCGTCCACGAGATAGATTCTGGAGACTGCAAAGGACCTACAGAGGTAGCCAGTGACCGTAAATAGGACCCGTCACCAGGGGTACCTTTAGGATAGTCGAACTAGGGTTCTTCAACCTCTGCTGGGATAGAAGTAACCTCAAGTGACTAGAACTTGGCAGGACCTAGATGAGGGTCTGACCACCCCTCCAGGCAGGAATGAAAGTCAAGTCAACGTGTGTGTGTAATCCATACAGGTGGATGGTGTTTTCCCAGTACCAGGACCTCCCAAGACCGGTGGTTTCGACGAACACGTGGCCTTTTAGACCGGGCACCGAACAGAAAACACATGGAAAACACCGATCGAATGGAGGCTCCAGGTCGATGCATCAGGTCTCAGCCGCAGACGCGCTCGTCTTCCGCCCTTGCGCCTGTTCACAGGAGCCGTCCCGTGAGGTGCGCGAGGCGACGCATCGGGCGACGAATCGGGCGGCCGATTCGTGGGGCACCATGAGGTATGGTGGGAAGTTTTACTGTTTTTTACATGGTAAGATGGTAAGAACATGGTTAGAACATCATCTTCCCATTGTCCGTTTGACATCTTCAAGTCAGCACTGGTGTAGGACAAACCCCTGGCCTCGACCAGTCCTAAGAACCGCGCTGAGCGTGCTTCATGTGGAAATTAATATCATGAACAATCATGATACTTATAGCCCTCTAAGCCCAGCATTTGAGCACGACTATCAAAATCGCTACCCCCCCACCTAAAACCCCCTGAATTCCATTGAATTCTGGGATGCCCCTATACAAATGACTTTGCCTTTCCCTCATTTTCCCCCCCTCCCCCATGTGAAGAACAGAGACCTTTCCAACGCGTCGATCTTTCGACTCCGTCAGGCGGTGCCCAATTCCCCAAGGCCGCCCAATCGGCCGGTGCCGCGTGGAAGTGATTCAGGCCGGATGCGAGGGTGAGGGAGGCAGGCAGGGGGGACGAGGTGACCGCCATGTCAAGAGGTCGACCATCCCACGAGCGATCCACGTGCAGAGTCCCAGTGATCCACCCTGGACCCAGTCCTTAACGCTGGCCAGCTCAGAAGGGAGCTAAGGAACTGGTAGTACCTATATATATATATTTTCCCCATTAGAGAGGGAGTCGTTTGGAGCTACAGGGAGTTCCCCAACCCTTTGCTAGTTAAAGGTGCGTGCTACACTTACAACTAGAGATAGCCTAGTCAGTTGACCAACAAGTTCAGCTTTGCTGCAGGTAGAGATATAAGCATGTCATGTAGATTTAACAATTGCAACTCAGGGATTATTTCTGGTGCCGAGCCACCTTTCCGGGATCCAATCAACATAACTCTCAGACATTGAACATACCCTTCCAGCTCTTTGTATGTAGTGGTTCCTCGGTTGGCAGACCCTATCCCCTTCCAGGTTGGCAGGTTCGTATTTTCCCCAAGAACGACGTTATGGTACATAGCCGTAGTTATAACATCTTATAAGCACCCCAAAACCTGGTGTGTGTGTGTGACCCATGTTTGCGTGGTGGAACTGGTTTCAGTCACTGAAGATGCCGGAGGCCGTCGGATCACGCCGACCGTGGCCAAGAACAAGGTGCGAAGAACTATCGCAGCGGTGCCATGACGGAGCGATCCAGTGATCTGTCGTGGGAATAGTAGAGGGGTCGATTTGGTAAATCCATTGGCAAGTTCACCTGGGGGTATTCCCTGCATTCATCAACCAACCAATAGTAAAGGGCTCACCTCAAGGTGCATGTGAAAATCAGGAGACCTCCCAGGCAACGACCCCTTGGGTTCGAAGGAGAATAGACTCAGCCAGGGGCGAGATTTCGGGGATTTCCCTGTGAAAATATGCACCCAAAGATGCGATTCAACCAGCTGGTTCTTCAGAAGGGAATTGAACTTAATCACTTGGTGAAGGAAGCACTCCCTGTTTGGAGCATTTCGCGCATTGCAAAGTTCTGCACCGCAATTTGCATCAGCACCAGAAGAGCCTTTCCAGGATGCCATTGTGATTGATTCGGAGTGCAAACAAGGATGTCTCTCAGCGGCCGCAGGCCATTCCGACAAAGCCGCCTTCCACCTGTAGCACTTCCGCCACCTCTGCGACTACTGTGTGTCTTGGCAAGCATCAAACATCGAGGTTTGTCTGAGTCAGAGCACCCCGAACAAAATGATTGAACACATCGAGTACGGCATGTTGCTCAGGAGGGTATCCAGTTCTTCCCCATGCTCCACACGGAGGCCCTTCAAAGTTACCCCAAGCCTGACGGCGCTCGTCACGTCATGACTCGTCACTCTCCATGTGGGGCCCTTTCGGAAAGCTCCTCCCGGTGAGACGGGCGCCGCCTTCAGGGCGATGGTCCGGCGTCTGGCCCCTGAAGTCGGGAGGGGTCTCAATCAAGGAATGAGGGCGGTGGCTGCAGAAGGTATCTTTGGTGAGGGGGATAAGCCCCGACGTCAGATTGAGGATGATGGAGGATAATGGATCTTGGATGCATCCTCACAATGCTCAGCCCGCGCGCGGTCCCAGAACCGCCTTTCCATATCTTTCCATAACGCATACGTTACATGGAACGCGGTGAACCGGACCAAAAACACATCAACCCAGTAGACCTTGACGGGGCATCGACCCCCAACATCCGGGATCATCGGAGAGTCTCGCGGTTTGGGTGTGCCCAATCTTCCTGCGGCCCAGTCGGCCGATGGTGGCGACCCGGGTCCGCAGTCCTGTGCCCCAGGTCCTGTGCGAGCATCAACCACTCGAAGAGTTGGTCGCCTCCGATCTCGGGAGGGGCGACGCCCAAGGCGTGGCTTCGTGTGGAGCGAACGCGAGCGAAAGAGAGAAGATGGATGGGAGGGAGGTTGAAGGGAGAAGATGGATGGGGAATGTAGGTAGACAAAGCCCCAAATGGTCCTGAAGAGATGCCTGTTTTGCCAGTCTGTTCGAGAGTATCAGTATCAGACTTTGTCCCTGGAGTTAAACTCTGCAGCTTGACCTAGCCTTCATCACTTAAAGAATCTGAAAGACTTTGATGCGAACCTGCTGCGCGGTTCATCTACACCCTGGAAGAGACCCAGGTGGAACATGAACATAGACATTTAAGAAGGCTAGTTTCCTCCACAAACCAGTCGTTTTCAGGTCCCCTGTGGGTCTCTTCCAGGGCGTACATGCCCTCTCAACAAACTCACTGAGGACAGTGGGAGAGATCAGCTGATTCGGGCGATTGGCACATCTATTTGGTTGGACAGATGGAAACTGAATGAAACTGACACCTTTTGAATCTACAAATATATATATATATATTTTCAAATCTAATTCCATTAAACCATATTCCCTGGAAGTCCAAGGACCATTTAAACATTGGCTTTCGGTTGCCTGAAAAGGAATTTCCCGGGGCAACATATACCGTAGAAGGGTCCATGAGCGCCTGGGTGAAACATATTCTATTCTTTTAGGCGAACTGTTCGATTTTCATGCCTTGCACGCTTGTCCAGGCGCCTGAATCCTTTTGCGACATGTCCGGGCGGCCGAGTTTGAGCGGGTGGGCATGGATTGTCCTGGAATCTTGAGTAGTAATGAACTGGACATATATATATATACATACATATCACATCTATTATATATATATTGCATCTATTATGTACAATATGTATCAATATATACATTAAGTACTTGTATTTGATTACATATTCCATGATGGATCTCTTAATAATTCTTAATAGTATCCTTAGTTAATAATCAGTGAACTGAGGACACATGGTTCCGTTTACCCTGATCGAGCTGAAATAACCCAGACACGCAATTTATTGTGTGTGTATATATATATATATACACATACAGTAAAGTACATACCAACCTGAATGACCTCTGTTTTTGGACCACCAACCAGACAGGTCGTGTTTGGCTCATCCAAGGCACAGCCGCAGCAAGGCCTCGACGCCAGGCCGCGACAGACTGGATTTAGGGGGAGCGCCGGGAGCGGACGCCCGGTTCGTTCCAAGCATGTATGACGTGACACCCACCGAGCTCGGGTGGCTTTAACAAGATGAACCTCCCAAATCCATCCACGTGCCATGTAGTATCCATCCAAAACACCCACCAAAACTAGGTGCTGGTACGTTACACCCCACGAGATTTAGTGGAGATGTTTTCAGGGTACCTGGAGCCTATATGTTACCAGTTGAGCAAGTCATGTCATCCTCAATGTGTTCAGAGTAGTTGTAGACAGTTACCACTGGCACAACCTTCAAAGGACTATTGCGATCCAAATCAACCCATCACGCTAGGCGTGACTTTGTTAACATTGAGTAGATGGTTTTGATTGGAACATAGAGCATAATCGTGCTACGCACTGACATCAAGACTCCTTGGCTCAGTTCGTAGAAGCCCGCTGCAGGCAAAGATGAAGATATTGAATCTGTGAAGCCTGTGAAGCCACGAAAAGTGCGGTTCATTCCCCAAAAGATCAGAAAATCCCAGGCGGCGTACAGAAAGACACACACACCATAAGGGCAGATGAGCCGGTTCCAAGACGTCCGGTTCACCCCTTCTGTGTCGTTCGACTCGCCGTGACTGTCTCAGGTGCCCCCGCGGTGAACGTGGCGATCGCTCAGCCGAGAGCTGAGCTTCTGCGCGCAGAAGTCCGCGGCGTTCCAGCAAAAGACACACCCATGTGCAGTTCGGGTGGATTGAAAAGGGGGCCAAGGCCAGGGCCCTCCGGTTTTGGGGTGGTTCATGAACACCTCTGAAGCTCCAAGGAGCTGTTATTGGACACCCCGAAGAGCAAGGGGGCCCTGGTGTAGGTGTCAAGTTCCAGCGGTCGTGTTTGGGGACTTCCAATGGCTCGATACCGCGCTCACCATCCCAGACATGTTTGGCCACCCGAGGCCGGGCCAAGCAGGCCGGATTTGGTGGCGGGTCTCCGCGAGGGGGAAGCACTTCTGGTCCATCCTGGTCCTTTTGATCCATTGATCAAGACCAGACCTAGGATGGATCCCACGACCCAGGATGGATCCTCGTGCTTAGGTCATGGGGTGCTTAGGTCATGGGATCCTATGATCCATAGGCCATTAATCTCAAGGATGGAGATGGATGGAGAAAAACGACATTTTTCAATAGATCCCATGACCTAGGCAAGTGCAAATACGGGACATGGGATAAAAAAACAGGACCTCTTTCTTCGGGAGTGGCTGGGTTCAACCAGAAGAAGCGGGCCACCATTCGTCATGGTCCTTCGGACCTTTCATGGTCCCTCAGGACTCGTCATGGTCCTTCGGAACGCTGCAAGCTCATGGTCCCTCAGGACTTCCCCGGCCTTTGGGGTTTTCAACGTGGCCTCATGGTCCTTCGGAGAACCTTTTGGAGGAACTGATTGAGCATCGATCGATCTAGAGAGGTCCCCAAAGAGTTTCGACAACGCCGACACGGACACAGTCTAACGGTGGGGATCTAATATAAATACCCTAGAAGTCCAGTTCGACGATATTTTGACTGACTGAAGTAAAGGACATCCCTCTTCCTGATCACCTCAAAGACCTATATATCAATTTTGAGGGTTCCTGTTCGATATCTATATAGAGTCTATATGGGCGACCTCGTCTCCCATCTTCCTCTCCTTCTCTCCGGTGTCTTCGTTCCGCGTCCGCTTCGAGCGCGTCGTCTGCAGGCGTCGCGCGGATCCGCAAGAACGACTTGCAGCGCGTTGGACGCTTGGGCGTCGGTGCATTTGGCTTGGTCACCCTAGAGGCGGGGGTTGTGGGAGAGGAGTGGCGGGTCGTGGCAAGTTGTGAGGTCGTGGCTTCAGGCAGCGCGGTCCAAAGGGGAGGTGAGGGGGTTGTAAGGGACGCACATGAATGAGAGATAGATCATAGATCTGTAGAGGGACCAGTTTTTCGAAGACCTTGCGGTGTTGTGGTCCAAGGGCGACCCAGAGATCATCGACAGTTCTTGATGCCTTTGTCGCACATGAAGTGCCGCAACCGTCCGAGTCATGGGAGTCATCTTCTTGATCTCTTGCTTGCGTCCAGAGGAAGGTGATGGGTCGAGAGTCGAAACACGAAACAGTTGGCCGGTGAAGAATTCGCCCTGAATGAGAGGCTACACACCTCTTTAAAAGTGGTATTCACAGACCCAAAGAAGCCCCATTGGCCCATTGGTTGAGATGTCCTTTATAAAACTTTGGAGCCTTTCTTGGGACCGCCCAAGCCCGCATGTCCTGGCAGATGCCAAGTCCGCCACCACGCGGACGCCAGGCCGATTTGCGCAATGGCCGTACCTACGCCTGACACCTGGAGACAGGACGTGTCGGTGACTGGCAGATTGTGACATTGTACCGATCAGTTTGGGGGATAGTTCCGAAGGAGTCCAACGGGGGGGGGGGGCATCCATCTAGACTCTTGATTAACAAAGCCAGCCCCCCAACTGAAGGTATTTGAAGTGGTTTTACCCCTCAGAGCATCTGGGAAGGGAGGGCGTGGGCGCGCGTCGTTGAGGACCGTCCGCTGGTTTTACAATCCAAATGGCGTGGTTTGATGAATCAAGGGTCCAAAAATGATCTTCCAATCCCGGTAGTGGGGCCGCCTCGGGACCGGAGCTGGTGTGGGATGCAGGTCATCCGAACAGGACAGGATCGGGGGTGTCTGGAGATCCGATTGATCGGATTTGGCTTCGAAGACCTCGCGACACTTTTTGTTCACCCTCTCGAGTTAAGAAGCGTGTGGCGTGTGGATGCGTGTGGCACTTCTTTTCAGAGGTCAGATTGAGATGTTCGGCGACTTTTTCCTCCAAAAAATATTCAAAATATCGTGTGTCCCAGGAGTCATAAAGGGTGCCTATTGGAGGATAGGGGTCCCCATTATCCACTCACTTAGGGACTAAACACCACCCCTTTGTGACTCCTGGTCAGGTGGTGTTGAAGAGAAACAGGCCACCGAGGCAGGGAGCCAGGTAGCTCCAGGCAGCTTTTGTTCGTCTTCGCAGCGCGCAAGCTTCGAGAACGCTCCGTCCGTACCGTCACCTTTCGAGGCCCTGAAGGCGGTGTCCAAAGGATATTTGGCGCACTTGAGGATGGAGTCAGGGGCACCCAGGGATGTGTTTGTGTGTGTGTGTGTCCGTGTGTTCGGCTTGCCCGATCTGGGATGTGCACTTCCTGGGGATTTGCGAGGCACGAAGTCACGCAGCAAGGTTGCTGCACCGTGCGATGTGGGCGTCAGCTCTTCAAGGGGTTGAGCCGGCAGCCAACAAGGTCGATCGCCGGAGCCCATGTTTGTTGATCTAGTGGGCCCATGATTGACCTGCTACACCCTGGAAGAGACCCACATGGAACCTGAAAACCAATGGGTTGTAGAGGAAAATAGTCTTCCAAAGGTCCATTTTCAGGTTCCATGTTAGTCTTCCTAGGTGTAACATATCAGGGACAACAAAGATTGATCGGAAACAGAATGACACACCAGGGGAGAACCAGTCAACTCTAGACTCCACCCGGACCATTTTCATCTCCGGAGTATATATATATATAACTATGCGTTTTCCCCTTTGACAGCCACAGAACCTGGTTTTGAAGCTACCTATTAGATGTTTGACCCGCCTTTCGAAACAAGGCCGTCTTTCACAACCTTGCGCTCTTTCGTGGATTTGGAGATATCGAGTCAGATATTATGGAAAGACCAAAACCCTGAGAAACGATAGGGCCTATAGGGGACGTCCTGAGTTGTGCATGCAAACACCACGAACAAGTAGTTTTGGCACCACCACATCTATGTTAGAAACAAACATCTCCTTGACCTTTTGCACCCCTTACAATTCAAAGAAGTCTTGCTCCTGAAAGACCACCGCCAAAATCGGAACCACGCCAGCAAAATCGAAGCACCAGATACTCTGTGCTCAATGAGAAGCGCATCTTGAAGATGTTGGACACGCCCTTTGTGCGGGACCCCCAACCGCTCGGATGCTGTGCGATGGTCTACCGTCGGCCCCATGGGCCGGAGGAGTGGAGCCGGGCGAAGGCGACAGGTGTAAGGTTTGGGGGGGGAAAGCCGAGAAAAGCCCTAGACCCCTAGAGGTGAAAGGTGCCATGGGGTGCCTACTGTAATACCTATGTTTGATAACTATATTTGATTCTCATCTTAAAGCAGAAATCTTCGTTTGGGTCCTGGAGCTGAAGACGAAGAAAGAGCTATGACGGCTTGTCAGTGAGTGGTCATGGGAGTTCAACAAGCATGTGTTGCTCAAAAAGAAAGATAACACACTCACCAAAAACGATAACGTGACGGTTGTAAAGAAACGATAATACACTCAGCAAATCCTGATGACCTGCAACTCGCACAACAAATTTTGACCCGTCACTCACACGAGTATAGATAGTACAGGAATAACTAATAAGACCTCCTCCAAGAACAATCATCGTCCCATCCCAAGTATGGGACATCGATTCAATCCACAGGATTGGGTGCCAGCATGGCTGCTTCGGGAAACTTGCCCACACGTTGGCAATGTCCGGTTCCAACAAAGTTTTCTCGTTCGGTGCCTTAGGTCCATCGGTCCATCCGCACTTCTACATGTCAATGCATGTTCAATCTATCTCTCCTCAAAAAGGAGCCGAAAAAGGTCGAGTCGAACGTGCTTGCTGGAAGCTGACCGGCTTCTTGGATCCGATCATAAGTGATCCCTAACAAGGCCGCACCCTTCCCGTCCTATGGAAGTATCAAATTCCATGAAACATTCCACCCAAACGCATTGGGGACGTGTGGTGAGCAGTTCCGTCTGATTTACATACTAGCTGCTTCCAAGGGGATACCCAATGTACAACCCTTCACTGAATATAGATCACCATTGGACACCCATTGGAAGCGCCAGGTATAAGCGTTGGGGTCCTCTTGGAAGAACCAGAAAACCATCCTAATTTGAAGTCTGATGGAGGTGGTCAAATCACATGCAGAGGCACTGAAGATAAGAAGTAGTGAGTTCCATCACACCTGTATTCTCAGGTACCAGTGTCATGGGATTGCGGAGGAGCTACAAATAGTTACAATATGCTACAATACATTTATCTTTCCAAATCTGTACTTGAATTTGACAATTGACGATCTGTACTCGAATTCTGCAATATATATATATATAGATCCATCCAAGAATAATACTCAACCCCACCGTTGCTGAATCTTTTCCAGGATATGCTACGGTGGATGGTTCGATTTGAACTGTTGTTTGAATTTACAAATTGCCTTCTAAAGGAAGACGAAGAGGCTGGTGCCCAGTCCATTCGGACGGAAAGGTGGGTTGAGGCTGAGACTGGTTGGAGAGGAGGTCGTCCGCAACAGGTCGTCCGCTTGCTGGCCACGTACAACGGCAGACAGCATGTGTACTTCTTGCTGGAGGCACAGGGGTCTGTCCGACAGACTACGATCGGAGAACCCAGTGTGCTGTTTTTCATGTGCTGGGAGGGACATCAGAGATCTCAAATTAGCATGCAGCTAGACCTTGAGCTTGCTGCTTTCTTCATTTTTGTATCACACAAACTTTCCAGCGCAGCTATGATTTGTTTCTCATGTTCTCTTCATGTTTGGCATCCCAGCTATGTCAATACTATGCCACTATGCCTGGTTTCTTGTCCTAACAATCAATCCCATCTGCCGCAGGCAGCTCTGGGCGGAGAGCTCTTCACCACCTACGAGCGGCTGAAGCTCTACGGCGCGAGCCTCACATCGGGGACGCGAGACCTCCAGGACCCAGTCGATTCTATTTGTTCTACTTAGTCTACTTTGCCCGCAGATCCCTGAGAATTCACCCATGCAGCCCGGCGTCTTTGTCCACCCCTTCGGACGACCCAGACCCAAGCCGACCGTTCACCCCTCGCCGTTCGACCCGGAGCGGCGCGGCGTCGCGAGCCCTGCAGAGTGCTGGATGGAAGTGCTGTGTCATAGCATGTCCAGTGTCCGACTTGCATGAACATGCTTCATTACGTACTATAACAGATGATGTTGCATACTCTTCCATACTAATGCCAAGCAATTGGTCAATATATCTTTCAACCCAGCTCCTCACAAGCTGATTGTTCAACCCAGCTCCTCACAAGCTGATTTCAAGAATGCCACCCTCAACTAAACATCTACAGGTCCACCACCACTTCCCGCGCTTCCCGCGCAGGCTCCGAAGTGCATGCCCGCTTCTATGTGGCCTGCGTGACCGAGGTGCAGTCCTCTTGATCGGATCGCTCGTGGCCTGCGCGGCTTGATCGGGTCGGCCTCGCTGGGTCGACCTACCTGAGTGGAGAACGGATGTTCACCCTGTTTATAGGGGGAAAAGAAACACTTTGCCCACGAAACAAGAACAGGTCGAAATGTTTGATCAACAGATGGCGGTGATTTCAGCTGATCTTCTTTGTTGAGATCTCCGGGAGTCAAGCTCCAGTAGAGCTCCAGTCACAGCTCTTTGACCCGCACGACCCGCAACGAGAGGGACACAGCTACACATAAGTTGGCTCTTTGAACCTACCTTTGTGGATTTGGGTGTGTTTCAGTGGATTTCTGGATGGGATCGCCCAGTTTTCTGACTCAATCAAGCCAAGACTGAGCTATCCATCTGGAGCACCGATCGCCCACATGTGCTCAAAGGACCAGGGGGGTAAGTCAGCTCTGATGTTGCGGCAAGATGGTTGCAATGACCAATAGCAGAGGGGTGAAGTTTCCTGAGCAAGTGACGCCCCATAGTTGATGTGTCATGGCTTTTACGTAAACTCTATAATTCCACCCGTTCTTTTGAAGAAATCAAACATACCATGTCAATTTTCAGAGTGTTGATTTGGATGCTGTTTTCAAATTAGTAGCAGCTCGCACAATAAACACCCTCTGAGACTTTTCCACCCCATGGCTTTAACCTATGATCTCAGAAATCGAAGTGATCACCACGTGTCTCCACGCCGTCGACGTCCTCGACGTCCTCGCGCTCCTCGACGCCTCGCGCTCGACGCCGTCCTCGACGCCGTCGCGAGGCTTTGGCACATCTGCACGAGAAGAACGTGATTTATCGTGTCGGGCGCCAGTCGCAGTTGGGCGATCGGACTGGTTTCGTCGCACCTCCCCCCCAGTCGCGAGTCGCAGTCAGGCATCGGCATCGGAAGGCATCGCTTCGGATCCGGGTCAGACACCGAGGTCGCTGAAACCCAACAGTTGGACTCTTTTCCAGCTCTTTCGTGCCATCCTTCGACTCCAAAACCCTTGATGTGCACATTTAGTGGCCGACAACTGTGGTGGTCATGCATAGCAACAGATACCCTTGGACTCACGTTCCATGGAAGTGGACAACCACCTGTTTGTGGAAGAATATAGTCATCCAACGGTCCATTTTCCGCTTCCATGTTAGTGAGTCGGAGTGTATTTGCTTGGTGGTCATGCATTCAGTGTTTTTGTGACCCTCATTCCTGACCTGGTGTAGGATTCAATGACCAGCGCTTTTCAAACGGATGAGCATCAACACCTGAAAAATCACCCAGAGACCGATCCCTAAGGCTCCCAGGAGGGTGCCTCAGGTTCGGTATGACTGGACCCGAACCTGGCACCCGAACCTGGCGCCCCACCGAAACGAAACGGTTCGGTACGACTGGAGCCCAAAACGGGGGATCTTCCTGAACTCGTCACGCGAGATCAAAAAAGTGGTGTCAAAAATGTGGTCCGACGTTTCTGTCGTTTCTCCTCGGTCACGTCTGGGACGAAAAGTCCAGACCACTCCCAGAGCATACTCCACATCACCGGGTCATCAATGGAATTTAACCCAGACACTCCATGTATTGCATATTTATCTACGTTGGGGTGGTTTGAGGGGTCAATGTATGTATAAATATGCCATACATGGAGTGTCTGAGTGTCTGGGTAATATGAAATAATGTATACCCTCCGACTCACGAAAACATGGAAGTGACCATGCTTTTTTCCAGTCTGTCTTGAGCGTTCTCAAGAAAGAAAAGAGAGAGAGAGAGAGAGAGAAGAGGCCACCTGCTGTGGGGGTGACACGGGGACACGCTTCAATAGGATGGTTTAGGATTGTTTTTAGGTCACTTCTTTGTGGTGCCATCATGCTCCCTTGATTTCAGCCTTGGTCAGTTTCACTAGTTTGGGTTGAGGTGTGCATTGAGGATGCTGAACGTCCAAATTTGGGCTTCCAGAAACGCTCAAGTCCACAGGCACTCCAAAAGCACCTGCGCCAGATGTTGCGCAGATGTTGCTCCTGTTCTCCACCTGCGGCATAGACAACCGTTCATGGCCTCCCACAGGTTGAGGATGACGTCTGACGTCAAGTCGGCTGGAGTTGAAGTCGTGAAGGCTTAGTCAAGCTTGGTGGTACCGCAACAATTCCTTAGAAGCCCGACAGTCAAAGGACATATATACATATATGTATACATATGCACATTATATATATATTATTAATATGATAGATCAAATAGATCCATCCCAAAAGCATCAGATTAGTCCTGCCCTGCAGGACTTGAAGCCTGAGAACTTGCTCTTGGACGTGCATGGCTTCTGCAAGGCAGGATGGACACGTGCGTTGCGCAGTCCCTTCGGGTGTTCAGAGGTGGTCGCCGACAGCCTTGGTCACATCGAGTGGCTTACAAAGCCGGAAACTTGTGGCTGGGCCACCAGAGAGGTTAAGTGACCGTAAATGGGACCCTACTGGGGTACCTATGGGATAGTCTATAGGGTCCTTCAACCTCTGTTGGTACACCAGAAATGATGCACAACTGAAAAGATAAACATCTTGCACACCACCCAGGCGACGACCCAATGGTTGGGATTCGCTCCAGTATCACCCTGCAAAGCCATCAAGGATACTACCAAGAGATTATTGTCGTTGGCCAACCAAGGATTGGGTGGAGAGTGACTTGTGGAAAGACATCCATCAACCAATTATGGAAGGACCAGGATGGAGCGTTTACAGACAATGCACAAGAATGTTTGGATCGAATGCGGGGTCCATTTGTCCTCCTGCAGAGGTCCACATGGACTTCCCCAAACCACTGGGTTGTAGAGGAAGACGATCCATTTTCCGGGTCCCCCCAAAAATGAAAAACACACATCCAGAACACAACAACACAAGTACGTTCGGCTTCGTTCGTTTGCAGCGGATTAAACCACACATGTCTTTGCCTCCCTTCAACCTGACTTGGCCCGGACCTGCGAGTCAGGTCCAGCCAGTGCTTCCTAGGAAGGCAAGACAAGACCCAAATGCAAGACAAGACAAGACGACACACAACGAAAACCACAAGGAAACCAGAGAACATCAAGAGGAAGACCCATGTACACTGTGATACACTCCCTGAAGCGAACGTCAAAACCACGGGGTTTCAAGCCACTGGTGGGGTGTTCGGATTTCATGGCCATTCAAGAGGCCATGCCATCCAGGTAACCATGATCATTCCAGGGAGTGTGTGTATATATATATAAGATTATGAGATTTTTTGCCAGCCAGAGATTGGAAATCAATGAATGTAATTATTTGCTAGTTATTTTGTTGTTTTTTTACTGTTTGCATTTGCTGTTTTTGTTTGCTAACGTTATTTTTTTTTTTGCATTTTGCATTTGCATTTTTTTGGTGTTTTTTTGGTATTGAGGATTTTGCTGCCTGATGCCTTTGCTGAGGAAACGTGTTGTTATTGAGTTGTGGCTTTGGTGGGTGATTTCAACAGTACGTCCTTTGTGTTTGTTGCTGGTTGCCTTAAAGCGCGTTTGCATCCATTTGGTTTGTTCTTTATCTTTGCTCTTCAGCGTAAAGAACATCTGGGAAGGCAACTCTCATTTCGGAGACATTGGGACACGCTGCCGCAACCGGTCATCCCAGACAACCGAAACAACGCGACCTGCATTGGTTGGAAGGATTAATATAGATTAGACAAAAGGAGGGACTGCCAAAACAACACTTGGTGGAATTGGAGTTCCCTTTGGGAATGGCATGGGGAGTGGCAAATTGGAATGGCAAAAAAATTGCAAAAACATTGCAAATCCCTGCTATTCCTGCAATTTTTGCGGTTTACAGAGATTTGCTGTTTTTTTTGCCATTTCAAAACTTTGGTTGTTTTGGTTGTCAAACAGTGTGCCATTCTTTTGCAATTCTGAATTTTGATGATGAGTCAACACCACAGGGGATGCCAGACACAGTTTACTTTCCAATCCTTCTTTGCACCTGCGCACCATGGAAATATTACGCTGGGAAAACCAGCAAATGAGCGCTCTTTCCAGTGGTTTGCCAGCCTTGCTTCTGCCATACAGAAAAAGCTTTGCCACATGTTCTACTCATGATTTTTACATGCACTTGCCAATGCTCTTGGCCTCACTGGTACAAGTGTGAGAACTCTGCGCTGCTGCAAGCGCTGCAAGCAGGGGAACCAAAAAAGAAAAACATGGAAAAGAAAACAGTAAAAAACAGCAAAACAGAACGCCAAAGGAACAGCCAAAAAAAACAGCAAAACCAATAGACATCAGAATGCAGAAAAAACAGCAAAAAAATGCGAAACAATTCAACTGGAGCTGACCCAGTCTGTGACTAGAAAAATCTCATAAATATAAGACACAAGGAGGGGCATGAACCTGATCAACGGAGATGAACGGGGAAACACCAACCGGATCATATCAGGGCATACTTCACGGGCATTTCCCATGGTGACAGAGGGGAATCTTCTTGAAACGAGAAGTCTTGACAGAACCGTGACCGTGACAGGTTGGTCGAACAAATTGTTTGCGGTCCTGGGGTATGCATGTGTTTATCAAGTCTCTTCTTTTGGAGGATCGGACCCTACCCAAGCTGGGGCCACCAACGTGCGCCGCATGAGCCAGGTGACAGACATGGGCTTGGCGAAGATCACGACCAGCCGCCCGGCTGAAGTCGCGCACGGGCTCGATGGTAGGTGCGGCCATCCAAGCTGAAGGAACCTGAAAAGTCATATGCACAAGCTGTATCAGAAGATATGCATGATAGATATCATGATATATATATATATATGTCACATATATATATATATAATCTTAATATCATGATACCATATTAGAAGATGTCTCATTATGTTTATAACCCTAGAAGTGGATGAGACATCATCAGACACGGCTTGAAAGATCGCCGACCACGGCTCGGGTGACTTGGGTCCATAGGATCGGCGGCCTTTGTTTAGATGCATTGCCCACCGATCGGACGCCATATCTTTGCATAGAGTTCGAGTGTGTTTACAGAGATGATTACGTGGGCATCATGGAGAAAAGGCATCCTGCTGGCTGACAGTGTCAGCCACACTCCCCGCGTGAGACAGGCGTGACACAGGCGTGAGACAGAGGAACATGCGCACTGGATGGGCCTTTGACTCAAGTGCTCTCGAAATCGATGAACTGTCAAACTCACCTGGATCCCTACAGTGGTTTCAGAGTACGTGGCACCCCAAGATGTCTTAAAAACTAATGGGGGTGCACTACGAAACCACCTTAACTTGGACAAACTTGTGCCATCGAACCTCGTTGCAACCATTGTAGGCCGCGGCTTCCGGCTGCTGCCTGCCCACCACGTGACATCCCACCACACCAAGTCGCGACCTTTCCCGAGGTCCAACCTTCACCATGGTGGGGACACCAGACTACATGGCTCCAGAGGCGGAAGCAACGGATCGATCGATCGATCTTCGCGGGCAAGCGAGGCATGTTACGATGACATGGGCATGCGGCATGTGGTCATAAGTAGGTCTACACTCTGACTCACTAACTCATTTGATGACTAACTAAGCTGGCGATATGCAAAGTGGCGAGAACCAACCTGTAAATTCCTGTATGATCCTTTGAAAACCAATGAACTCCACTTTGCATATCGCCAGCTTAGTCATTGAATAATGGCAGGGGGGATTGGTGCCTTGAAACAAAGAATAACTCGATTTGCTGCCTTGAAAACAGAAGTGACGTTCCAGCCTCTCATCCGTTTCGGCTTCAAACTGAGGGTGACCTTTTGAGGTCGATGGACACGCAACAGACTCAGGTTAAAAGACTTGAGACACACACGGGCTTATCAATTCTGGTCCAGTCAACTTCAGGAATGACTCAGGTTTGAACCAGAAGAGTTTAGAACACAACTTTTTCCAACATAGACCTGGCAAATACAGTCAGCTCAGTTGTTCAAGATTCAAGACTTGACTATTCTCTCTCCCGGAGCGTCCATGGCGTGGAGCAGCTTGAAGGGCATCCTTTGCCTGGCTGGCTTGGGAAATTTGACCGGTCGCCTGGCTTTGTCAGGGCTTGATAGCATTTTGCCTTCTATGTGATCTTGCCATTTGCTGAGGGCTTTTAATGTAGTGGGAGATGGGGATGGGCAACTAGTAACAGCAACTATGCATCGATCAGGCTCCCGCAGTTGCAGCGGCCGTTGGTGCTAGCTCTTCCTTGCGACGGAGTTTCTGGCATCAATGCCTTTCTGCACGAGTCAACCTTGGAGGTGCAGATCCTGGATAGAAGCCTGTATGGCCCGCTGCGTGCAATGCATGGTGCTGCTGACAGCTTCGTCTTGGGGCCTCATGGACAGCTTGTCACTTGTTGATGCACATAAGTTGGTGAAAACTTAGGCTTTGGCTCGAATATTGGCAGCCATGAAAGCACTGTCTGCTCCAACCGCGATGGCTAGCGATGGGCTCCAACCTTCGATCTAGCGATGACCTCCGACATACTCGCGATGGCTATGATGGCCTCCAACCTACCAGCGATGGCCTCCAACCTACTATAGGCTTCCAACCTACTGGCGATGGCCTCCAGCGATGGCCTCCAACCTACTATACCGATGGCCTCCAACCTAATAGCGATGGCCCCCCAAGCAGCCTCCAACCTGACCGCAGGAGATGCGACCAGATGTGATTACAAGAGCTGGCATCGAGTAGATGGCATGATCTCCGGCCCACCTTGTCCACCACAATCGTCAAAGTTAACAAACTATGAATGGGTATATATAGGATTTGTTTGGCCAGCCTAGGAGTCCTGGCTCATGAGTGAGACACAAGCAAAATATTTGCAGGTGAGCAAGTGCAAATTTTGAGATGATGCTTGGAAGTTGCTCAAGACCGAAACCTTTGTTCTCGTCCATGGTCCGGAAAGTGCAGAAGAAGCTCAGGCAAGAACGATTATCAACATCACGCCGTGCTTTTTTGAGATGCGGAATCCCAGAAGGCTCCAGATTGACATCCAGGTTTCCCTACTACCCAGATGCCATATTTTGTAGCCATGAAAGCATTTGACACTGTTTGCTCCAACCTTCTATAGCGATGGCCTTCAACCTATGGGCTCCAGCCTACTATACTAGCGATGGTATGGCCTCCAAACTACTAGCGATGGCCTCCAACCTACTAGCCTACTAACGACGGCTTCCGACCTACTAGCACGGGGCCCCAACCTGCTAGCGATCGCCTTGAATAGTTGCTACTAGTGATGGCCTCCCACCTACTAGGCCTCCTTGACTGCTTCAAGTTATGTGCCCACACAGCAGCAGCCCAGGAAAAGCTGAATGGGTCATTGTGATGGCGAGCGACGCAGTGCAGATTGCTGTTGGAGTCCCTGGAGAAGCGCCTGCCAACGCACACTCGCCAGACGATGCTGAAGAGCACAGGTTCAGTGCAGAATGCTGCCAACCTGCATTAAGATTATATGATCTTTGAGCTGCGCGTGAGTGATTTTGGACCGGTTCCTTGGCTGATGTGTACACATGAGTGTGTACATGTAAGGCTGATGGCAGCGGTGACCAGAAGGCCGTGATGCTCAGTTTCAAGAAGAACTTGCCTCACAAGGCAGTGCGGCAGTTTGTCGAAAGGACATCCAAAGTGCCACCGTTGGAGATCATCGCGGCGTAGAGAAAAGGAAGCAGTCAAGAGTTTTCAAGAATTTTCCAGACTCTGGTAGGACTTCCCCGACAGGGTTCCACCACTTTGGGCTCCACCACCTTTTGGAAGACTACTTTCCTTTACGAACAGGGTTCTTCCCCCTTCCATGTTAGTGAGTCGGAGTGTAGATGTATATCATGGATCAAGTACTATAATTTCTGGCGTATGATGAGCAAGTACAGCAAGTACAGCAAGTAGATTTCCCAATCCCAAAGCTGGATCCTGGTCTGGGGCACCTCACTTCACTTCCACGTGGTTTTCACAGTTTTCACCCTGGACCCTCTCCCGCCCTTTCACCGGTCGGAACCTGTGGCCAGGTGATTGACCAAACGGGGCACACCAAGTGCGTAGACTGGTGGACCTTGGGCGTGCTGCTCTTCGAGCTTCTGGCAGGAGATGAAACGAAAAAACCGCTTCGAAGCTTGGGGAAGAGCACTAGAAGACCACGATCTGATGCCTCATAGATTCCCTTTTCTTCATTTGGCCGAACTAGCTTGGTATATGTACCTGTTTTTTTGCGGATGCAGGCGATTTTTTGGTTTTCGCAGCGGATGGATCCCCGGAATATATGGGAATATGTGGTATTTTGGTTCAGGTTCCTTAAGCAAATGCAAGTAGAGCTGCAAAGGAGAGGCACGCACTGGGGTACGGTCTCGCACAGTGGGACCAGAGGTGATCTGCGCTCAGCAGGACATGCTCCCTTCGAGTCCAAGACAGGGAATGCCCAGGAGGTTCGGTAGAAGAAATGGATGGAGCATGTCGGGCATCTTCTTGCGGGCTTGGTTTCGGGATGACATGTTGAGGGGGAACACGCCGTGGCTGAGCAGAATCAGATGTCAAGCTGATCCGCTGTGACGAGGGTTGATGGGATCTAGTGATGAATATGGATGCCCAAAAAGACTTTGTGGGGAGACTAGCTGTCACAGGGTTTTGGCACGGTTTGGGTCCTGTTGTTTGACGTTGATGTTGGATGAAGATGCTTGGTGACACAGGGAAGGCTCAAACTTTCATGAATTCACCGGATGGAAGATTGGCTAGTCCTGTTTGGAGGCGGTTGGACGGGGATGAACACATCACGTGGACACTTAGACATGGGGCACTAAAGGAGCCCTTCTTTTTTGGAGGATGATGTGCAAGCTTGGCTTTGTTGGATGGTGACTAAATCAGATTGTTGGAACTGCTAGGTGAAGGCGCATTCCATGCGCTTACCACTTCCACTGTACACTACCGGACGTACAAACTGGGCGTTAACTCAATACACGCTGCTGATTTGTTGTGTTGCGCTTCCAATGACGTCCCAATGTCCACCCCGTTCCATGACATCATATATGGCAGTTGTTTGGCATCCCCAAAGGTACGATCATTATGATCATTCCACCTACTAAAGTGACAATCCAAAGTGACATTCCCATCAAAGTTGCCATCATTTGTCAGGCTTTTGGGACCTACCAGTGGCCCATGTCAGCCAGACTAGACATGTCCGAACGAGAACAACTGTGTTCTACAACTCCACTCCCAGGAACTTGAATCACATGGTGACATCCGTGGATGTCACCCCCTGTTTGTAAAGGAAGTGGTCTTCCCAAAAAAGAATACTGCCTTTGTATGAGGAGTTACTGACAGAAGTGAGGGGAAGTTTCTATGTGCCGAGGGAGGAGTCGCTCCTGTTTGCCACCAGATAGAAGGTTCGAACCCGCTGAGACCTCTTTTTGGTGGGTCTGGGTCAAGACCTGGACCCCCAGAGCCATATCCCTTGCAGTCTAGTTCTCATTTGGTGGTCAACCAATCCAAGGTCTCCCGGTTTGGATCCACAGCCATGTAGTGCCATCTCTCCGAAGTGGGGCAGAGAAATCCAGGCTACGCTGCATCTCCGCGTGGCCGCAGTGTCCAAACTGGCCGA
Source organism: Durusdinium trenchii (assembly GCA_963970005.1). Lineage (NCBI taxonomy): Eukaryota > Dinophyceae > Suessiales > Symbiodiniaceae > Durusdinium > Durusdinium trenchii. The sequence goes on along the minus strand of CAXAMN010022751.1, from coordinate 702,806 downwards.
GCAGGGTGACGTTTTTCTCTCCTTGTTCGACCGTTCCGTCCTTTTCCTTCGCTTCAGACCTACAGCTTGGTGAAGCGTGGCATCGAACAAGTGCCATTTCCCAAGACCTTCAAGCGAGAGGCGCGCGTTTTGTTCTCGGACCCGTGGGCTGTTCCGCTAAAGGTATTGGGCAGCGCATTGACAGACAGCAAGGGACAAGATAGATATGGAGTGATATGGATGTGTCATTTATATAAGACCTCCAGGTCTAGGCGTTTGGGGCCTAGTTTCCTTTCTTGTTCGGGGGGTTTGAACTGGGAGGTCTCCCTATTTTCGACACAACCCTGGGACCATGTACCTGGGACCGGACTCTGGTGGACCATCGGACATGTACAGAATCAGCGACCGACCATCGGTCAACCGGACCGGACCAGGTGTGTTCGTTCCTTCTTCCGCTCCTGGACGCCTTTCGTCACCTGCTGATCTATGCATTTTTTGCTGATCTATGAGCGGGGTGGTAGGCGTGCTAGGAGCCTATAGGCTCATATGATAGCGCCATGGCTCATCAGCTCAAGTAGCAAGCGGCCCCGGTCGAGATGTTTGACCGGTGTCCAACCTCGAGCTGGGCACAGCCGCCTGAGCAGCCGCCTCGGACACTTCCCTAGAACTTGCTTCTTGATCCACCAGTCTCCGAACAAGCCCAGTCTACCACGAGTCTCGTCCGGATTCGAGGGATCCTTCTCGTTGGTTCATGGCTTCACTGAAGAACCGAGGTTCCGTTGGACCAAGGGTTTTAGACCAGAGGAAACATCCGTCGCAATCAGTTCTGGAAACAGGGCATAGATGTCCGGAGTAATTGGAACAATGCCATTGCCCAGACACAACATGACCGGAACAAGGTGCCTACCTTGGCCCTGAATCCAATCCCAATGTAGGTTGACATCTCAGTCGCACGGAGTGTTTGGGTTGATGTGAATCAACCCTGGAGGTGGTCAACATGTTCATCTTTTGCCTCGATGCGTCTTTTTGATCTCAGAAATTCCTGAGGACGCCAGACGTTCCCATGCCAAGTCCTCAGCATCGGTCGACATGTGTGCCGCCTGCCTCGCAGGCGACGGATCTCGTTCGCACCTTGTGCCATCGGAACCCAGAGGCACGCGTTGACTGTGGAACCGCACGGGAACGCGTGGTGCTGTATGGTTTGAAAAAAGGAAAGTTATGGCCCTATTTGTAGTCACTACATGTTGCCCTACTGAAGCAAAGATCCTTCCCTTTGAGGTACTGTAAACGCCTTCTTTTTATAGCTTTTGGCTCTATGTATATATATATATATATATACAGATATATACAGTATATACGGGTCTCCGGTCTAAACGGTGTACGGGTATATCTATCAGCACCGGTCTCTTTTCTTCTCGGTCTTAAGATCCCAGTCACGATGGATCGGCCACAACACAGTGAGGCGATTTTGCTGGTGATGCAAAGCAAGGTGTTTGAATGTTCCCTATAGGGATCCATGAAGTACCTTCTCAGAAGGTGTTTGGGGTGGGTTTGGAGGGTGCAGGTGCCTTCTAAGAAGGTACTTGGATCCCTAGGGGTTGATGTTGATGGGCTGTGGGATCTTGTCTTCAGGTGGTCAGATCAATACTCGGTCTTTGCATGAAAGGAAAGCTCACCCGTTGGGAATTCAGTCTTCATGCAGGGAATAGAGTACTTGAGGTTGAATGGCCTTGAGTGGGAAGCTACAAGATCCACCTGCGGTGTCCTCTTCAAAAAACAGTCTTTAGATCTTATTCCTAAAAGGTATATAACATTATATAACCCCAAAAAGGATACTTCCTTTAGAAAACACTTCAGTGGTTTTCACGGGTTTTCACACCAAAAACCAGCACCGAAGCAGCCGTGACCCGTTGTTCGGTGCGGCTTGCAAACGCAAACGCAAACGCCACGCACCGCCTCAGGTGCGCGTCCGCACCCCGCAGCTCCGAGAGCACCACTTCTTCCAATCCTTCGATTGGCCAGGCGACCGGATGCGACCAGAGGAAGGGCAGAGACCGGAAGGTTACACTCCCTGGAACTAACATGGAAGTGGAGAATAGCCCCGTAAGGAAGACCATGAAATCCACTACAAACAGGTGGTTTTCCACTTCCATGTCAGTTTCCGGAAGGTTCTCTAGGATAGACCCCAAAACTGTGGACATGTGTATACCAGCTTCTAGGGCCTGTTTGTGACTGTGACCGAACCAACCAGGATATCAAGTTCGGTCACTTTGAAGAACAGTATAGAACATCCGTAAATGATCCTTTTTGAGCTCACACCTTCGAAGCACCACTCTGCATGCTCCGCATCGCCGCAGGGCTACAAGGATTGCGCGTCACGCCACCATTGGTGCCTCAGGTGGGGGAGGATCGAGGGTCCACGGGGTCCACGGGGTCCACCGGCGGCAACAAGAACACGCCCGGCAAGGTGGGTCGTCAGAGTTGGAAACAAGGGCTGAACTTTGCTGCACTTGGTTGGGTTGCAGATCTTCAGCATGGAGCGTTCCGTTAAATTGATCCAAGGATGGATGGCATAGGCCTGGACTCGTCCAGGCTCGGAACCAACGCTTCCTATTCAACATCTCTCAGTGAGTCCTGCGTGCTTCTCTTGGGACTTCAATATGCTTTGGCCCCCCACCAAAACCCGAAGCGGTGGGGGCCCTGTCACCTGTTCCAAGTGTCTCCCAAAGCACCTCAAAAAGCCGCTCCGAAACTCGGCACTCGGCCGGTCCTTCGCTCCGCCGGAGCCATGAGGTGCGCGGACCCCGCGATTTGAGCAACTTCAGGGATTGCGAGCACGAGGAGCGGGAGACTTCTGGGAGACTTCTGGGAGCGGAGGGAGCGGGTGGCCAATTCCCAACACGTTTTTCGCACCATGAAACCGTTGAGGGTAATCACTTGAGGGCGTCTTCTCCTGTCCGCCACGGTGATGTCAACAGGTGATCAGGTGGCAGGTGATTCTTCGTGTGTTGCGTGAAAACACAGAACTACTTCGACAGACTGTGTAGGCTCAGCACGGTGGCAGCCACTCTTGGCTCACCGAGTCGACCAGTCCTAGTCGATTCGGCCGACCAGTCGACCTTCTCCCTGAGTCAGCTCTGTCCAGGGACGGACCTGATGGACTAGCACTGGAAGTCTGGGAGTCCGACCGGAACCCCCACCCCCCAAAATAAAACCAAGGAGTATAATACGCCTGTACATGCCTGTACCATCTTGTACCCATGGGTTCCAAGATAGCAGGTCGAACTCCTGGTGCTTCTTCTCGAGACCCTTCGACCTGGATCGGGTGGCGGCCATGCGCAGCGCCAGGATCCCCAGGCCATGCCGTACCAGGCAAGGCACGGTCGTCGACCGAGTCGACCGAGTCGGCGCGGAAGAGGCCGACCGGGTCGGGCGCAGAGGCCGACTGGTCACCAGAGGCTCCCTGTGGGTTGCAAGAGGCTCCCTGACACGACGCTCCGGACTGCCAGGACGGACTGCCTATCCATTGACCCCCAGTCAACCACGCCTGGCCTGATCGGCAGTTCTATGTGTGGTGTCTGGGTTAGGGGTCTGGCAGTCTGGGTGAAACATCCCAGACAGAGTGTAGGTGGATCAGTTGAAACATGTTGAAACAACCTGCACCAATCGAGTTGAAGCATCATTTTCCCAGAGGCTCCCGAGCACTGCACCCAAAGAACTCCCACAGTTTGCTGGAACTGTGGAAGGACCAGCTCTTGCAACACATAGCAATGAATGGAATCCTGTGGATTGGCAGTGCCCAGACGCTCCAAACAGCCTGACCAGGTCCCTCAAAAGATTTGAGATCCAGGGTGCCTCCAAAGGATTCGGAGGTCCAACCCTCCATATCTGAGCTGTGCATGGCTTTTGCACAGCTCAGACCTCGGTGATCAGACCTCGGATTTCTTCATCACGAAAGCACCGGAACTTCTTCGCCTGAAGAGTCTACTCTGGCAGTGGCGATTTCGCATGTCAAACTGACTGCAAAGAAGGGTGTCAAGACGGGGCTTTTTCCAATCATGGACCTACTCTAGCTATAGCTTTTGCTCACCAGCAAGTGATGAGGGTCGCCGGAGGTATTCATTTATTCTCCAATATTCCCTCTTGATCATTAAGCAGAGAGCCGTTCGGAGCTACAGGGAGTTCCCCAACCCTTTGCTAGCTGGAATCCAAGGGCCTTTCTGTTCTGCCACCTGAAGCTACCTTTGCTTGCTGGAAGAAGCTGCATAATTCCAGACACTCGCTCTACACACCCCGATCTCCATCTCTGCAAAACAAGATGCTCAAGTTCACCCGGAGGTTCACCCGGAGGTTCACCGACCTGGACGCCTCTGGGCATCGACTTCGGCAGCAGGATACCGGCAGTGGCTGGGACATCGGCTTCGAGGATGACATCTTGTCTGCCGGCGCATCGGCTGCGGCGGCCGCGGCGCCAATGCTGCCCGGGGCCGAGCTCGGTAGAGCTGCCCCCCAAATCCAGAGAACGGGAACATCGGGGGTGGTGTGGACCGTTCGAGAATGTGATAAAAGGGTCATCTAGACATGCGAGAGTCCACATATGTCAAGATGCAGCAGACGACATGGAGCAGACTACGGTGCTTCGAAGCAGATGATATAACAAAATATAACATGATATAACTATATAGTATAGGGATGTATAGGGTGTTGTTTTTGGGGACACCATTGCTGCTAATTCAGTTATCTCGAGTATCAGTATCAGCGTGGTGGGTTGTGGAGCCACTTTCAGATCAGCCAACCAAACCTCCAAAAGCTTCCAAGAAGGCGGATGCTGCGTGAAACAGTTGCAGGTGATTTCCCGTTGCAAATTCCTGAAGCTTTCCAGGCAAAAAAGCATCGCTCCAACATGGAGTGTAAAGAACTTAGGAACTTCTACAGGAGAAAACATACATGTTTTGAAGGATGGTTCCAGGTACCGGCGGGCAACAACAACCACTGCTCCATCCTTGTGTGACTATGTGGGAAGGTGGCTTCTGGCAGAAGGTGCCCCACATGCACCATTGATAGTACATGATAGTACCACTGATAATATATGATCCTTTTCTACAGCGCCGGCTTCTAAGCTCATCCATGTACACATTCGTTTGGAAAAAGAACACACGCGGTCGCCTAGCAAGGGCCGTATCGGTGCAGTTTTAGCCATGTGCAGCCTGTTTTGCGTAGCCTGTGAATCTCCCTGTATCTCCCTGTCCCATCTCCTCTTTGGTAAGACATGGGTAGACCATGTAAAAGCATTTGTTGATAGTTTGACATTCCCGCTGTCTGTGACCTAAGCCGCTAGCATTAGTAAGCCACTTGTGCAGCTTCCAACACCTGTTTGCCCGTCCTTTGAATCCCAAATCAAATCGCCCCACGCTCGTCCGACCAGGTCCTTGCCGTGCCCGGGTGCAAAGGTGTCAACGCCCACCCGCCCGGGCCTCGAGTCGTCCTCGTCTTCGATGAAGGCGATGGCGATACACCCAAGGCTTGGTTCTTCGATGTTTCTTTGGATCTTTGGATCACCACTTGGGCTTTGTGAAGTGGTTGTTTGATGTTGTTTGTATTGAATGAATTGATGGCTCTACTGCAAAAGACTGGAAGCCTCTGCTCTACAGATGAGTACCAGGGTTTTGTCTCCCTGTACTTTTCCAATGCGATGGTGCTTTATCCCACATGCGTTTTGTACTTGTCTGACCTTGTCAGACAAGTTATCAAACAAGTCTCAGTAGTGTGATCTCAGCTGAGCATGACAATATCTCATCCATCATGCATGGCTTCAATACGTCCATCATCGCCTCCTTGCGATTTGGACCACACGATTCGACCATCGACCAGCCTCTCTCCAGGTGCACCTGTGACGCAAACTCCAGCATTCAGGCACGGAAGAGTTGGGAGAGGCGCAAGCTGTGTCAAAGACATTGGACCCCAAGTGGAGAAAGTTAAACTAGCTGCTGGTTTAGGGCTCTGGGAGGGAGCTAAGGAGCCGGTGGTATCTATATTCCCCATTAATCAGGGAGCCGTTTGAAGCTACAGGGAGTTCCCCAACCCGTTGCTAATGAAACACAATCCGTTAAACCCGCCTAAGCTCGATACATGTTCGCGGAGCATTTGACCTGACTGATATAGCATTTTCTATCATTTTCCTCTCCTCCCCAAGAATTACTTCTTGTTGCTTTATGTGCCATTTGTACACAGCTATGTCAGAAGCATGACAGGGAACTTCTTTTTTCCTGGAGGGGGGTCAAGGAAGAAAGACGAATACACGTTGAATAATCTATTTTCCATACATAGCTATACAGAGTGTTTGGCTTATACTTTGCGATTCTTTAATTACCTTGAAGCGTATTTTGGAGTATCCGGATGTATCTGGGTTTAACGGTACTTTTGGGTGTAAACCGAGAATTTGCCATATACAATAATTGTCCTGGACCCTTTTATAAACCCTCCCTTCTTTCTCAAGGCCAGTGCCCCACATTGTCTCCGCCACGGTGGCACAGCCGCTCAACGGCATCGGGGCGAGTGCATCCAAGCTTCGACGGTCACGGAACGGACGTTTTTCAAGGTTGGGCAAAGAACCCTAGGGCTCCAGTCGTACGGGCCTCTGGCCCTTTTGGCGGTCGGTTTTTGGGGAATTGGATGGGTTTAGTCTCTTGGTGTGTTCACTTCTTCAGTTCTGCAGTGCGGACTGGGCAAGATGTGGGAGGTTCCCCCAAAAGCAGCAAAGTTGGAACCATTTGCTGCCGGTTTCCAGCAAGTAGTGAGCAGTTGTTCACCTTGCTTTTCAGTTAATTGCGACTGATGGGCACACTTGTGCAAGTCTCGTAGCCCCTTTTTTGGGTGCCGAATCTTGGCTCGCAGCCGAGATCTCTGCGCCACATCAATACAGCAGAGGGATCGAACACCTCGGACTCGCGGTCTCGGCAAGTGCAACGGTCGGGAAGTGCAGAGGTCTTTTTCGCATGAGGAAGTCGCATGCATCGGATGGGTGCCTTGGTGTGGTCATTGACTTCTGATGGTGACTAAACCGAAGACTCAACGGCCATGAGAAGCTACGCTAGTAGGTTGGAGGCCATCGCTAGTATAGGTTTGAGGCCATCGCTATATACCGGCTCAGAAAGGATCCTCAGTTCCTACTGAGGGTTTTTGGACCCCTCAGTTTGCCAGGGTGGATGGACCGAACCGGCATGTAGCAGTTGCTTCGGGTCCAGCGAATTCGCCTCCCTCGCAGCCTTGAGGCCACGGCGGCTCGGCAGCCCGCCCTGTTCTCCGCGGGGTGCTTCAGCGCCTCGGCAGGCGCCCACGGCGCAGCGCCAGGCGCGGGGTCGGGGATGGAGGGGTCGGGGTAGGTATAGAGATGTATACCGTGCCACCAGACATGAGGGTAGGGGTCTCCTGTCTCCACTAGGTGTCTCCTCCACTTTAGGTGTCTCCTGTCTCCGCTTCTAGATTTTCTCGGATTTTCTCTGAAACATACATAGACCCCATTAGAATCTATCCCTGTTTGAGGATGTTCAACCCCACTGATTACTCTCATATTCAGTCTCCTGAGCTTTGCGTTTTGCACTTGCCATCAGATCATGGTCGCTTTGGTCACTTGAGCAGGCAATGGGCCCCAGCAGTGCACGAGGCCCATGGCAGGCTGGATCAATTGCCATGCCGCATGCCCAAGGGGTGCTGAGGAAGAACGTTTAGCTGGGATGATCTTCAAAATGCTCACCAAAATGAGCTCATGGTCCCAAATCCTCTAGGACGATCTCACTGTTTGCAAATGGGTAGTAGCCCTTGCTGCCGCTCCATAACCGCGAAGAAAATCGAAGAAAGAGATTCTGTGAGTCACCCAAGAAGTTTAGCTGAAGTCAAGCAACCGCTTCAGGAGATCCTAAAGGTCCTTCCGCTGGTCCGAGCTCCTCCGCTGTGGTCCGACGTTCATCTCCACTCCCGTTTATGGCCTGGCCCCTCCTGCCTGAAACCTCTCAAAAGCCTGAAACCTCTGGGTGCTGCTGTGGCAGCGCCAACACTGAAGCCAAGCCAGGCCCATAGCACACATGCTGCGCATCCCGGCGCCATGGATCGAAAGATGGCTGCAGGCGCCTCGAATCGCCTCGATGGGGGGCTGATCCACATCCACCGAGAGACCTTCGATCGTCTTCAGGATCGAAGTCGTCTTCAGGATCGAAGAACGCTGCGGGAACGCTTATAAATGGTTCTGTTCTAGTAGGAGGTGTTCTGTCCAGGATGCCCCCAAGGCATGGCCACAGCTGGTGTCATTTGAGGACAAATTGTCATCAGATTCTTCAGATTTATCGGCGAACGGATGGGTTTTGTTTCATGTCTTTATAGATTTTAGATGCAGAGGTATTGGCATTGGTGCAGGGTGAATGCAAGGTAACAACCCTGCGCGTCCGTAAGAGCTTGGAGACCACGGAGAACACACATGTCCGCAGCATTTTGCTTTTGACAATGTTGCATTGTCAAAAGCAACAATGAAACAACCAGATATGAAACAACCAGCTTTTTGCTGTTGCATGTTCCAGACTTGGAGATGATGCACGTGCCTTGCTTGCCTGCCTTGGCCTTGCCGGAAGCGGGGCTCGGCCGGAAGCGGGCGTCTTACCCAGAGACCTCGTCAGGCAGCTGCATGCCCCGGCCGCAGATGCTCGGACGCAACCGCAGACGCGGCGTTTCCGGACTGCACACCATGCCATGAACCCCCCAATGGACGAAAACTGGGACCCCTGGAAAAAGAATGGAGTTCTCCAGAAAGACACATGCCCTGGATGATCATGACTTACATATCGTGATACAGTATCTCAGTGTATCTCGTGATGTACGTGTCGTGTTGCTTCCGTGAAAGCGTTTCCGGAAGCTCGGTCAAGTCGCGCGATTTCTTTGTTCCGGTCGGTGTTGGGTCGATGCGATGCGAGGTTCGCGGAGCGACTGGGAGAGTCCACCACTCCCCTGTATCCCTGGGACCCTGGGACCCTGGGACTGGCATACTGACATCAGGAGTGTGGACTTTTTGGGGTTGTCAGGGGTGTGTTTTTAGGTCAAGATGTGATACATGATACATGATGTCTTTTTTGTGTGAAGTATGGTGTGATATATTGGATAAGGTAAATTTTACGTGATACCGCGTTTGGGACCTGTATTCTGTCACACCGGCCGTGATATTTTCCTGGGTTCCTTGACCAACTTCCAGATGTCGTTGTTGACATCTTGGCGGTTTGGAAGGATCCTCCTACTCATTCTTCAGCAGTGCAGCCAATTGGGAATCCGGGCAGCCCATTGGGAATCTTAGAGAATCCGAAGTAACTCATGGCCATTCAGGGTCTGAAAAGGGATTTCTGAAAAGGGTCCGTGGGTCTGCTGCCCCTCAGGTCAGCGGATCGAACGCGCTGGAAACTCCTAGTATTGAAATAGAACATTGGTCACCGACGGAGAGGAAGAACCCCTGAAACGACCCCCCTAATCTGTTGCCGAATCAGTGGTGAGCTGCCTTTCCTTTTTTGTAGAAAGCTATACACTATACAGTTTGACCTTTAAAAACGTACTACATAATAATATTGATGTAGCTTACCAAAAGCACCATGTTTGCCGCTGTCCCTCATTCCAAATGGATACCCTTCGATGACTCGTTCGCTCTCAGGTCGCCTCCCACCAGCCCAGTTCTGGGTGGAGGCAACGTACTGCGGGATGCCATGCTGGAGTAGATAGAATATGAATTAATCCGGAAACGTTTTTTTTGGGTTTACCCGTGATTTACCCGCAATTCTAATTGCTGTTTTTCTCTACTCCAGGAGTGTAAAATGATTGGATCAAATAGAACGTTTGGTGTGTCACTGCGGGGGTGCACCATTAGAAGACCAATATATATACATCATGCAAGCGCTTGTTTTCACTCAACATATATACACATTATTTTTGGTTACGAATAAATATATAGGACATCACATGTTGCTGCAACTGTAATTACCATGAGACAATGAATGGCCACAGAAAAGTAAGTAGAACCAGCACAATGACAGGAAGCTCTGAGAACATCACACGAACATCCAAAACACATACACACACACGATAGCCACACCAGTCTACTAGTAGTGGCAAGAAGAAGCATCATGTCACAGATTAGCATGACATTTGCGCAAAAGGGCAAGTCACAGACATGAAATACTCAAAAACGCAAGCGTTCTCATGATGAAACAATTCAAGAACTTGTATTGAAGTGTTCCATAATTATTTGACCTGCTTGAGGATATGAGAAGGATCGTTTTTTATGTGTTTATATACCCCAGAATGCAACAGGAACATGGACCTCTTGTAGATGCAATGATCGTCTCAACCCTTTCCATGTGTTTAGGAAAGAGTCACCAAGGTTCTGTTGATTTTTTAGCAGAGGGAGCACGGAGCACTTGTGTGGTGTGAGGCCGGGTTCCCATGAAGCGACCCCTTTAGTACCGACCCCTGTCTCCGCCGAAGCTGCACAGGATGAGTCGTTGAATACCTGAAGTGTCAGACATGTGCCGGGACTCCGAATGGAAGTGGGAATATGTGGGAATTCGTAGGAAGAGATGCCAGAAATCCGCTACATTTGTCCTTGTTCTCAGGTGCATGTTTGTTTTCATATGGCTTTACATGCTCAAGTCTGTTGCAAATCTGTTGCATGCAGTGGTATTGTCTTGATCTCCGCGACGTGCAGTCTAAACTATATTATACCCTCTGGCCCACCCAATGAATGCCACTGACTTTCCACACCCTGAAGTGAGACATTCAGTTCAGCAGTCGTGCATTTTGCAGGATGCTTTTTGCGCCTTTGGAGCCTTGTCAAGTTCACCGGCGAAACCAGGTCAGCTCTTATGGTCGGTTTCTGGCGCCCACTTCCTGTTTGGGACTGCTTTTGGCTTTGACCAATTGGGGTGGTGAAGGGGAGGATAGATGCTAAGATGATGCTAAGCATATGTGGCCTGCATGGAGTGTTTGGGTGGGTATGTCTATTGTATGCTTATTCTTCATTTTGATCCTATTTGATGGATGTATTTGATGTTTTGAACCCAGACACTCCACACCCAGACACAACCATGCAGCACCGACGACGACACTTCTTTTGCGCCGTGTTCATGAGGCGCGCGGGGCATTCGCTGGCGCACAGAGAGATGCGATGTGCAAGCAGAAATGGAGATCCTGTTAGATGGCCGGAGGGGAGGATCCTTCAGATGGAGTGAAAGAAATCACATCATGTAGACTCGTGATCAATCAAAAACACACCTGGTTTGAGTTGAAAGACCTCTTTAGGCCAGGAGTGGTTTACGGTCCTCAAGAGTCTACCATTATAAATCAGGTTTCTGAGCGTCGAGCCATGAAGCCGCTTTTCCAGTGGCTGGGACCAATGGCCAAGCGTTCCCCCGCGGGGCCGGGCCAAAGTGATGGTGGGTGAAAGACACAGAGCTCAAGGCATTAATTGAAAAAGCGGTTCCAAACAGATGAGGTATTTACATGCATTTGAGATGGGCTCTAGAGTTGGGACTGACCCGATCCCGGATTTCAGGCAGCCACTTGTTGATCCACTTGTAGTAAGGAACCAGGATTTCTACTTAAGTCTTAAGATGTCTTAGGTCCAAAAAACCTTAAGAATCTTAAGATGTCTAGTGGTCTGCCTGGGTCCAGTGGGATACTGATCTCCTTCATCAACCTCACCCTTGGCTTCCACGCTTCACATCTCGCATCCGGGGTACTCCACGTCTCGCCCGAGCTGAATAGGGGTTGGTCCCGTGGTGGATCGGCGGAAGGTGTAGATTCCATCGATTCGGCAGTGATCAAAGGACCTTGGTGGATCGAAGCTGAACAGAATAGGAGGATCACCGTCCCAGGAGGATCACCTACCAGGGCAAGTTACCCGAACTCCGGGTGCCCCCACCGGGCCGACCTCCTCCTCCAGTTCCAATCCCAATGGGCCGACAGCTCCTCGCGCTTCGTTTCCGCGCCCGACATCGGGGCAAACCATGCGACACCTCTTTGGTGAAGCACCCAACATGGAAGCCGCAATGAAGAGTCCCCAAGCCTTGCCAATACATATGTATATAACTATTATATATTCTTGCAATTCTGAAGGGCCGCTTCTCAAGTTCCATCATTTGTAGTTGTTTTGATGCTTGCTGGATGTGGCTGAACAGTGGCCATCGATCTCGAAAGGCTTCGTCATGACGAAGACATATGCAAACTCTGAGGGACTTGAAGCGTTTACCCACCAACAAAAATCATACGTACGATACCTTGGTATAGGTTAACGTACCCATCGTGTGACCAACAATGTCACTCGTCCATTTCTGGTTTTGCCTGGGTCACATGAACCATTGAGTTTTATCGTTTCTGTTCATTGATTTGCCAAGTACCGTGCTGTGTAGGTGGTTGATTGATTCAGCAGATTCAAACGAAGAGTTGAAGTATGTGTCCACATATATAGGATCAACAAAACGAGGGCCATGAATGCCATGTATTGTTGAAGATCGCCAGTCACTTCCAGCACCCGAAGGACGAGCTCGCCAACAGGCACCTTCATATTTTTGCAGCGAAAGTCGGCAGTTGTGCCCTTCCACCTGAAAAAGGACACCAAAGCAAAGAAGATCGGATCTCAGTTTGGTTCACAAAGATTTCTCTTGCACGCTGTTGGGACACCATTTTACCAGATCCTGTTATGTGTATTTCTTTCCAAGCCACGGTGTTTTTGGGACATGGGATCTACGACATGCGAAGAAGTCTGATGGGATCTCTACGACATGAGGTCTCGAGGCAGTGCGGACGGTTGGTCACTACCCCCCGCTTACCAGAATGATTTGACAATGTTTACATCTTCATATGTTGGCTTTACTTTGTTTGATTTCAGTGATTCAGTTATCTTCTAGAGCTGTTGCAAAATTGTGAATCAACAGTTATCTTCTAGTAGAGCTGTTGCAAACATGGGGACACACACGGACACGCAGCGGCGGACTCGATTGATTCAGGATCATTGGCTTGACATCGCTTCACACTCAAAAACTGGAGTTTTTTTTGTTAAGGCTCCAATCAAAAGTCCATCGCCATGCGGATTTTGAGTTGACTATTTACAGGTGCTCAAGATGGGATTGGCTTTGGCAACTGTATTCTACATTGAGCTACAGCCATGTGCTGTCACTCTCCACTTAGTTTCATCAGCACCAACAACCCAGTGGCTCGTCCTTCGCGAAAGCGCCCCAAAGATACGCGCGGTAGATCGCGCGGTGGATTTGAATGTGTCAGACCTGCAAGTTGTGTTATATCATCGGATTCCCTGGCCGCGCATCTCAGAGGGCCGGACATACATGTGATTTGACGTTTCTGGGAAGACGTGCGGATTGGTTCCCCACTTTAAGATGTTGTATTTTCTTTTCCTGAATTTGTCCCTGCTGCCTGCTCAATCTGAGTGGAAGCAAGTTAACTCTCCCTGGTGAAGCTGGTGGTTCTTGCTCAGTGCTACAGGGACATCTACCGGTATATGTTAACAAGTTAACAAGCGAACATGCGAACATGTCGTTGTCGTTGTTCTTTGTAGACTTTTTCAACGGACACGAGCAACTTAGATGGAACAATTTTTTTACCAGGATTTGGGGACGAATTTGATTCAACAGCAACAGACACCACCACCACCACCACCAACAACAACAACAACAACAACAGCCCGACTCAAAAGCCAAGATAACATGTGCATACATTTGCCATATATGCTTGCATTCGTCTATGGTTCTATTCTTCGTTAATCCTTGTTCTTGTTGGTTGCTGTCAGGGAATACGATTTCCGTGCGTCGGAAATTCATGCAGCACCCCGACCGGACCGTTGGTCGAGCTTTTCACCCAGTGGCCGAGTGTGGCACGAGTTTGCACAGCGGCAGAACCGAGCTTTGTCGGCCAGTCATGAGCTCTATTTTAGTGATGAAGTGATTAAAGCCTTTGATGCCTCTGTGAAGTCTCTCAACGTGGCAACAGCAAATTTAGTATGGAAGTTGAATTAACAACTTTGGGAATGGGGATCTTACTGTTTGTGAACTAAATGGGGTTGGCAGTCCACCAGGTTGCATTGATTCACGTGTTGCTGGTCGGGAAAGCTGAATAGAGTGCTGAAAAGGCAACTTCAGATCGTGGTCGACCGGGCGGTGACATTGACATGGGGGGGCTTGGTGTTCTGGTGTTTGGTGGCTTGGTCCAAGGCCATCCATCCCATGCCCAGGCATTATGGTCTGTGGTCGAACACCCACTTGTCGACATATTTAGACCATTACGGACCAGATTGAACAAGTAGAAAAAGGATCCCGAGCCGCCGAGAAAAACCATATCCCATTCTGGCCCAAATTTGGTCATGCTGCGCTCATGCTGCGCTCATGCTGGCAATTTCTTTCTTCACCTCAGCAAGCTCCAAGCTGCAAGCTGCCTGTGCGAACATCGTGATCCTTAATGATTTCTGCACGAGCAACACCCGTTGGACTCCGCGTGCATGTGCAGCAGGCTCTTGAGAAGGCAAGCTGACTCCGGCGTTTTTTTCTTTTTGCAGAAGACCGAGTCACCTGAAGTGGCCAAGCAACATGAAATAGTCACGTCAATGAATAGCAGCTTCTTCAAAGTGACCACCACTAGAGGTCACGTCAATTGAGCCACATTCAGAAAGCATGTCAAGAGATATGTGACTCTTTGATATATTCTTCTCTTGGATACTAGATGAATAAACTATCGCTATCGCTCTCCGGCCTGGATGGTAAGACATCTCCGGTTTGATCAATCAACAGTCAACGATTAAAGGTTGGTCAGGATTTATAATGGATGGAAATCTCGTGCATCAGGCATGGCTTTTCCTACTTATTCCTTGGTTCCCCTTGGCCCGGAATCAAAGCGAATCCAAGCCCATAGCGAATGGGTGCTTGTGGATCGACTTGGAATGAATCTAGGTCTGAATTCTCGAAGATTCACCACAAAAAGGCCATGCCATCCGCCGTGCTGATCTGTAAGGGTTTCTTCTACTGTGCAGCTGCGAAACACCTGGGTGCAACATGGGGTTCTCCGTTTGACTCACGCTCCATGGAAGTGAACCGTGAACCACCACCTGTTTGGTTCGAGGAATGGTCATCCGGGACCACGTCTTCATCCTTTGTCCACTTCAATTAACGTGAAGTAAACAGTGTCATGATTCATGAGGACTCTACAAAATATGTACACTAATGTACACCCCCTTATTGAACCACCAAGTCGGAGTGTCACTGGCGACCCTTAGAATCTTGGATTCTTTCAGTCTCACTCCGGAGCTCAAGCCATGGAGGGAGCCTCTGCTGCATGTGGGCGCGGAAATTGCGGACCCCCTTCGGCGGTCGGCGGGCGGTGTGAAATGTGAGCGCAGTCGACATGTTTGCTGGATATTGATATTTGGATATATTCGGATATGGTTTTGATGGATATTAGGTACGTATCTTTTTTTGCAGTGTTTGTGTCTGTGGTGACTGAAGCAAACCGTGGACTTCTGCAGGCCACGGAACGTTTGAAGGGATTCATTGCACCAGTTACACCTCCACAAGGGCGCCTGCTCAGAAGGCATGACTGGACCCTCTAGGCACCCCCAGTCCCCATGGTCCCCTAACTGTTTGGCCCGGAAGATGGTTTTCCTCTACCAGCCAGTGGTTTTCAAGGTTCATTGGAATCGTCTGGCCCCGGGTTTAACGTGGATGACGTGGTCCGCAACGTTGTAGTGTTCATGCTTCGTCGGTCGACCGGTTTCTCGGACTCCAAACACGACTCATGGGACTGCTATGCACCCATTGACCCCTGGGTTTTTCATCACCCTGAGGTATATATATATATGGTAAATATGCCATATGTCCCTGTCCCAGGTCGTGTGTTTGGGTTCTTCGCTTCTTGTTCTGGGCTTGGAGGTCGGGTTTCATCACGCCCTCCAACTTGAAGGACTGTTTTTTTTGGGGGACTAGTAGGGTCCTTGTTCCACCACTCGCGATGCCCGAAATGCTCCGTTCGTAGCGGTCCGATCGTTCCTAGCAAGGCCCGCTTTCGCCCGCATTCCGATCGCTCCGTTCGAGTTGCGATGCCGCACCTAGTGCCCGGGACCATCCCATCCGCCTTGTGGCAACCCAACCGTTATCCACTTGGCCCTAGGGCTCCTGGCCTACCTCCTGAGAAGATGGTTGGGATGGGTGCCAGGGGGGTCTAACCATCTTCTGAGGATATGGGCCAGGAGCCCTAGGGTGGTGTCAGTCAAGAGGGCGTTCTTGACCGGTTTTGACTCATCCCCACGTGGTTCCGCATGAGAAAACAGCGCGCTCACAAAATGAAGGATCACGCCACTCCTTCTTTTCTTTTGCATTGGGCATGGTAGAAAGCATGTTTTGGAAAACGACCTGTTCACCAGTGTTGGGCATCTGCGGATGTTTTGGCTCGCTCAATCTCCAAAACAAAGAAAGCGCTGCCCTCCGCGCCGGACCCCGCGGCTCGCTGCCGGCGCGTTGGGGTCCTTATAGTGGGGGTCCCAGAAACTGCACGAGCAAAAGATAGGCATGTGTCCATGTGGGTCGTGCTCATGCGGACACTTACACTATTGTAGACCCAAGTCCTAGAATTTACTTATTGTTCATGTGAACAAACATCTGGCTGTGGGAGTCAATGATCACAGGACGGACACAGGATTGGACTGAGCGAATTCCAGGTGGCGGTCTACATACAATCTACAGATATCTACAGCTGCAACAGCTCCCACTGCCAGACAGTCGCAGTGGGCCTCACAAGTCCTGGGACTACGGCAGTATCTCGGGTCCTAGGCAGTCTTGTCTTAGACATGGCTCCGCAGTCTAAGTCCGGCTCCCAATGACCGTCTGGGACACCCTCGACCTGGCTCATTCCAAGGCCATGGCCTACGAGCCGACCTACCAGTCACCTCAATTCCATGGAGGCGGGAATGCCGCCAACCAGACCGACCGACCGGGAGCTACGGGGCCAGAGGAGCCAGGAGCCAGGGTGGAGCCATGGAGTTGGAGCGCCCACTCAAAACAGATTGGAATGTCGAGTTTTGAGTGTCTAACAGAGAAGTTCCATGTTGAAGTGGAAGAAGTTGTCCACAGTTGGCAAAATGCACTTGGAGCTCAGAGAGATTCAAGCCTGGATGCATCTCTGTCTCGTGTTTGGGCGGGTTTGTTGTGTTCTATGCGCAGAGAAGCGCGGGGATGCAGTCGGGGATGACGTGTGTTTGTCCTCCCCCTCAGCCCCCGACTGGCGATTTCTGGACGTGCCAGGGAGAACCAGTTTACCTTCTGTAGTTGGAACATGTTGCAACCTCCAGTCACTTGAAGAACACACATCAAGTTGGATGAACACTCAGCCTCTATTGTCACACTCCCTGGAATACTCGAAGTGGATGGCATAGGCCCTGGGGAGGACCATCGGACCCTCTGACTATTCCCGGGAGTGTACCTTGACCCGCAAGGGGTGGTTAATGGACACCCCTTAACATCTAAGGGGCTATCAATAGAAGCCCCTGGTCCGGGTGTCCTGGTAGGTATACTGTAACGGACGTACGTGTGCATCCAAGGACCTGGTAGGTATACTGTAACGGACTTACGTGTGCATCCCAAGGACCTACCTAGACCTCTTCTTCGAATCGATTGGATCCGGACCTACATCACTCCACGGCTAAGGTGATGGTATGGTGACCCCGAGTGGCAGCATTGAGAGCCAGCAGGCGCCGTTGGCAGTCTGTTTACAGTGGGGCGAGTATTTGGTTTCCACCCGCAGGAACCAACCATCGCCGTTTTTTAAATAAGCATGAATCAAAAGGACACGTGTGACAAGGTTTTGGGAGATATTGAGAGATGTCAGGTGGGTTTGAGTCAATAACACTGCCTGTTTGAATGCGTGCAAGCATGTCCAAGCACTCCGGGAGAGACCACGAAAAGGTGTGAAGCCCATTGAGGTGGTACTTCCAGTTCCAGTAGAAGACACACACCTCAACCGCCTCAAGGCTCCAGAGTGACTTGGACGGCCCCGATCCTGTCTCCGAGCATCTCCGAGCCTGTGTCCCACCTTAGACCTGAGAAGACATCCATTTCAGTCGTTTGAGATTTGAGATAGGCTCAGACCTCAGAACCTGTTAGTCGATCGATGTGTTTCCTTCATCATTGATGCTGGGATATGCTGGAATGCCACCTTGGATCTAAGACTCTTCGACTATTGGCATGGCCTCACGGAAGAGAAGACTACTGTCCTTCACGAATATATATTTTCCACTTCCATGTGAGTGAGGCGGAGTGTACGGTCTCTCTCTCTCTCTCATATATATGTCTACATTCTCCATGGTTTGTTGAGTTATAGCCGAACCCCTTCAAGAAAGTTCGACTAGGTTTTTTTCGTTCGTGGAGTCGTTTGCGACTCCATCCATCTCTTCCTAGAAAAGAAACATCACTAACTAACCTGTTTCTGAACAAGAACAACGACACTCGCCAGACTGTCACTCAAACCAGCAACTCAATCTACTTGGTGATGACTCTGGTTCAGCAACCAGAAGGTTTACTCCTATGGTTCAGCCACTTTTGATGGTCTTTGCATGTTTCTTGGACTCCATTATCCCCAAACCAAAAAACCGGCCACTCACTCGCCCAGAAAAACTGGGCGCCCATTCTCCGCCCTCCTCTGCAAGGGCAGATGTACACTGGACGAACCAGTCACCGAAACCATTATGAGAGATCTGAGGTGAGGGGGGGGGGGGGGGGGGGCGCGGCGCATTTGGGGCCGCGGCTCTCGTTTGGGACGGAAGGGACGGGCCTCCAACCTAAGAGCGATAAGAGCGATGGGCCTCCAACCTAGTAGCGATGGCCTTTGGGGGTCTCAAAAAGGTTCAACACGTTTTTAGGGGATAGCTTGAAGTCAATTCAAATCCAGCTTGGGGGAATCCTGTCACAAAAACACCACCCGTTTTTCGTGCGGCCCATGTCCTGCATTTATGTGTTTCCTTGTCTTGTCACTACCCCCTGTTGTAGAGGGACCTGGCACCGCTCAAGCGGTCGAGGAAGGAAGGGAAGTCGCGACACGACCTGCTGGACATACGTTGGGGTGCTTCACTCGGGTGAGTCGTGTTGGGATTGTGAGTCGTGGGCATGGGCGAATTTTTGTTCGACGTCGCACTGGAAGAGACGTGGTTCGGAAGCATCCGTCTTCGCAGATCCATGCCACCTTCCTTGTGAATCTTCCCTAGTGGCGAAGACATCCGAAGACAGACTAGGTGACGAGAACGTGGCAAAAACGGAGTTCTAGCGGATTTCTCAAGGATGTCGATGGGTGAAACTGGAGGTCTTGGGTATATCGTTCACTTCGCCTCCACCCTCCAACACCTCCTTCCGACCGGAGGGTCTTGGCCTTAACTCGAATGATTGGTGACCTGGCAGGGGGGGAGGTGCTGGTTGAGTTAGAGATGTCAAATGGTATAGTTTGTGTGTAATAGTTTGTACTGTACATGTTTAGACGTGCTGGTTACAGATCACATGCAGAATTGTCAAACGATTTTCAGACATATTGTTATTGTTATTGTGGATCGCGTTGGCTCGTCTCTCTCTCACACACTGGCCAATCATTCTCACGTCACCTTGACTGTTGCCCAGGACCCTGGTGTATAGAACTCACTCAGGAATTTGGAAAGACACACTTTCTTGAACAATTGCAGACTGTGTCTTTCACCAGTTCTGCCAGGTCTATTGGTATGAAGCTCAAATATGTGATGCTTCCAAGAGCGCGCGAGGACAAAGGACAAGGACTTCGAGAGTGCCTTGGTGGCTTTTTCACGTCTTGGTGTTTTTTCACGTCTGGTCGGACGCTGAGCAAAATCCCATGAACAAAAGGTAAGGACCCACACCAGCAAGGTTATATAAAATGGTGTTCCCCACCGCAGACATAGGAGCCAAAAGACTTACACAAGACTTACACAAAGCAGAAAGAACATAAAAAGACCGAACGGTAAAACGAAAGAAACAACAAAAACGATACCACAAGGAACAGGCGATGTTGTTCTTTGTTGTTGTTTTGACTTTTGGCTCTTTGTTCTTGTGTTCTAGCCTTCTATCTTTGGCTTGCTGTTCACTCTTAATCACTTTTGTCTTTTGTGTTGTTTTTTCTTTTTTTACACAAGGAGCGTACATTGCTGACTGGTTAAAGTTATTTAAAGTTGATTGCAGGAAAACACACAATGCAACATCAAATTGAATCGGTGTTTTGTTTGGCTCGTTTTTGCCTTACTTTTGCATGGCCACGCCCTTTTTGTTTGTTTGTTGTTTTTGCAAAATAGCCTTAGCTGACGGTTAAAAGGTTGTTTTGGCCGCCTTTATTCCACAGTTGTTTTGGAGTAGAAGGATCCACGAAATGGACCACACTTGGGGTCCATGATGACCAGCTCAACCAGCTGCTGATCAGCTGCTGACTGATCAGGTGCGTAGCTATCCATGTCATCATGTCTTGCTATCCGTGGGGTGCAGGAAGGAAAGAAATCGCGACAGACCCCAGACATAAAGTTAAAGTACTGAACTACTAGTGGATGATCATTTGATAATCTCATCTCAAGTCACAGACTCCATTTCCAACTAATATCCTTGTCAGACCCAGACACTGTATAGAATGGATGCCAATGCCTATATTGGGGTCTCTTAGAGGGTCAATGTAGGTATATGGCTGCGGGTCTTTCAACCGGGAGACCTCTGTTCTTCCAGCAAAATGAATGGAATGGTCAACTAATGGACTAAGGAGGTTGAACTAGCGGGGTGAAAGGGGTTCCGAGTGTCAACACCCCTGCACAGATAGACCTGGACCCGACTTCAAGTGTCTTGGAAAATGGGACATGACTATTGTTTCTAGTATAATAACACCCTATCAAACATAGTATCCTATATAACTTGCGGCATTGTACACCCATTGTCCGAAATACGACCTACCTCCCGGTCGACCTCCCATGTCAGACAACGTGTCATCACGGTCATGTCCAGTGCTCCACGGCGCTCGCCACCTCGCAGCTCTGATCTTAGGTGGGATCTCTGGGGCCCATTGGTGCTCTGTTTGGCCCTCGGTGCCGCGGCCCAGTGCGGAACCGCCTGGACCACCGTGTCAAACACCGGGACGCGCGGGGTCTCCGCGGGGTCTCGTCTGACGGTGAGTCTGGGACCGGTCTGGAGGATTCGAGATTTGATGTCAAAGACAGCTCTGACTGGGTGGACCTGACACCCTCTGATGGATTTGCTCAGAACTGGGTGGGCAAGAACTGTGAGAACTGCTCCAGATCGAGGATGCCGTGCAGAATTTCAGAACTGTTCGCATGCTGTTTTGCAGAGACCGTTTGGATGTACAGCCCCCTTTAATTGTTCGATCTGGTTCAAGTGCCAAAGACCTTGCTTGAGCAAAGCCTGATATTATAGATACCGGACCTTTCATCTATACACAATGTTTGCATGATTTCATGGCTGGTTTCATGGATAGAGGACAGGCAGAACTGTTGCACCGTTGGATGATTCTCGGAGCTGTTTGCAGTCGATCGCCGGGTGGGGTATCTCCGGTTTCGCGATCGATCGCCCTTCTGGAAACAGGGTCCGGTCCACCTATCCCTTCAGATCCCAGGCGGTTGTTGGTATGTGGGTTTGATCCAGTTGGTCAAGCCTGGTGCTTTGGGGATACAACAGGCCACCTGGTTGGCCTTTTCTTCGCTTTGACTGCCTTTTTGGGGGGGCCATAGATCCCACACACGACTGAGGCTGGAAAAGACAATTACTGTATCTATAATCTATACGCTATCTACCAATCTATATCCCAGACACGACTAATGGGACTGGCATATTCACCTACATTAGGGTGGTGCCAGAGGGGTCAATGTAGGCATATATATGACAGACATGGAGCGTTTGGGTATATACAATTAATACCGATGGACCTTAAAATAAATTTATTACTATATTATCCAATGTAGCTCTCAAAGCATCGTCGAAGTCGATGCAGCTTCAACCATGGCCCTTGAGCAAGGGGCGCCTTTGAGAGCACTGCCGATTTCCAGTTGGAAAGTATGGGTTGATGTCCAGTCACTGTGCATCGGATTCATGCCCTTGTGACAATAAGATGTGATTGTTCGTAGGGCCATAGAGGCGACTGTTCGCTTGACCAAATCAATCAATGGAGGTTGTGTTCAGGATTTGCTGGAAGAGAAGCTATCCACAACCTCCTAGTTCAGCCAGTACAGCACTGTATGGCAAGTGTGTCTTTGCTCGTGTTCGGTTTCATGTGAGCCGTTAGAGTACGAACCGTGCAGGCAAAACTCCATACTCAGGCGTCAGAGAATCCACCCTTGGGAAGTTGGATGGATTGGCTGTGGGTCATGGCACCGCACCTGGAGCCAGTCACTCACCGCTCACCCCGATAGCTGGACCATGTCTAGAGTGTCTAGAGTCTAGTCTAGTCTAGTCTAGAGTCTAGTCTATTCTGTTCACACGCAGACGAGTCGGATCCCTGGGGTGACACGTCCTGTCCACGACACACTGATCGATGAACAAAGAGTCTAGTCTATTCTGTTCATTTTCGCTGAAAAAACAACGGTCGCGGTTGAACGACCTGCTCTCGATGCGCCGAGGAATCATGCTCTCGATGCACGCAGAGCAGGTGGGACGAGCGAAGAACGAGGACCAGACCAGAAAGGATCATTTCCTTTGGAATGGAACCATTTATATGGAGCAGTCCCCTATATACAGGTCAGTTGTACCTCTTTCTTACTGGAGTTGGTCATACAAAAACACTACTCAGGAGGTCAAGGACCAGGTTTTACTGGGTCAAACTGGACTAGTAGGGGTGTGATGTGGAGCTTCCCCCCCCCTCCACACTGCACTAGATCCATGTTTGTGGATCACTCTTCAGCCAGACCGTGCCCAATGACCACAGGCTAGCTTGGCTTTTGGGCTGGTCTTCATCATTGTTTGGGTCGGATCAGGCCGTGGTGGTTGGGGCCAGAAGCAGACGTGGGAGAAGACCATCGGTCTTTGGCTGGTCGACGTGGGAGAAAACCATGAGGATCGGCATTTTTGGGGGGGTTGGGGCTTGGACGCGTGGATGCTGTCATACGATGTCATACGATGTCATACTGTTCTGAAGTTCAGGTTGTGGAACAGAAAGATCCAATGAGCAAATGAGCTGAACAAAAAGAATCCAATCTGTATGTATTAAGTCTAAGTAAAGAACATTTTTTTTCCAGCTCAAGTGACCTCAAATGTTGAGCCAGCTTCCCCTAGGACAGCGAACCCGAACCCAGCACACTGGGAACCCTTCGGATGCTCAGCGTGAGAAGTGGCTGTTGTTGCTGGAATGATGCACCAGACATAATGCAGTTACATGTCAAACAAACTGCTCCTCGAGGTGTTGGCAGCTCTTACTACTTTTCCCAAGTTCACGTTGTCAGTCCATCCGGTGGTGGGCCTTTCACCGAAAAAAAATGTCCGGAGCCGGCACACAGGGCCGTTTGGAGGACCATGGTGCTGGATGGATGTGTGGTTCGCTTCGACCATCGGCCACGAAAAATTGGGCGTCGCAAGGGTTTGGAGCATCGACATGTAAAAGCCCTGCAGGCAGGGTGGTGAGGGAAGAGATGTTTCAGTCAGAAATGACTTCCACCAGGAGTCACAAGACGGGGTGGTTTTTAGTCCCATCCAGTGAGTAGATGTTCTGGGGACCCCTATCCTCCAAGTTCGGCACCCCGTCTTGTGACTCCTGGCACATCTCTTTTGTTTTTTTCGGCGGTCGGAGAAGTTGCCTGCACAAAACATGTAGCTGTAGCTGGGTGCAGGCATTGTGACCATCAACGCGCTCCTGCTGAAGGGGAAGATCAGCTTCTTCCAGTCAGCCAGGGGCTTCTTCACATTAGCCTGCAAGAGGGGGAGGACAAACCAAACAGGGAACGGGAGTCGAAACAGTGTGCCAAGTCTGCAAATGCAAGTCTTAGATATTTTTCTTTTGAACTTCAGGACTGAGTGCTTGGTGTTCGGGTTTCACCCGTTTTCACCGAATCAGGTTGATCCAAAATTGATCAAATGAGCTTCTTCAAAAGGTTTCACTGTTTTTTTCAAGTCACACAGGTTGACACTAGACTTCTGCAACACCAACCTGCAGGATCCAAAGAGATTGTTTGTTTTATCCGAAATCAGAGCGACGTGGTAACAACAGGACAGCTGCCAAGTTCAGGACCAAGCTCTTAGTTCAGTCTTCCTGCATCTAGTTGACATGTCAACACATATGTATATTATAGGTCTCAAATCTGCAAAACAGCTCTTGGATGCACTTGGATACTGTATTTGCTTTCATTTTTGAAGCCAGGGAGCGAATTCCTGGTGAACTGGGCCATCTTCTGCCTGTGGGGGTACACCTCCCTCCCCGAGGTGTGCGTCTTAGGCCGGGTTCGCCAGAGCGAACAGCGGAACAGAGGGAATTGGGGGAGCCATTTTAGAGGGAATGGAAGAGCAGTGCCCTAATTAGTTCAGAAAAGACCGAAGAATTGGTTCGTTGAGGTTCTCACAATCCCCGAAGCACCTTTTCCATCTTCTCAGGTGGTTGGGAGCCCTAATGTACGCCATAAATCAGGGAGATTGATGATTCACTGCCTTGAAACCAATGAGCGTTGACGGGGTGAACACTGGTTTGTTGGCGACTTACACCTCACATAATGTATATCAACTCTTGAGATTAATAACCCCCATATAAAGATTATAAAGAGGGGAGTGCATCCAAATGGGGAGGGTTTATTAATTAAGGTGAGCTGTCATCAGCGACACAGCAGCAGATTGGCTTCACAGCAGGCTTAGATAGGGAACGTATTTGGAACATCATCCAAAACCTCGTAGCCATGTCAGAATAAGAGAAAGCAATATATTCCTGTTCCAGACGGTTTTCAGACAACCCATGTATGGAATATGTATATTTACACATCGCCAAATGAAGCAACTCCAATATACCAATATATATATACACTATATATACGTATATATATATGTATCAATCATATTGCCATACCTGGCGTGTCAGGGCTTGTTCTATCAATCGTTGATGGACGCCCCGGCCGAGGATATTGCATTTTCCCCTTGGTGATCGCAGCCTTTTGCTCCTTGCCTTCCTCTTCCAGGGGTTATGGGGGGATCGTCACGGGGTCGATGGCATTCTGCCCTGGACATGCAGAACTCCATGACCAAATCAACTCCCCTGCAGATGAACATGGCATCCGAAACCCACTGGGTTGTAGAGGAAAGTGGTCTTCTAGGGATCAATTCTCAGGTTCCGCGTTAGTTTTCGGAGAAGTAATTGATGCTAGGACAAGTGCTCGAGGATCTTAGAATCCACACCTGGAGGATCAGCCCCTCGGAAGGTCGCTCCACCCCCCTCCCAGGAGGATATTTGCTCGCTGCTCGTTGCTCATGACCCTTTTTTCTCACACATGTGGCGCACAGGTCCTTCTTGGTGAACCCCCATGGCGCCGCTGGAAGAAGACGAGGGACATGCGTCAACGATATGTACGGGCGTGATCCGACATGGTGTGTGGGATTTGATGGGATTTGTATGATTTTCATGCTCCAACTACTGAGGTTTGGTGTTCAGGGTGGGTGGGGTCTAAATACCTTCTGGGATACGACTAAACTAGCTGTTGCTCAGGAGGGAATCCTATTGAACAGGGAGCCGAACTCGAAGCTATGCGGAGTTCCCCAACCCTTTGCTAGTAAACCGCCTACGCCCTAGGCTTCGGAAGACTCCAACATCCTGAGGTTTTCCTCAGCTTTTGAACTTCGCACCTCCTGAGGCTCATTGATGCTCAACGTCATTTGGCTCAAGGCCGCGCATGGCAGCCACCACGCGTCCGGCAGACTCGTGGGCAATCCGGAGAGCGTCCGAACCTTCCGCAGAGCTGTCCGCGCGGTAGTTTCGTTTTTTCGAAACCCGGCAGAACATGTGTGGAAGGTTCGAAGGTCGAATTGATAGATCCACACTTCCATCCTCGGAACCGACCTTTGGTGGCTCTAACTGGACCACCCTTCGACCACCCCAACTCATCGGCCAATCAGATCCTCACCGTCGGGCCGTGGCCATGTCGTGATCGTCCGGAGCGGAGACCGGGCAGGTGATCTTCGTGACCATCGGCTTCACCTGGGCCACCGGCGCCTCTGCACCTTGGAGCGCACGCGGCACGCGGGAGGTCGAGACCTCCAGTGGGACGGGCCAGGGTGCCAGGTCCGGGTCATACCGAACCTGAGGAGGTACGACTGGAGGTGGGGACTGGGGAGGCCTCCACCCACCACCTTTTTGGCGAACATCCTTCATCCTTGGGGCCTTGGAAAACGATGGATCCCGGAAGGATTGATGGAAGGCGCTTTTGGAACATCAGGCTTAAGGCGCTTAAGGCTCCTTATGCATCATGGTCTAACTATGTTCAACTCCTAGGATCTTCAAGTCGTGACCGTCCTTGATATCCCGGGATGAGGTCACTTAGACTATCCGTAAAAGGTCACAGACAGAGACTCCAAAACGCTCACTTTCAAGGTCCTGGCCATACATGTCCCCGTTTTTTGGTTGTGTTGAGGGGGAAACCGGGGGAAGCCTTGCAGAGGTCAAAAGAGGCACCCCCACCCATCGAAGGTCCCGATTGGACTCTTCTTTTGGCGACACAGCCCGTCCCCTTCTTCCAAAGGGGGGCACCGGCCCTCATCAGTGGTGGGTGTTCTCATGTGTTCTCCTTTGGTGCGGACATGTGCGGTGTTGGGCCCTGCAAGGGGGAAGGGTTGATCTACTGGCCTGCATCGCAGCTTCGAACTATTGGTGCAACATGGCATCTTCACATTTGGTATCCTCATTCTTCACAAGCTGCACACGTCTCTTTTCATCCGCCCACGCTTAGACCTTCGAGCTGCCCACGGTGTTTGGCGCCCCTCGGCGTCAGACACCCGACCTGCAGCACCCCGACCGGTACCGGTGACGGGACGCCGCCGCCGATGACTCCGCCCGAGCTGTCCGGGTGGTTGGTGAGGTGAATTTTATGTCGGAGCTTTTACCCGAGGATCGGAAGGCGGGGCCATGGGAGGAAGGAAGGGGGGGTAGTGTGAGGTGAGTGTGTGAGTGCAGCAAGAGATGGATGATGATGGAGGTATAAACGATGATAAATAACATGAAATTAAATCCATATAAATCCCTTTCACACAAGATTCTTTAACATGGGTTTGGAGTGAGACTGGCACGGAAGAGGCAGTGTGGCATGAGGGTGCTCAAAGCTCAAAACAAGGGAGTAAGTTCTTCCTTTCAACTGTGGCTGGACTTTTTCTATCAAATCAAGACATCCCTGTGATCCAGAATCCACACCTCCGTGGGCATCGGCACGTGGTTTCCTGGCGACATCGACACCGCAGTCAGCCACCGACTGTGGCATCACTCCGCGAAGCTTCGGTGGTTTCCTGGTGACAACTGCCCAGAAACCACCTCTGAGGGTTCCTAAAACATCCTAAAACCACTTGTTGGAAGGTCGCAAAAGAAACACTTCCTTCTTTTTTTGCGACACTCCTCGATCGTTGAGGAGTTGAGTTCTCCATTGTGAGATCCGGGAGTGGTTTTTAGCGGCATTCACTTGCTGCTTTGGTTCTGCTCTTGGGGGGTTTTCTCCAACCAAACAACTCCAAAGATAAGAGAGAGGACTTTCCAAGACCGATGTTTTTTGAACCAGTCACAGGTCCGTTTCTGGGCACCGAACGAAGGGAAACACAGGACCACCCTGATCGAACGGAGGGTCCAGGTTGTTAAGCACTAGGCTTGGTTTGTACCCGTTCGTTCATGGCTCTTCAGGTGTTCGATGGACACGCTGTTCTGGACACTGTGGGACACCGTGCCACGGGGGTCGTGAGGCCCTTGGCGTCTACCCGGTGTGGCTTTTCTACGCCGCTCAGCCGGGAGGGGAACGGAGCCCAGGTGACTAATTGGAGCATCTAAGAGTCTAAGAGTCTATTCCTTTGTGGATGTGCGGATTGGCTGACATTGACATATCCCTGACACTCCATGTATGGCAGACTTGTCAACACATATATATATATATACATTAATACTATATTTACTATACTGTAGCATATTGTTTTGATTGAGTCAATATACATATATATATATAATATAAATATATATATATATATACATACTGGGGGCTAGTGGGAGTTGTTTTTTTCACAAACCTATGTCATGATGTTATTTGTACTCCAGACATGCCCCCAGTCCCTGGTCTGATGAGATAGGCTTTGTGTCCCTGAGACTGGTCTATGTCACGCGTTTCGTCATAGAAAAAGATTGGGTGGTTAAGGTTAAAGATCCTCCGTGTCAGAATTCCGAGAACAGAAGAACACAATCATAGGTCAAAACCCTGATTGATCCTGATTGAATAGGCACTAGTTCGCATAGGCTCGGCTATGCTGCGTTTCTGTGGTGTTCCTATCCAAAACGCTTATGTCTTAGGTGTTATTCATGTTTAGCCTCTTTAGCTCTTGCCCGATGACCCAGGACTTAGATATTTCAGGTACCTCAACAAATCCTATGTCACCCGCGGGCAGTTATAATAGTATATATATATAGGCGATATAGGGGTATATCATCTTTGACAAGGGCCGCACTTCTTCCTTGGACTGTGAGCTGCCTTCTTCCTTGTGAGCTGCGAAGAATTCCAATGCCTAACCTGTCGGTGCCATGGGTGCCATGGTGCTCTCCTCAGCTCCTTCGGCCCACGACCTCGGCTCGGCATCAAGCCGAAGCCGTGGGAGGCGCCATATACTGCTCCATATAGACTCATGGGGGGAGTCCTCACCATGTCCCCAAATGGTTGGAAACATGCCAGGCCTCCCAGAAGGGGAGATGACCAGCCTTGACAAGTGGAAGACATGTCCGTTCAACGAATCGTTTCTTGACCCCAAGCTGAACAAAAGGGGTCAGAGGTGGACATGACTCGCAGCTCCCACAAGGGAACCAGGCAACACTGAGAAGTGTTGAAAGGAAGCCCTCATTTTGGAGTGGGAAATGCAATTTCCCCGATTTTCGACAAGAATTGAATCCGAAGAGATATTCACACGTTATCACGATATATCCGAAGGACTTTCACTGTCGTTAGGCTGAGACGTCTCGCGTTTTGGACGCCTCTTCTCTTTCGCGTTTTGTGCTGCCCAGTCCTTGTAGACTCAGCCTTCTACAATTCTTCAATTCCAGACACCCAAGGACCCAAGGGGGAATATTTACATCATTAGGGGTGGTTTCAGGGTGAATGTCGGCAACATTAAATATACCATACTGGATTGTCTGGGAATGACACCTTGTGGGACCCCCCAAAAGATTGGGCCGACAAAGTCGGCCTGGAGGGTTTTCCCAAGGACGTGGGGGGCCATCGAAGCAGCATCGAACGATGTACGCCAGCATCGAACAACATCTGTCAGTGACTTTCTCAGGTGGCCATTGCTTGGCTGATTCTGATCTCCTGAGTCCATCGCCGGAAGCAGCAGCGATGGAAAGGCCAGAGGGCTTCCCTGCTTCTGAAACAAAACGTGTGTGTGGCCGTGGCGCGCTTTCGGAGGGGTGTGTCCGAGGCGACAACTGCTCCATGTCACTGAAAGTAGGTTGTGAGACTTCTTAGACCAGTTCCGTGTCCGAATGGTTTTAGTCCCTAATAAGTGAGTGAATGTGACAGGGGCACCCCTATTGCTCCTCATTCTCCTCCGTTCAGAACCGGCACCCCTATCCTCCAATTGAACTGCTGGGACCTAGAACTTGGGTGTTGCAGCATTTGGTGGTGTCTTTTAAATAGGGAGACCTCCCAGGCAACGATTTGCTGGAAAAAGTGAACATAGACCCAAAATCCATGGGGCCAGGGGGTCCCCCACACAAACACACACCAACAACATCCATTTCTTCCTTCCAATTCTGGGTGGGTGCAAGGACCATCTTCGGTGGGGTGTCCGCCCGTTTCGACGTCCAGCCCATCGAAACCAGAGCAGGTTCCTAGAGCAGGGCACCACAGGTGGTTTCATTTTCTAAGACTCGGTTCTGCATTGACTGGACCAAAGACCCTTTCTTTCCACTGATACATTTAGTTGATACCCTGTGGTCAATCAGTCAAACATTCTTACACAATGCAGTGTTTGTTGTTTCACGCCATAGGATGCACGTGAAGGCTTTTGAAATTGGCTCATATTCTGGAAAGCATTGGGACTCAGGGCAAAGCAGTCACGGACTCATGTTTTTGCAGTTGAAGATATGATTTGATGCTATTAAACATGGGATGGGCAGAATGTGTTGCTACTCCATGCCACAAAGAAAGAACAGGAAGTGAGTATGGCGCGACAACTGTCAGGTATTTGGTTGCATCATGATGTACTGTTTGACAAGAGCGTTTACAAAATAAGTGTTGCGAAATACACTGGTCTTCCGTTACGAGGCGCCATCCACATTCCATGTTCCAGGGGTGTGTTCTACAGACGGCTTCAGGGTTGTAGGAGCGTAGCTTCCATCAGGATTGTAGGCTGGTGGCTGATGGACTACGTATGGATTTGTTGTTTTTTTACCTGTTTCCAGCGAAATGGCTGGGGTGTTTGCTCTCAGCATGTGGAGGTCACCCCGTCGTGTGCTTGTTCAGGTCGCCCGCCGACGAGAGTGATCGGACTGGAGTCCATGGAGGCAGCAAGCCAAGCTTGTGACATTGTGAAGCAATTGAACCTACTAGACTGTTGATTGACAACCCGCCCCGGATTGGAAAACCATGGAAAACCTTTTCAAACATATAGGAGACTATAGGGGGGTTGATTATACTCTAGTTACTCAACTGTCTACAATTCTCCAGTGACAGGAGTTCCAACCCTGTTGATGGTGCTTTTGTACCCATCCAGTACAGAGCCTTTCCATCCATCTCCAGTCATCAGCCCTTTTGGAACCAGTGGCGTCTTGCGAACATCACGGCTTCTGTCTCCGGGCGAGACCTGTCTCGTGTGCATATGTGTCTCACCCAGCCATCCGCGTGACGATGAATGCAACAAGTGGGTGAGGTCGATCCTTGGGGCGGCGGTAAGACGAAGCCAAAGGGCTTGACGAGTTCGTGGAGCGGGCCCGGGCTGCGCGGGGCCTGGGCTTGCTGAACTGCAGGTGCTAGCCACTTCTCCGTGCACTCAACATGTGATCGGGACAAATGATATAAAGCCAGAGGTTCGAGCAACTACGGCAACATGGCGATGTCATGTGGGTTCGAGAGAATCTTCGCCACTTGGATCCACTCCAAGCGTCTTTCTATCCCAAAACTCCGGCACCGCGAACACCGGGTTTTTGGGTGGTTTGACACGAAAGGGGACGAAAAGGCAAGGGGGGCGCTCGCCTCAACGACTCGCGTGTGCACGGCGGCGACCGGAGTGAACGGTGTTCGAGATGCGGTGCGCGGTACTCGGCGACCGGAGCAACAGCAGCATTTGGCCCCAGGTTTTTGGCCAACGATTTTTAACGCCAACGCCTCGTCCTTTTGGTGCCATGCGTGTGCGCGGTGCGAAGCTGTGACTCTCGGCCAGCAGAGGAGTTGGCTGAGTTGGCACATGGCACGTGACTCCGACTCCGGCGGTTCGCTGCACCCGAGGCCTTGGACTGGTGGTCGCAGTCGCGGCAACGACCTGCTTGGATGATGCGATTCCGCCAGAAGACTGGAAGAACCTGGCAGCATGGCAGCATGCCTCGAAGCACATCCACCACTGGGGTGTCCAATCATGGCCCTTTTGTCACACACGGTCGAAGGAGGTGACGACAGCATAGGTTCCAGTGTTTGAATGTACCATCAGGCGAGTCAATAGGCTCTACAACTGTTGTTTGTATGCAGTATATATTATTATGATTTATTATGCATAAATTTATGCATATAATGATACCATGACCCGCAGTGTGTGTGTGTGTGTGGGTGTGGGCGGGGGTCGCAATACTCCTCAATTAACCTCTAAGCCACTTTCAATTGAGGCGATGTACTATGGGATCAGTTCCAATGCAAAACACAGCACAACAATAACAGCAAGAGAACAACATGCCTTGCATTGCCTTGCTCTACTTTCGATAGGAAGTTCCGCAGACGTGATGTTTGATGCAACTTTAAACCCATACACTCCATGTCTGTCATATATGCCGATCAGTTGACCCCGGCATGGCACCACCCCGGGGCGGTTTTACTATGCCAGTCCCAGACTGGTCGTGTCTGGGTGTGTTTGAAAGCGGAAGACCTCCCAGCCGTGCCGACCAGTTTTCGGGAAAGAAACAGACCCTGCTTCTACCTAGCCAGGTAATGTGGGGCTCTGACCCGACGACACACCCATATTGGTGGTGCCAGTGTTCCAAGAACTCGACCACCCAGAGAAAAACTACTTGGTCAGCTTGTTCGGGAACCCCAATGAAGCCCGACAGATCCTCTTGGAGACCATGTCTGTGCATGCAGCATTGGAGGCTAGTTCTCTGTGGAACTGTGCAGAGTTCGTGTCAGGAGAATGCCAATGGCGAGTCATATCCTCTTGGCATTTGGTTTGCCAACTATGCAGCAAACCTCGCAGGGAATGCACTTGTGGCAACCTTGATTGAGGAGCGGGAAAACCCCAAACCAGAAGCATACGAAAACACACAACAAACACACACACACACACACACACCCTCAAGAGGCATAGATGTTCCACGCTCTCGGGCCATCCGTCGTCCGCGTTCATTGAGTTAGATAGTGTCGATTGTCATGAAAGGGTGGTCCCTCGATTTCGGGGGATGATCATATATATATATACATATACACACACATCTAAGACCTGGACCTTCGAATCAGCACCTTTTTGGTCTATACTTGTCTTAAATTCCCAGAACAAAAGATGACACCGCTTTCTTCCCAAAGATGGTGTCTTGTGTTGTGACGAGGTGGAGCTTCCAGCAATTGTTGTCAGCGTGGATCTTGAGCACTTCTTTGCAACCCGAACGAACCATGTTCCTGTAACGGTGTCTTTTGCTGAAAAAGGGCTCCGGCTCTAGGCCTCTAGGCTGATTTTTCAGAGCCAGGTATTGTGTGTACCTTCTGAGAAGGTATCTACAAATACATACAGGTAGGGTTAGGGTTTCACCAGCTTATATATATATATATTTACCTTCTCAAAGGATCTTGTTTTATCCATAAGGTTTCAAGTACGTTGCGAGCCCCTCTTGACAATTTGATCAGAATGGTGTAGCTCGTTCCATCTATTACAGTATGATGATTTGCTTGGTTCCAAGACTTGCTTGGTTTGACCCGTTCTTGGTTTCGGTGTATGTGTATATATATACATACAATATATATATATATAAGTGAAATATCTATAATATACACCTATATTATGTATAATACTACATCTATCTATATTATATTATTGTATTAATTGTAATACTATACTGTATATTTATGCTCAGCCCCCCTATACAAACCCCGAAGACAACAAAGAACTTGTATTTCAAAGCTTTCCTCTGGATCTCTGGGAAAGTAGATTTCTCCAGATAAGAAACAACATGTGTTTCTCTAGGTCAACCTATACCTTTATGCCCAATGTCAATGTTCTCTGAAAGTAGGTATCTTTGGAACAATTGAATTGCCAATATAGGATCCTTTATATATAGCTAGCTGTCATTTCAAAAGCTTTCCTCTATATAGATCTCTGGGAAGTAAAGCCTTTCATTTCAAAAGCTTTCCTATAGACCTCTTGGAAGGATAACTTCTATATTAAAGAGCTTTATGTAAAAGCTTCATTTCAATCGTGTCGCCCTAGATCTTTGGGAATCATCACTTCTATATTCCCCAGCTTTATATAAAGTTTACAGTTCAATAGGGTGCCTCTACATCTCTGGGAATGATCACTTCTATATTAAAGCTTTAAATAACAGTTTTCATTTCAAATGCTTTCCTCTAGATTTCTGGGAATGATCAAAAGCTTTCGCTGCTGTGGCAATAGTGATTCGAACTTAGACCCAAACCAAGAAACAAAACAACATATGTTTGTTTGCTTATAGACTGCCCAAATCAAAAAACTCTGGAAGCATCTTTGGTTTTGGCCTGATAGATTTGTTTTTCATTGTAGTGTCCATTGTACCAGGGGCATATCACTTTTTCTAGCCGAATCAGCTGCATAATTCTTTCACGACAAGGCCCGTTCACACAACCTGTATGGAACATTTGCGTACATTGACCCCTGAAACCACACAAATCTATATATAAATCGGTCAGTCCCCATGGACTGTCCGGGTTTGGCAAAGTGATTCAGTGATCGCTGTTGCCTGCCTGTTTTTCCTGGCGACAGTTCTGCATGATTGGGCCCCTGGGCTTGCTTGTTTGGAAGGCCCAGTATTCAGTCTTTGCATAGTTGCTTTCAGAAATGGACACTTACTACTCCGGGGAAATTTACCATAGAGCACGGGTCTCAAAGTTGGTGCTCAGTAACATGGCACACCTGCTTCCCTCGGGACCTCTTGGGGAAATAGGAAAGCACCGGTGGAGACTACTGTGAAACTGCCATAGGGCCATAAACCGTAACCCTTTTGACCTTGACACTTTGGAGCAAAGTCCCTGAGAGCCGGGAGACTTGTAGTCTGCTGTCAAAAGACTCTCTGACTGCACCTCCCTTTTCAAAATCGAATCAAATTCGGCAAAATTGCGCAAAGGAGGTCTTCAGAGCCAGTGCTTTTGAACTTTGCATGCTTTTAAAGGCTTTAGCCACTGAGTTGGACAAGTTGTTTTGCCCAGCACTACCACTTTCGGGCTCGCAATCACCAACGACCGTCCAGCGAATTCCTACATCGCACATCACATCTTCTTTAGCATTCTTTAGCGATGATGCGAGGGCATGACAAGCAGTGACAGACCCGGTTAATGTATACATGACCCCTATGGTAGAAGTGATGTCCCACCCATCCTCTTCTAGGAGTGGGATGTGGTGGTCCAAATGGGAGTTCGTCTTCGACTCTCCAGGAGGTCTTCGGCTTCAAGACTGACACGGAGAGCGGCCTGGGCCCTGGTACAGTCAGTGGCATGTACGCCATTCTGGGCTGTGCAGACCCCAATGCCTACGACGAGACCACCCGTGGCTGTGGTGGCCCAAATGTGCCATGGTGAAAGCTGGACTTATTGACCTGTTTTTAAAACTCTGGATCAATAAACCACCCCATATGAAGAGGTGATGGGAGAGTTTATCTAATACAATTTCCATGCTACGTCTGACACTCCAGGTCGTGTCAGACGTTTGCAGCATTGTTTCTTAGACGACAGGGAGATCATCGAAACGGAAGCGGATCATGATCTGAAGTCTGAGACGGGTTGCTTTTGGCTCCCTATTTCAGAGGACACTCAGCTTCTAGGTCAGGAGGAACGTGTTTTGACGGCCGGGGTATGCCGGGGTGCTGGGTGCAGGTCGGGTCACTCGTTGCCTTCAGAGGTGCGGAGTCTGTTGGGGTCCCAAGAGGTGGCCCAGTGTCGGTGTGCATCTCTTCATTGCACCTATGGTGGAATCATGGTGGAACCCATCAGCTAATTTCAAGTCTTTTTCAGCCTGGTTTTGGAAGACACACAACAAAACGGTTGAAAACAAATAGCCTAGAAACCTGACTTTGCACAGCATTTGTGTGTGTGTGTGTTTGTGTGTTTTTGTGTCCCCTCTCTACGGGGATCTCTCTCGCTCTCTCACTCTCGCTCTCTCACTCTCTCTCTCTCACTCTCTCTCGCGCTTTTTCTTTCATTATTTGTTTCTACCTTTTTGCGCTCGCACGGGGTGGTAGCAATGCAGACACTCTACCGATGGACCAACGCTCTAAGCCTTGGTGATACTGGGACTGATCGTCCAGGGTTAAAAGTTAAAAGAAAATCAACTCGAGGTTTGGGACGCCAAAACAATGTTCTTCTCGGCCTGGACACGCTCAGGTCGGGGCGGAGCCTCGGCTGTGCACGCGGAATTTGCTCGCCTGTGCACGCTTATGGATTTGCTCGGTTGTGCACGCGCTGCTCGGTTGTGCACTCCGAGTTGCTCGGCTGTATGAATGAATGAATGAATGAATGAACGAAATGAAATGAAGTGAAGTGAAGTGAAGTGAAGTGAAATGAAATGAAATGAAATGAAAGAATGAGTGAGTGAACGAATGAATGAATGATTGAATGAATGAATGAACGAACGAATGAATGAATGAACGAATAATGAATGAACGAATGAATGAATGATTGACTGACTGAATGAATCAATGAATGAATGAACGAACGAATGAACGAACGAACGAATGAATGAATGACATGGTTGAACGAACGAATGAACGAATGAATGATGGCATGATTCCATGAATGCATGCATGAAGGAATGAAGGAATGAATGCATGCACGCAAGGATGAATGAATAAATGAATGATTGAATGAATGAATGAATGAATGAGGGAAGGAAGGAGTGAAGGAATGAAGGAATAGCGAAGTGGCGATGAAGGATTTTGTGAATGAATGAACGAAATGAAATGAAAGAAAAGGAAAATGAAACTGAAATGAAATGAAATGAAACGAATGAACGAGTGAGTGAATGAATGAATCAAGGAACGCATTCATGAATGATATGAATGAATGAGTGAGTGAACGAACTTCGTGTCACCCCCAACAACATAAATCAAACGCAGTGTTACATGGTGCTGTGGAAGTCAATAGCAAAAAGATATCATCATGTAGAAGAATGTCCAGAGGGACGTTATTAACACCCGACCCACCTCCGCACACCACCCCCGCACCCCTACCGCCCATTCCCAAACGCACCTGACCCCAACAACAAGTGTGAACTTCATCAGAGAATGAGCATCTGTGTGGAGACCATGACCCAACGACATATCATGTACACATCACATCAACTCAAGTTGTGTGTACACAGGTGAGCGAATCCTGTGTGCGCAGGTGAGTTACTTTTATCAAAAAAGGCTGTGTGTACAGGTGAGCGAATCTTGCGTGCGCAAGTGAGGCGCCATCCCTCAGGTCGTTTCTGGACTTGGCTCATGAGGTATGGTAAGTTGCGCTAATGTATATATATATATCTAATGTGTATATTTCCTGCATGTCAATGTCACTGGCTCACGCTTACAGTGTGTGTCAACACCCGTCTCTATAGGGAGACTACCTTTCTCTACTTACTGATTTCCACCCACCTTTGCACAGTGCTCACCAGCAGCAGGGGGCTGGAGTGTGCTTCAGATGTCTCCAGCCAACGAAGACGCGTCTGTTGCACTGTGATATAGCTCTAGGATGCGAGAGCTACGCACCTGCTTTTTGGAATTATTTAAAGCTCTGCTTCTCGTCTCACCCATGTTAAAACAATACTTTTTTTGCGGACTCATTCACCTTTCCGTTCACCAGGCAGAATAAAGCGCCAATCTCCGCAAAATTCTGAATTTCTGCTCTTCCGAGCTCCTTTCTGAAGTGTGTATCGCAGATTCTTCCCACTGTGGTAAGCTCTGTGATTGCCGCAGGGGTGCCGTTACTGAGTCCTTACTCTTACATAGGAGAGAATTCCCTGAATGTCCTTTGTGGACCAACTTATGACGCAGAATCTCTCATTTGAGTCAAACCTTTGAATGTGTCTCACCGTTCGAGCCTCAATTTTTTTTGCCGAGCTACTGTTACTTCTCTGCTGAATTCGTCTCACCCGGAATTTTCATGTTTCAATTTTTAGTCCGAACACACCTAGCTTTGAAACCGGAATACACTTAACTTTTTGCAGTCAAATTATCTCTCCTTCCCAGATGCGTTCTCTTCTCAATTTTTTTCTCTTTCTAGATGCTTGTTAGGTCGGAGCTGACCTTTTCGCAGTCATTTGTTCTCCTTCCAGATGCGTTTCTTTTCTTTGTTTTTCTTTTCCCAGAGGTTTGCTATAGGTCGTAGTTCAGTTTTTTTTGCAGTCATTTTTCCTCTCCTTCCAGATGCGTTTTTCTTCTCTCTTCTCTGTTCTTTCTCTTTTCCCAGAGGCTTTGTAGGTGTAACTCAGGTTGCGCCGAAATCGGTTTCTTTGTGTCAAATTTCATCAGACACAGTTCCAGACGGATCTTTCTGGATCTCCGATTAATTTGCCGTTCATGTGACACACTTGCTCGGAAGACACAATTTTCAGGAGTCATTTTTCTCTCCTTCCTGATGTGTTTCTCTCTTCTTCTTGCTTTCTCTCTTCCTAGAGGTTTGTTAGGTGTAACTGAGGTTGCGCCGAACAAGGCGTCCTTGTGTCGAACAATGCTTTCAGTCGATCTGAATTGATTTGCCGTCCATTCGGCACTACTGCTCGGAAGACGCACAGTTTTTTTCAGTTTTTTTCTCTTCTCCCAGATGCGTTTTTTTCTCTGCCTCTCTCTTTGCAGAGGCTTGTTACCAGTAGGTCATAATTCAATTTTTTTGCAGTCCTCTCCTTTCAGATGTGATCTCTTCTCTGCTTGTTTTTCTTTTTCTAGAGACTTGTTATATAGGTTGCAACTAGGTCTCTTGCCAACGAAGACGCATCTGTTGCACTGTGATATAGTTCTGGGACGCCAGAGCTACGTACCTGTTCTTTGGAACTATTTTAAAGCTCACCTTCTCGGCTCACCCATGTTAAAACAATACTGTTTTTGCCTCATTCACCTTTCGGTTCACCAGCCAAGGTCTAATTTGCAGTAAGAATAAAGCGCGAATGATCTCCGCGAAATTTTGATCTTCTGCTCTTCCGAACTCCTTTCTGAAGTGTGTGATTTTTAACCCCGCAAAGGCACAGATCTGGCTCAAAAACATGTTGGGATCTTTTGAGTGAACCTGAGGCCACGAGATACCACGTTCACATGGAGTGCTGGAAGGATGGCTACCCTTTGGTTTGGCAAGGCATTCAGCGAGACTATCCAAGCATTGCACCCAAGAACTTGGGGAACATGGGATATGACGGACTTGCCTCCAGCTTTTTGCCCAAGCCTGTCCAAGAGGCAGCATACACCACGGAGGGTTTGGCTTTGCAATACTACAAGAATTGGAATGCTTCGTGGTATGATCCCTCCAAGTATTTTGATTCGATGGAAATGATCAACGCCTCTGCCTTGCTGGCGCCGTGCACCCAGACAGTCTTCCAAGATGATCCCACTGCCAGACGGCACGTGCAGTTCACAGGTGATGCAGATGGGGTTGACTTCGATGCGGCTACAAATACATACTCTGTGAAGTGCCATGGTGGATACTACTGGATTAGTCCAACTTGTCGAGGAAATACCAGCAAGTGCATCCCCTGGGTGACAGGAGGTTCTGGCTGGAGCATCGAGGAAATGATGCAGAAGTCCACCATCCACAACATCCCTTTGGCCCTCGCCGTCGCTCGATCGTGGCGCGAATACACGGGGTATCCATTCGTGCATCCCAAATCCTATTTTTATTGGTGGGTGCCGGATCCCACCTTTCTGGAACTGCAGCCCATTTCACAGGTCTGGCCCCCATACGATCAGAGAGGTTGGAGCATCGGTGATCAGAGCAGTGGACCCAGTGCAACTTCCATTGACAAGTTGGTCAGCAGAGACTTGAGCATTTTGGCTCCAAATGTGGAGAGCTTTGTTAGCAACATCATCATCCCTATGAAGCAAATGGACCTGATTCTCTTGGATCAAAAGAACACGGGTGATTCCTGGCGCAATGCCACCTGCCGTTGGCTTCGCTCCAACGAGGCTCTTTGGCGCTCTTGGATCCCGGATGAGAGTCAGTGCTTCCCGGGCTTCGGGCTCTACGATTCCCTGGCGCAGGACTACGTCGGGCAACGTGTGAACGCCACGAACAAGATCGTGTGCCAGGCCGGGAAACCCACCCCGCCACGCACCGCGCGAGAACGCGTGACGCGGGCTTTGGGATGGGCTGGCGACGCGTGTCTGAGTGATCCCGTACAGTACCTTGGGTTAATCTTTTGTATGCACTCAATGCCATGAGACTCCATGTATGGTATGCGGCAAGTCCATACATGGTGTGTTGGATAGATGGTTCATCCACGCAATCATGGAAAGGTATCCAGTGGTGCATGCATGAAAAATGTTTCAATGAGCGTGCTTTTGGTCTCGATTTGCTCGTTGCTATTCTGTTTTCATGCCTGCATGCAGGTTTCTTGCTGTCATTCTACGGGCAGGTTTCTTAGGTCACGAAGATGTCAAGTTCGAACGCATGTTGCATAAGTTGTATTTGCATCAGCTATCACCAGTCTGCCGGCGTTTTGCTTTTTTTTTTTTTCCGGAGCCATCCGGAAACAGTGCGGCGTCCCCTGTCGAACAGCCCGGCTGTCCTCCACACGAACCAAAGATCCAACGAAAAGATGAAACGAAACGAATCTCCCCCGAAGATCAGATGGGCCATTCAGCTTGTGTCATTCATCTGAAGCGCATGGTCCTTCATTTTTCATGATGGGTCATTCAGAAAATCACATTGTGCCAGTGACGGGTCATTCATGTTCTCACACGTCCCATCATGAAACAGAACGACCCCCCAGTTGGCATCAGCTTCGGCATCATAGCCCGTCTCCGTAGGCTTGCCCCTCGGGCACGTATTCCATGGCGATGACGGATTCCATCGGCGACACCTATGTGCGTCCTGGCAGTGCGTCAAGAAGATACATATCTTACAATCAAGTCAGAAGTATCTACAGCCAAAAACACTTTATTTAGGAAACGATGCCGTAACATGTCGTAACAGCATCATTATTTG
Organism: Durusdinium trenchii; assembly: GCA_963970005.1. NCBI lineage: Eukaryota > Dinophyceae > Suessiales > Symbiodiniaceae > Durusdinium > Durusdinium trenchii. Next base: position 662,023 of record CAXAMN010022751.1, on the reverse strand, counting down.
TTGTTCTGAACAGGCAGTTGTTCTGTTTCGTTGTGTAGTTTCGAAGATCCAAGTAGAATGCTGTTTCAAGGTCTTTCCCTATGTTCCCTGGGTTCCCTGGCGCACCCAAAGCGATGCCGCCCTGCATCCCAGGTGTGTGCCATGTGGTGTGGGGACCAGCCAGCCCTCTGGTGCCGCAACCTTCTGCCACCGTTGCAAACCAGGTCTCGATCGGGGAGTTGGGAGGTTCGCGTCAGCCGCAACGAAAAGAAGAAGTGGCTTCGAAAGGTTGAAGAGAAGGAGAACACACATGGTAGATCATTTGATAGAGTGTCCCAACTTCCAGTCCAATCATAGCACTTCTCTGTCAACCCCTTGCAACTTTCCAGCCTATAAAGCTCCTGCGGAATGGTCTCAGGCGTTCTGCACGGAACGGATACTTCCGTGTTTGCTAGGAGAGTACCAGGACGAGATGGGTCAGAGCGCCTGCAAGCGGTGTGACATCGGAAAGTACCAGGAGAGGTCCGCTGCGCCGTCGACGAGGTCGTCGCGTCGCCAGAGTCAGGAGACCTCACCAAACGGATGCTGGGATCCGGTCGGCCGGGGGTTTTGGCGAGCAGACTCGGAATAGATGCAACCCATATCGGGATAGGCAGATCACCCTAATAGCCCCCTTAGACTAGAAGTGATTAGGGGGACACTGATAAAGGCCCTTTTCGTTGGGGAATAGGGGCTTACATGGGCTTACCCTTTCCGTGACGCTGCAAGCATAATCTTTGCTGTCCTTCAGTGAACATGACGAATCGAAGAGACCGTTGCTGAGGCTGCTGCGGCTGTGCCTTTGCCCTCCCTGCATGAAATAGCATGACATCATGCTGTTACATGTTCTCCTCGAGGTACTATTTACATGTTCTCCACACGGTGATGGTGTGTTTCTTCGCGGTCGAACTCGCTTGTGCTCCCCATGATAGACTCACTCACATGGACTGGAGCAGATGATGTGACATGCACAGATCAGTCTTTTGGCACGTAGCGTGACCGTGCCCAAGGCCGGACACGCCAAAAAAGGACGATCGTCCAGGTATGAATGAGCTTGCATCCCATTTGGGCAACTATGGGCAACTGAGGGTTGTTGGACTTTATCAGAGCTCTTCTCTTCCTCCTCCTCCTCCTCCTCCTCCTCGAACGGGCCACCTCAACAGCAAGCGCCAGATCCCAGTGGGCAGTGTCGGACCTCAACACCAAGCGCCAGATCGCAGTGAGCACTACCGCAACTCAATAGCAAGTGCCAGATCGCAGTGAGCACTATACCGGACCTCAACAGCAAGTGCCAGATCGCAGTGGGCCATATAGCGGACCTCAACCGCCAGTGCCAGGTTGCAGTGGGCAGTCTCGGGCCTCAACACACAACACACAGCCAGCAACACACAACCACAAACATAACTTAACCACAAACACGACCAACCAAACACAGCCCCAAACACACAACCACAAACCGACAAATCACGAGAACACAATCACAAGCACAGCCACAAACACACAATCACACAAACACAACCACACATATAATTACCTGTGTGTGTGGCACTTTGCGTGGCACGTGGTCACAGGGTAGCACTTTGGATGCCAACTGAAGACCCTGGCGACGCTCCGACGCGAACTCCCTAACATTAAGAAATACCAAGATCCAAGACCCCCACGACCATGGCAACATGCTCCTCACCATGGCATGAGAACAAATGATCGAAGCGTCATGGTGGGGGTCACTCGAAGTAACATATTCTTTTGTATCCACTTTCTCCGCCGACGAGACTTGAGAGATCCCTGATTGCTTCGATGTTGCCAAAGTTGTCCAATGGGCATCCTTATGAGATGCTGGAGTTGGGGCTGAAGGGCTTGAAGGGTGGTGAGGGAAACAAAAATGTCTTAATTACGATAAAAATGTTATATAACTATCAACCCGTTTCAGCTCTACCAAAAGCAGTTTGGAATTGTAGCAACTTAAGGAAAGTGGAGAGACAGCAGAGTACAGAGAAGCAGAGAGAAATAGAGCAAAGCAAGAAGAATAGAACAAACGACTTTGCAAATTTGTGTCACACCAGATCACATCCAACCACAGCTTCGCTCGCTGAGCTGAACAATGCGGCTGAAACAAGTGCTTCAAGCTTCCGTAGCTCCATCAGGGATAGTGGCTCTTGCATTGCAACTACAGCGGCCGTCCTTCAAAACACGGTTCCAAATGGATGTGACGCCATCATATCCCCAGCTGTTTCCCCACATCCCACCGAATGATCTGAGCATTTCATTCCAACGAACTAGGACGAATTTGGCGGAACATTTTGCACGATGTGCCCTGCTTCGACAACCACCATGGGTTTGGGCCTCTTGGATCCCAAACTGCTTATCCGCCGAGCAGAGCGGCAGAGCAAGGGGGATGACAGCGGAAACGACGTGGGAGACCACCCAACTGCCACCAAACTGCCGACTGCGGGTCATCAGACTGCAATCTGCAGACCTTCTCAGTTCTATACTCAAATTCCTAGACTTTCTCAGACGGACCCTCCACCTCAAATTTACCGATTCATCTTCAGAGAAGGTATGTGGATGCTTAGGGATAGTAACTGGAATGGTACAAACATTCCTGGAAAAAACACAGTTGTTTGCTCGAAGGATGTCGTGTGACTGTGGTTGCAAGCTTGGACGCACTCGTACTGCATCAAATCCACGGTTCAGTTTCACACAATAATATCTGAGTGAGTCTGAGTCACTCCATGTATGGAATAGTTCATAATAGTTCTCTACATTAGGTTCATATGTGGAGTATAACTGAGTAACCTGATGTAACATGTAACATTATGTAATTATTGCATACATGGATTTTGAGTGAGTCACTCAGCCACTGGCCACAAATCACCCACACAAAAAGATATCGGCTGCCCAGCCCAGCAATTGTGTCGATGTACACACCGGCTTACAAATGCTTGCACAGCAGCGAACGAATGCATGCACAGCGGCGAACGAAGCTCCCAAAACCCTACTGTACCCCCAAACGATCCAGGGGACAGTACATATGACCTATACATGAACACCATCCCAAACCACCAGTCATGTAGGCCATAGGACTGCCGTCCCATGGCCCGGGAAGAAGTACAGCATTCGAGGTTGTCGCCACTGCTCATTGCAGAGTTTTGTTGCTTGTGGAAGCTCAAAGACCCCACTTCGGTGACCGATGTTCGTTGAGAAATGAGGATCGGTTGGAGAGAATGATTGCGGCTGCCGTCAGAACTACATCAACATGAACTTGGCAGGTACGCAGCATGAATTCGGAGTTTGACTTACAATTTTATGCAACAGATTTGATTTATATAGTCTCAAGCGAGGCACCCAGATGCTAAGCTGCTAGGTATCGGGGTCAGGGTTCATGGGAACAAGGATTCTTGACCCACATTTGTTGTGATTATATGACTTGCACGGAAATCATGATCACCAAAACCGGGATTTCAATTCACAACGCCTTCATATTAAACATATTAATACCCCTGTGAAGACCATGCAATCCTCTACAAACAGGTGATTGTCCATTTCCATGTTAGTGCGGGCTCATGGTTTGTCTCAATTTTTGGTCATGAGACCTTGCCCAACGTGTCCAAAAACGCTGCGGGGGTTCTAAAGCGCTGTGGTAATGCCACCCTTTTTGCCTACCAACGGGTATGATCAAGCAGCTGCTGTGCAATCAATGTAGTGTAATAAGGGCGAGCAATTCAATTATATTTCTATGAAATGCTACATCGAACAAAATCTGATTATATACATATAAGCCTATAATTAAGTGTACAGATTCTGGATATCAGGCGTCAGTTTGCCCCAGTTGCCCCACTTAGCTTGCTTCCGACCGTGCCAGTCAGGAGGCTTCCAGTGCCAGCCCTGCAGCGAAGGTCTGACATGCCCAAAACTGTCCAAGTTGGTGGCCTGTCACAAAATGGAAAATGGTTCTATTTGGAAACCGGAAACCGCTCCATGTATGGAACAGTTACCTGCCTACATTAGGTTATATTCGGGTCATTTTCATGGGGTCAATAAAATAGTACGTAATTCTTCCATACATGGATGGTCTGAAGACTGAAGGGTCTTCCGTACGGAAATTCATGGACAGCTCAATGCCTGTTGGAAGTGGCCTGGAAAAGCTCTCAAGTGATCAATTGGTGGATGTTGACATGGTCCCGCGAAAAACGCACCTTGAAGAACATATATATGGAGTCGACGTGGACAGCATGCTCAAGAAGCTTTTTTTTCCAGCAACCGTTGAGAAGGAATATTGCAAAGATTTGCAAAGCGCATCGCTGTCAGTTCCCACTCCCATTCCTGATCCATGGGACAGTGCATACGACCTATACATGAAAACCACCCAAAACCGCCTGTCATAGGACTGCCTATGGATCGTCGTTTCGACTTGCTTCAACACTTCGGTCCCAACCGGGAAGCCACAGGACTAGGTCGAAGAATGGACGAAGAATGGAGTCTTGAACATGTATCACTACCCACAGATCTCAATATCACTGTAGTCAATTCAACTCGAGAAAATAGACATGAGAAAATGAGAGGTTGTGTCCTGGAACCCACGTCTTTGATGCAAAATTGTCCAATGCTCGCAAGTTTTTGTGCTTGATTGACCCAGGCTGACTTGCAAAGTGGCGCCAGCGAGCTGGGGGCAGAGTTCACCCCACAAATTCAAGAAGGCTACTTCAGTACTGGTGAGGCACCCACAGAGGCATGGACGGGCATGGAATAGCGCGGCAGGATGCATTTCTCGCGCGGTGTCTTAGGTTCTTTTCGACCCTTTTCTAGCGGAAACATCATAACTAAGGCATCCTAGATTTAAATGAAGCAGAACAGATAGTAAGCATGCAGAGGCTCAGAGGGCGTCCTTTTGGGCGCCCAAAAAAGGATTCTTTTTGCAGGTCGTAACCAAGAGAGGTTGAGAGACCTGAACGTTTGAACCCTGGTCTGTGGTACATATGGGCGACAGAAGGCTGTTCAACCTCTCTTGGAAGGTCCATCGGAAACTCGCCCTGCCGTCCTTCGCCTCAGATCTACCGCTGCAGCAGCCTGGTGTCCTGCCCTGGGGGGATGCCGAACTCCTGCGGCGGTGGGCTCATTGGCACGCCCTGTGACCAATGCAAGGAAGGTGTGGGAACCGTCGCGTCTCGGGCCGTGATCTAGGTGCGAAACACATGCCCTAGGGCTCCAAGTACCTTCTGAGAAGGTGTTTGGGGTGGGTTTGGAGGGTTCAAACACCTTCTGAGGAGGTACTTGGAGCCCTAGGGCATGTGCATCCATGTGCAAAAAAACAGCATTTGGAGGTAGGTAGGTGTCCACATGTGTTAGTGGTAAGTCCGCTGGATCACGCTGGCCCAAGAAACGGTCCAGCTGGAACATGTGCGTCTTGCCGTTCCCAAGGGGTTTGCAAGCATTTGCGGTAAGAAGCTTCATCTGGGAGGCACACTTCTAAGTGGGTACACAACTCCAGGAACTGGGTTCTGCTATGTTCTGCTTTGAACCCTTACTCTGGGGTCTACCAGGGTCTCTGTCTTCCCATCTCACAGGTCACCTAGCACCGACCCACAGCAGAAATCCGACAGACTCAGACGGAGCGCCACTGGGAGCAGGTCAGACCTGGACTGGCAGCGACTGCGCCGACTGCGAGGGCTGGCGCCAAGCGTTGTGGGTCACCTGGCGGAGGAAATCGGAGCACGGCACCGTTAAAGGTACTCATCAGTCAGCTAAGTTTTCTGGAGATGTATATGGTATGAAGTAAGTAGTGAAAAGGTTTTATGATCCAACTGGGGGGTTATGAATTGATATCAAGACGTCTACACCACAAATTTGTTCCTTCCGTCGTGTTTTCTTTGGTTCCTTACGAAGCTATCATCCAAAAACCCATTCAGAGTCACGAGTCGACTTCCGTGCCAATCTGAAGCTAGAAACGTTTGCGAATGTGAGTCTGTCAGGGCTCATTGCCGGAGTCAGATGCTTCAAGAATCTTCAAGACTTGCAATAATTTGGTGGTTTCAATTGGTATATGTATGGTAAAGTTGATTCTGAAGGCCTTGGAAATTCCTTTTGAAGTAGGATGCCAGAGACATGTTGAGGTGAAGCAGAAAAAAGAGATGTGGCAGTAGATGTGTCCATTTAGCAGTGAGTCGGTGCAAGGTCCTTTGAGCCTTTTGATCTCAGCATGTATGTGTGCCTGTGCAAGGTCTTGGCAGTTCTTTGCATTTTTGCCTTCCTTACTTTGGCATATTACCTAACATCGAGCAAAGTGACAGCCAAAGCCACGGTCTTATTTGCCACCACCGCTTCCTTTGGCATGCTGGTGATGTCGATGCAGAACCTCGGGCTGATTGGCATGATGACCGTTGATTGGCCCGCAGATCTGACTGGCATCTTTAGCATCTGCCAATTTCTCCTCCTGGACATCGACAGTTATGGCTTCGTCTGCATCGCAGGCGTTAAAGTTGAATAATGAGAGATCATGTTCGACAGATCGTAGTTCTGCTCAACGTGTTCTGCTGTGATATATGACGCTGCTTTGAGGTCCCAGTGTTTAGCTCTACTTGACATGAACAGTGTTGTTTCATTCGGAGTGGCTACACCAAAGCAGGCCTGGTTGGCCGAGTCGTCGCTGCATCAGGCCAAGTCGCACCCATCCGCTACCTTCTCAGCGCATTGATCTTCCCGGTGGGTGTGGCCTGGTTGGCCATGTGCTATTCTATTTCTCGCCTTCTTCCATCGCGGCTGAAGTGGGATGGATCCAAAGTGACAAGTAGCATGGGAGCCTTCCTACAGGTCGGTTTCAGTATCTCTTCTGAATTTGTTGGATCTAACCAACGCACCGCCAGGTGGAACAACATCATTTTGATTCATGTTATATCATGTTATATATCCTGTTTCAAACACCAGGGTCGTTGGTGTCGTGCGTCCTAGGTACCATGTCAGCGACGTCCTTGGCACCGATGATGTGCTATCGGCACCCCAATGGTTTGCGAAGCATTCTGAAGTATCCAGGTGTCCTGGTTTTGCTGATTCGATGATGTTCGATTTTCCCTGCGGGTGAAGGTCCTTTGGCGGGGGAAGGCGGGGAAGATGGTTGGATCTGCCGAGCTCCCAGGTGTCATTTGTGGATCTGACGAGCACACGGCCATGCTGGTCATTGGTTGGACCTTGCTCGTGGTCTTTGTGCTGGGCTTCGTCTCGTTGTGCACCTTCGCTGTGATGAAAGAGCCACGGTGGCAAGGAGGTCGGGAATCGATTCGGCCTGGGACGTGAAAAAGTGGGGTCTTTGAACTTCGATGGGGTCTGTCTTTGACCGTACTGGGGCCTCGGTTGAAGTCGTATCAACTGGAGGAAAGTCGTATCAACAAAATTAGTGTGCCCTTGGGGATTGACATATGCCAGCACCGACTTCACAGGTCACCGATTGAAACCTGCCTGTTAGGGCCTTTCCCAACCCTCCGTGCAACGGAGACGTGGATGTTTATAGGGAGGCCTCCAACAGGCTGCCCTGCCGGGATGGCTTTGGTGGCAATGTTCGGGACGCGGGGTCGAAGCCTTTTTGAATACACACTCAGATGGCCTTGTACTATATTGGTTGGTTGATTCGAAGGCATAGCCCCAATGGGTTACTGGCCAATCATATACCAAATCGACCCCTCTATATTTCCCCAAAGACTGGTTGGTCAAGAACTAGCGGAGAAGCTGGGTTTCTTTCCTTCCTCTCAGAACACCCTCGAAGTATCTCAAACCGCAGGATTGGAACCCCAGACTATCCATGGGAAACCGTTACTTATACATGGGTGGGTCGTTTTCATGGGGTAAATGCATGTGTATATGTAGTATATCCCCATAATTATAACGCGTACATACGCGTACTATACCTTTTGCCCTCCTTCAGGTACCCAGCTGGAGCGCGACACGCCGTGACCACTTGGTGGCCTGCATCCGTTTCTTGGTCTTCCGCTTCAGGCTCGGCCAGTGTCTAGGTTTTGAACCTAGATTTGGGTTGCCCGGATTGCAGCACGGTACCGAGTACCACGAAGCGTGTGGTTTCAGCGTCGCAGGCTCGACTCCTGGTGGTTTGGCGTGCCCTTGCTTTGTCGAGGGCCCTTGCTGTCCTTGCCAGTGGTCTTGGCCACAGACTATCCCCCGGTGCAGATCATCACGATTGCGGTGGTGCTGGCAGGATTTATGGTGCCTTGACGGCTTTTTGTGCAATAAATAGCTCGGTTTGGATCACCCAAGTCGGATGGGCCAAGGGTTGTTAATCATGGACACGACAATGGATAAAATCCGATCTCTCATGTGAATGTGGGCTGATTGGCTCGGAAGTATGGTAGCCAACACCCAGAATCTTGTGCCCAAACAAGCCTCACCAAGGTCATGCAGATGCTTTCATGGCCCTGGAAGGCTTGGGTTTTGCTTGACGACCTCGCAAACGGCTCGCAACATTGATCAACGTCGTAATTCTTCTCCTTGCCCCCTTTGCGCAGCAGGTGGTGACTCACTCACTGCCTTTCAGAAGTGACATGATTCGTGGCATAGCGTCCGTGAGCTAGCATATGATTCGAAGTGTTTGGAGATCGCATCCGATGTCCTGGCTGCGATCGCCATGTGAAACCATCCGATGTCTCTTTGCTCCGTGAAACAACACCAAACGCCACAAGCCGTGATGTGTTTGGGATCGGTCTTCTTTTTCCTTGGAGAAGTTGGGTGTCTACCGGTCTTCTCGAAGACCGAGTCTCGACGACGCTGGGAGGTGCCCATGTTGAACCTCACGGATGCCATCATCTCCTTTTGCATCACCCTCCTGGTCACCACCTCAAGCTTGCATCTCCCAGTGATTGCCCCTTGGAGAAATTGGGAGAAGATGAAGACAGGGAGAGGCCTTGAGGCTTTCGAGGCGAGGAGGCCAAAAGGAGAGGCGAGGAGGCTGCGACCCGATGTGGGTGTTTTCACATGCGACCGAGTTGACTTGGGCTATTTTTGGGCTATGTGGGCGAGGGCTCAAACTAGCTGCTAAGGCAGAATTTTTGTAGCCCCAGTGCCAATCGAGCACGCTTTAGGGTAGTTTTGCTCCCCGCAATTCCGTCCTCTCCTACTTGGCATCGGCGAGCCCGGCGACAGCGTTCTGTTGCCCGAGCTTTTCTCCACAGGTCTTTTTTGAGACCGTCACTGCCTTTTACTGCTAGGCTTCGGTTCCTGGCATACAAAGAGCTCCTTGAGAGGCACCATACTAGGCCTCTCTACCGATTGCACCCAGTCTTCACGACAGGTAGCATGTCATGGAACGCCTGGCAAGGCTATCAAAGGTGGGAGAAGCCCAAGGCAAAGAAAGAGAAGGACAAGTCGGCAGCAGACACCAAGAAAGACAAAGGCAAAATCCCTTTTGTGGGATACGATGGCAAGTCAATCGAAGTGCAAGAAGAGCACTCTGGCTTGTCACACTCCTCTTCATCGGCTACATCTGCAGAAGTTGCTTTGAAAGAGGAGAACAAGATCCTCAAGGAAGCCATGAGGAAGATCAAGGAAGGGAAAGAATCTCAGGTTGTCGAAGAGCCGGAGATAGCTACCCTTCTCGAGAAGAATCCACGAGAAGATATCAAAGAGCGCCAGAAGCTCTTGAACCAGGAGAGAAAAACAATCAATCGAGTGGAGAAGATCAAAGCCTCCATCGCAGAAGAGGAAAAGCGCTTTGCTTCGTGGAAGCGATACATGGAGACGGGTCTCAAGCAAGAAGAGCAACGCCATGGGTCAGCGCTGAAGGAGCTCTATGCAGAGCTCAAAGAAGCAGAGCAAAGTGGCAAAGAGGCGGATGCAGCCATGGACGCATCCGATGCTGCACAAAGCGAAGAATTGAGAGAGGTCAAGAGCCAGTTGAACAGCTTCATGACATACGCGGCTGCAATGGAAAAAAGGCAGTTGCAGATGGCAGAACAGATGACGATGATGTTTGGAGCAATGCAAGCTGGCTTTATGGGACACAACCCCGACTCTCCGCAGCACCCCTTTGCTACGAAGGAGGAAGAGAAGCATCCAGAAGACAGTCGAGAGCGGAGCTTGGGTGGAAGCGACAGATCCAGGTCAGGCAAAAGAGAGAGAGAGGAAACAGAAGCAGAACAAGAAGAATGGATGCAGCAGGAAATTCCAGCCGACGAGCTTACGGCAGAGATCGGCCGCCTCAGCGAGCCGATGCAGACGGTGGTTCTCCACCATATGAAGGAAAAGCCTGCTGCCTTCAAGACCAGGAGAGCCTTTGCCGACCTGTTGATGAAGGTCGAGAGCGGAGAAGAGATTTGTGTCGAGCCAGCCATGCGACCTATGAGGTTCACCAAAGCCCTTTTGCCTTTTGGGAAGGCGCCAAGGGTCAAGACCAAGGAGGGTATTTCCCCTTATCGTACTCCGCCAATGTCGAGACACAGGGAAAGGTTGAAATCGCCAACCCAAGTGAATGCCCTGGAAGATCTGGATCCGTAGACCACCCTGAGAGGCAATCGACTAACTGCGCCAATTTTGAAGGCAGCAGCGTCCGTAGAGAGTGCAGAAATGTCTCATGTACAGTGGTTCTAGATTTAGATGAGCTGCTGTCACTTTTTGGATCTGGGCGCGATGTATTTCAACCGCTTGTCCATTTCCTAAGCTTTGTTGTTGGGGTTTTTCCCTTTTGGGGAGATCATGACACCAGAATTGGTATTTTCGAGAGGTTAGTGTTGTTGCCAGCTGATCTTAAGAGTGTATCTTGGATCTTAGCGTCTTCCGAGGCTGCAACCAATTTCGTCTTGAGGCAATGCCTTTTTCTTGTCTGGTCAGTAGTAATTGCAGGCCTTATTCTTACGGGGCGCAACTGCCGAAGGTCAGCCAATATAAGTCGTACAGGTCTGCCGAGCACTACAATGCTATGGCAGCTAATCCTATATCAAGGCACAGCAGTCGTCCTGAATGGATTTGTGCTTGAGATGATTCCATGGGGTGTGCAGGAATCGTCTGCCATAGCTGCTGTGATTTGTGCTTTCCGTTTCCAGGTCTGCCTAATCTTTGCTATTAGGTATTTGATTTGGCTACGTAACCACCGCCTCCTACTTGTGACTCCGCAAAGACCCACTAGAGTAGGTAGGCAACGATGCAGCACGAAATACTTTCGTGCCAGAACCATTCGATGGAAGGGAGTCATGATGATTTGCAATCTCATGTGTGCTCAGGCAACGCCTTTGCTCCCCTCTTCGCAAACAGTCCTAGATTGGTGGAACGCGGAAGCTTCTCTGCCAGTCCCAGCCTACCAGAGCTGTGGACTGTTTCAGACCGCAGATGGGCTCTCTCAACCTTGTGGAGCCCCTGAAAGCAACGGTGTTGATGACCTACACCACGAAGGTTTTGGTGCCACTAGCGAAGGGACTCTTTTTGAGGATGATGTTACAGGTGACAACCACTCTGGAACACACCGATTTTGTGCTGAGTTTCCCCGAGAGCTTATTGAACACCGCGGCCTTTTTCCCTACGAAAGAGGCAACAGTTTTGTTTGTCCACTTTTTGGTCCTATGAGCTGCACAAGTTGGTCTCAAGGATTTTGTGGGCCCTTCCCAAATATGAATAGTCCTTTGAAGAGGCGGTACGATAAAGAGGGATTGAAGTGTAGTATTGCACATTCTCTTTCTAACTGCCAAGAAGAAGAACAAGACGAACAAGCCTTGATGCAAAGACCATTGATCCGTTTTGTGCCTGACCCACTATTGGGCCATGTTACTGGTTTCAACCGGGCTAGTACTATTCGTGTCACCACGTGGTTGCATACATGGGACCGAAGAGGCACATGGTCGCATATTCGCCAGGATATCGACATTCATGGCGATGAGCTTGTCCATAGCCAGATTCTAAGGAGATGGAGAACGTATCAGGTACGACCAACGGTGACTATCGTGCCTATCCGACCGATGCCGGATTTCGAGCCAGAGCTAAAGCCCTCGTTTCTCTTGCTGCCTGTACCTGTTGATTCATGGATTGGCTTCCTTGCGGTGGTAAGGACGCCTTTCCAATACACAGTTGGTACTTTTCTCCTGTCATCAAGAGGGACGCCGCAGGTGTCAGAGATCTTTGCTGCCACCCTGCCAGGAAACCAATGTGTTTGGACGACGGAATGCTGGGCAGTGATAGGCATCAGGGTCTATCAATTCTTTGAGCCCTTTCCGATCTTTGAAGGGGCCTTTGTTCGTTTACATGAGGCTTTACCTGCACCATCTAGTGCAAATACAACGTGTTCCAGTGGGTCAGAAGAGACAGACGGATCCGATGACTGGTCTAATACCTTTTCCGAGCCAGTCCATTCTGATCGAGAGCAGCTCTCTGATGACCGGGACAACACTGCAACCCGGCCAATATCTGGCCAAAAAGGGGATGAGTTTGGGTTGATGCAACAAGGAATTTGGCGCAGACCGATACAGCAATCACGGCTTGAATCAGTATGTATCTCTGGCGAGCAAGAGGCCGATGTGGTCAGGTCTGCATACTGTAATAGTTTTGGCTGTAGTGACGAGGCCATTGCTACCCTGCGAACCTACCTGCATCATTGGAGCGGTACGCCAGTGAGGACGTCCTTTTCGATCAAAGCTGCCCCAGAACAACATTTGACTGCGAGGGTTTTGGAGGAATGGAGATGTCCAAAAAACCATCGGTATACAGGTTTCTTTGTATACCCCACGCCAAGGAGGGGCCTACGAGGAGAAACAATACCAGTGCTGCTTATCAGGAATGCTGCAGATGATCATCTTACTACTATCTATGTCGAGCTTCATGCTATGCCGTATACACATGCAAGCATCCAAATCACGCCAGGAGCTACAGTCAGTGATCTTGCTAGTCTAGTGCTAGCCACAGGTCCGGCGCCAGAGGGGGCGTTATATGCCCGAAACATGGCAGAGCCAAGCACCCTTCTCTTGCCAGAGCAAAAATTCTGGCCTCGAGATGGAGATTTTTTCGTTCTTTTCCCCAAACGACAGGTCCAGCAATGTTTCTCAAAGAATGGGAGAAACGATGATTTGACTGACCTAAGTAGCATGATGCAGACAACGGCCTATGTGGCATGGAACACCTTCCCGAGGGATGGATATTCAAGATTCCAGGCCTTTTGGAATGAGTTTGACTACATCCTCCGAACGAGCCAAGGGTCCTTGGTGTCTCTCATTTTTCATGGTTTGCGCTCCAAGCATGTGGAGGCCAGGAGAATGGATATGTCTTGGACTGAACGGAGCGATGATGTGCTCGTTGCCAAAACAAGAACTTTGTGGAGGGACTACATTGGACCCAGAGATGACCTCAATTTTTATATGGTTTGGCCACAAGTTGAGGATGCTGGATTCCGATGCGAGGTTCACTTTGTAGCTGACCTCTGGCCGTCTTTGGGCGGAACACCTGTGCTTCTGCAGTGGAACAACTTGAAGTTCTCGCGCAAAATGTACTATGCCTTTCGTGGCCACGACAATTTCTGCTTTGCTGATGTTATTCGTATACAGGAAGAGCCCTGGGATCGTTCAGTCTCAACTATTTATTCCTGCTATACGAATCGAGTACAATATGCGCTGCAGACGCCAATCCGGCCACAGCAAGGACAACGACTTGATATTGACTATAGGGAGGGAGAATGCATTCGAGCTCCGCAGGAGTCTCTCCTGACCCAAGGAGGAAACACTGCAACTCCTGAGGAGAGAGAAGCTCCCCCCTTGGAGGAAGATTTTGATGGTACTACACTTGTGCAGTTGCATTTGATGGCGAGCCATGAACTTGAACTCCACTGCCTTCCGTATGTAGAGCCAGACCATGGCATTGTGATGATAAATGCCGAGATTGCCAAAGATAACGATGTCCTCCGTACTTTTGTTCTTGCAGTAGCCGGTCCGGCTCCTGGGCCGGTTTGGGCAATTCACACATGGATGATTATGCAACCAAATGACATTGTGATTTCGATGAGACAGCCTTTTTCCATCGACATGATGTAGTCCTAGACTTTCGAGACAGTCGCCATGGTCCGTGGCCAGCACCTACTGACCTGGAGCAGATACCAGGCCACCTTCGGGAAGCCCAGCGAAGAATCCGCTCTGCTGAGGCAAGAACTGATCTACATGGATATTGCCTCTTCGAAAAAGAGGCAAATGCATACCAGCAAGCCCGAGGAGAATGGCCGAACGTAGTCTTTGTTGGGGTAGGAGATGCTGGACGAAGAAGATGGGAGCTGCAACTGGAGGAGGACTTCCAATTACAAAGAGGGGCCTTTGTCCTTGCGACGCGAACCCATCTAGCGATTGTCTTCCAACAGAGCTTTGTCCATCTAGCTTTGATTCGACCAGTCCCGACACCCGCGGAACAAGATGGACAGGATGACCTCCTCTTCCTTGTGGGGCCGCGATTAGAGCCAGGAGAGTGTATGCTTTATGTCACTGTATGGATGTGGCACCATGGGGACCATACTGAATCAGAAGCTATTGTCTCATCCTGCAGGCCTACCCGGAGTAGCATTTTGGAGGAAATCAACTTGATGCCGCTCTGCCGTAGCCCGGCTTTCTATTGCTTGCTACGGCATCACATGGTGGAATTGCCGCACTATGTTCGATGGCAGGCTTTCCAAGGAATGCACTTGCACGTTGATATCTCCGACAGGGAAAAGGGGGACCCGATCTGCGATGCTAATGCATTTGATCATTTGAGCTTTGTCCAGCAACAATTTCAACCAAGAAGCCTATTGCAGCCAGGTGAGACGTGGAGATGGCCAATCCCTTTCCCACCTGTCAGCCAATATAAATTTCGATCGGCTGATATCATTCGAAGTCAGTTGAGAAGCATCCTGGCGACTGAAACACGAGCACATATCTCGGCTGCTTTTGGCCTTGGTGATCCAAGCCAGACAACGAACTACAATTTCCAATATCGAGAGATGGATGACACTAGTTGGACAGTGATTTTTCAAACAATCACGGAGATGATGCAGGTAAATCTGCCTGTTCATTTTGTCACGGTGGCGGAGCAACCTGCTGGCGATATATACTACTTCATTGTAGCTCTCAATCTTCGACAGCAGCAACGACACTTCTATTTCCTGGTTGATTTCCATGCAGAGCTGGATTCAGGAACAGTCAGCCGAGGTGTAGTGACCTGTGCTGCTCCTTGCCTGGCCGCGAACATTATCGGGCTCTCGCCTTTCCAGGAGGGTTTGCAATTAGCAGTCTATAGCTATACCCCTCGAGAACGACGGCGGTATAGCCCTGAGGAACAAATTACTGACCCTACTGGTACATACCTGGTGGTGAAGCAAGTTGACGAAGATCGCCTTTGTCTCCATAGGCCAGATAGTATTTTTCGGGACAGCTGGCACCACGAATTAGCAAACGAAGATGGAGGCTTGCATACGCTTGAGGTCCGTAGCTGGAAGAACTCTGTAACGCAAAGAAGAGGTAACCACACTGAGACCTTTTCTCGTCTGCCACCGCCAGGAAACCCTGTATGGTGGCTGAACCCACAGATGGAAGTTATGGACGACTTCAAAGTGGTTGGAGGACATGAGTTGGTTCTTGACTACTCTCGGCCTCTGACGCGAACACTGAGTCTCTTCTCGGCGCTCAAACGAGAATCACCTCGAGAAGCTGACCCAGGACAGCCGATGCCACCAGTGAAAACCATCTCGCTATCCGAGGCGATATTGGAGCCAGTTTGGTGTGAAATTCCTCTGCAGGATATGGAAAGACTTCTGGCATCCCTTTGTCAGACTGCCGTTTACCCGGTTGTGCCATGGGATGAGGTATGCCACTACCTGGAGGAGAAACACTGGGAAGAATTTGAGGAGATGATTGAGATCCAGCCCAATGAGTTCGAGACTATACAAGAAATCGATATCTATACTGATGGCTCTTTCTTGTCAGGCCAAACTGGAGCTGCTGGATGGGCTGCGGCGGAGACGGCCATCTGCCTGGCAGTAGACTTCGGTCTGGTTGAGATTGAACCGCTTGAAGTTGGATGGATAGGGGCGACAAAGCCAGATGCCCGCGCAGGTGAAGCCACAGCCATGGTCAGAGCACTCGAATGGGCAATGGCCCATTCGAAATTTGCACAGATCCGTTTCTTCTTCGACTCCCAAAGTGTGGGATATGGAGCTGATGGGATTTTTGGTTTTGATGCAAATGATGTACCAATGAAAATTGCGCGATCTCTGACCCTTGCCTTACGACAGCTTTGCCAGGGCACAGTTCAGATGAACTATGTGAAGGCCCATGCTGGAAACTATTGCAATGATTTGGCTGACGCTTTTGCCAAGTATGCGGCCAAAGAGCAGAGATCCTTCGCTGCTATCTCGAGGCCAGACTACTTTGCAGCAGCAACAGGACCGCGATCTGCGATTGAGTATCTCTGGCTCTACATCCGATCTGGTACGTGCCCAAATTCGACCCCTTACCCTACCAGGATTGGAGAAAACCTGATACTTCCGGAGTATCACAAGGATGAAGGACTGGAAGGCCGACTGCCACGGCCTCTGCTTCCAGGTCCACATGGAGAGACAAGGACGTTGGCTACTGTGAAGCTGTCAGCAGTCACATACAAGGTCCAAAGTCTGGAATCACAGCACCGACAAGGCCGGACTGCATATCTGAGAGAGCAACTTGCCCATTCCAGATTTGAGGTAGCCTTTCTACAGGAAACGCGTGCAAAACAAACTAGTATGATTTTGTCCAGCAGCCACATCCGCCTTAGTGCGGCATCAGTCGATGGAAAAGGGGGCACTGAGATTTGGTTGCTCCGGCATCGAGGAGATGACACGAGGGAGCTCTTTCCGCGACAAGAAGTCCGAGCCCTTTATAGTGACAATGAGATGCTCATCGTCCGAGTGCAATATCGATCAGCATATTGGCTGCTCTGCTCTGCGCATGTTCCGCACTCTGGGCATCCA
This sequence comes from Durusdinium trenchii, assembly GCA_963970005.1. Taxonomy (NCBI): domain Eukaryota; class Dinophyceae; order Suessiales; family Symbiodiniaceae; genus Durusdinium; species Durusdinium trenchii. Next base: position 645,069 of record CAXAMN010022751.1, on the reverse strand, counting down.
GTGTCGGTGATAGAAGGGTTTTGGAATAAACTGACCACACAGTTTGCTGCCTTTGGTCAGAGCTATAGTAATTTCCTTCTTGGCATTGATGCAAACGCACACTTTGCCTATGCTGATGGAGATGCCATTGGGACACACGGTCTTGAAGACAAAGAAAACATCTCTGCACGATGCTTCAAGCTTTTCCTAGACAAAATTCAAGGATTTCTGCCTTCCACCTTTGAGTGGATCCACAGCGGCCCAACAGAGACTTGGGTGAGCAATGTTAATGGCCAGAAGGCGCGCTGCGATTACCTGGTTTGCCCGGCCGCTTGGAAGCAGCAACAAATCTACACTTATCTGCAACCAATGTTGGATGAGGGGAACCATGGACTTGACCATGTGCCACTAGCCATTAGCTGTATTCTACAGCAAGAGGTTGCAAGAGTCAAGACAGGTGTGCCAAGTTTTGACCGCAGGGCCCTACAGAGTGCTGACCCGGTCTGGCTAGGGGAGCAATTTGCAGGTCTTGGAGCCATCCCGTGGGGAATGAGTGTCGATAGGCATGCCACGCTGCTCTCCGATAGGGTTTCTGCAAAGCTTGCTGAGCTGTTCCCATCTGCAAGATCGAGGCCACGGAAAGCTTATATATCTTCAACAACATGGAAGATTCGAGGAGAACGGGTTCGCCTCAGGGCTGATGTGACAAAAGGCCGACGTGGTCTCAACCTCGTGACATTGGCTTCAGCTTTTGTAGCATGGCAGGAAGGACGCCCATATAGTACGCTCAAGAGCATGTCAGAAGCCCTTGCTATGATGAGGCTCCTTCTTGTACAAAGACGAGTGCTTGCAGGACACACGAAGACATTGACACAAAGCCTTAAGACAGATCGTACACGAGCACTCGAAGAAGTGGCTGATAGAGCTCCGCAGATGAATCCTAAAGACTTTGCTGACGCTTTGAGATCGATCGGAGTAAGAAGCAAAAAGAAACCCTCAGGGATTCTGCCGCTCCCGCTTGTACAAGATTCCCAAGGACGACCGGTTCACACGTTGGCAGAGCTGGCAGAAACTTGGCGGTCTCATTTTGCTAAGCAAGAAGATGGTCACCTTGTGGAGCCTCTAGCACTTCTCGATCAAGGCCACACCCTGCCTGAAGAGCGGCTCGTCCCTGAGTTGACAGATTTTCCGACTTGGTTAGAGGTTGAAGCGGCATTCAGAAGAACGTCTAAGAACAAAGCCTTTTTTGGGGACGGGATCCCTGGCGATCTTCTGTCCATGATCCCAGCTGGCATGACGGAGCTATTCCTCCCGTTATTCCTAAAAGAAGTCCTCTACCAAAGAGAAGCGCTCCTATATAAAGGTGGGAAGCTTGTCCCAGCCTTTAAACGAGGATCGCCTGCCCTTTGTGAGAACTACCGCTCACTATTTGTCTCGAGCTCAGTCGGCAAGGCCCTTCATAGCTTGTACCGCGGCCGTCTTGGAGATGTCTTTGGTCAGACTAGATGTAGTATGCAGTTAGGGGGCCTTAAAGGACAGGGTATCACCCAAGTGTCACATACTCTGCACCTTTACCATAGCTGGGCCAACCAAAACCGGCTCAGCTTTGCTGTCTTGTTTGTGGACATACAAAATGCATTTTATAGATTGCTCAGAGAGCACATTGTGTCAGGAACCGGGATGGAGCGCACGGTACGGGCAGTTTTTGATAGTTTAGCACTACCAGATGATGCGTATGAAGAGTTTTCTGCCTTCTATGAAGAAGGGCCGGCTCTCGATGGCTCCTCTGCAAGCCCCTACCTTCAGAAGCTTTTCCGTGAATTCTATTCCAGAACATGGTTTCAGGTCACAGGTACTGATGCTTGGACGCAGACCCATAGAGGAAGCCGTCCTGGAGATTCATTTGCAGATGTCTGCTTTGGCTTTGCACTCTCCAAACTTCTGACTCGTTTAGAGAGTACACTGGTTGCACGCTTCCCTTTCTTGACGATCTCTTGGAACGGAAGATATGAACCTTTTGCGTCAGAGGCATGCCAGCAGTTAGGCCCTCTGCTTCCCGTGTGGGCGGATGACCTTGCCCTAGCGTTGACACATGACCAGCCGAATGAATTACTGCGGGTAATCCCGGAGGTTGCTACGGCGGTCCTGCATAGCCTAGCTGTGATCGGATTACAACCGAACATGAAACCTGGCAAAACTGAGTTGATCCTTGACCTCAGGGGACATGGCTCCTTGAGAGCGAAGCGATCCTTGGCGCATCAGGAATATAAATTCCTTCTGCAAACGCCTTTGATCCATGAAGCCCTGCGAGTGGTCGGGAAGTATCGGCACTTAGGAACGATCATACAGATAGGTGGGCGCACACAAAAAGACATCCAGGGCAAGTTCGGTGTAGCCCACGACACAATCACACGATATAAGTCACAGATCTTCTCCAATAGGAAGCTAGCCATCAAAGCAAAAGCCCAGCTATTGCAGTCGTTGGTGATTAGTGCCATCACCTTCAATGCGGCAGCTTGGATTACGACTACCAAGGGCCAGAAGCGACAAATTGAAGCTAGCTTTGATAAGCTCCATAAACGAGTTGCAGTGATGCATTATGGGGCAAGCGCACTAGAATGGAGCTCTGACCATGTGTATGCTTCACTTAACCTGCCAGGTACTGAGACCATCTTGAGGGTCTCCAGGCTGCGTTATTTGGCACAGATGGTCCGAGTTGGCCAAGCACATTTTTGGGCGCTTGTCCAGATGGAGCAGCGGTGGTACACTGCAATTTTGGAAGATCTTCAATGGCTCCAATCCTTATGTACTGAAGATGAGGTACCTGATGGATCTGAGAATAGCTGGCTCCTTATGCTTGACTGGGCCCAACGGAGGCCGCTCCAGTGGAAGCGGCTTCTGAAGAGAGCACAAGCAAGAGCGACTGCTCACAGCAGAAGAGCCCATGAATGGGAACAATGGCATCGATGGATCCTAGACTACCTCACGGAGAACTATGCCCTGCGAACGACTGAAGAGACGAGCTCAGAAGAATATTTCTGCCTGCAATGTTCACGCTGTTTTGCCTCCCCGGCGGCATTAGCTGTGCATTCTTTTAAAAAGCATGCACGTAAGAACGTTACTCGTTACTTTGTTGACGGTTTGCAATGCATCGCATGTTTAAAACATTTTGCATCGGGCATCAATCTTCAGAACCATGTGAAGAGAAGTCCAGCTTGTTTACAGCAATATATGACTGGTGCCTTGCTCATTGACCCAGAGCCTGGCGTAAATAGCCGAAGAGCCAATAATGACAAGCCGCAGCTGCCAGATCCCATGATGCAAGGTGAGGGACCGAGGCGTGTTGATCCAAATGCGTCCATTGGTGACCCTTTTGTTCATGGAGAAGTGCACAAGCTCACCCAATCCTGGAATGCAGTATTGGGTCCCGGACACACAGCTGAGTCATTGTTGGAAGGTTTGCGACAGGCCACCCTTGGGACCTGCCTTTTCCCCCAAGAAATCCAGCAAGCTTTCCAAGATTGGCAAAGGTCTGCCATCCGAACCGATGAACTGTCTTTGGACTCGCTCCAGGCTTTCGGTGTCTATGAACAACGGTTTGCATTTCGATGGTTTCAGACTGGACATGTACATTTTGGAATGCACAAGAGTGCAAGCTCGCTGATGGAAGAAACTGCCGCCAAGTTGCAAGGACAATTTTTTACCTGCTATCGGCAGCCTGTGTACACTCCAGTGATCTTTGCACATCTCTTTTCCGGTCACCGTAGGGCGGCCGATGTCCAAGAATGCTTAGAACGAAAGGGAATTGTCATGATCTCCGTAGATATAATTTTCAACATTACACTCGGGGACCTGAATAGGCCCGAGACTTTTGCGCTCTTTAGGCGCGCGCTTGAGCAGAACGTTTTACAGGGCATTGTTGCAGGACCACCTTGTGAAACGTGGTCCCGTGCAAGGGGAAAGGAGCTTAGCGACGGCACCGCGGGGCCTCGCGTTGTCCGAACTAATTCCAGACCGTATGGGCGAGTTGACCTGTCTAAGAGGGAGGATGACCAGGTGACTTTCGGTTCCAGGCTCCTCGCTGTCGCAGTTAAGCTCCTCTGCGTAGCCCTAGTGCATGGCAAAACTGGTGTCTTAGAACACCCTGCTGCTGAGGACAATGAGCCTCACGTAGTCTCTGTCTGGAAGACGGCGATTATGAGAGTCCTCCAGCTGTTTCCGAGAGTGTCTCGAGTGCGAGTTCTCCAAGGCCATTATGGCGGTAAGACCGTCAATCCGACAGACTTGTTACTTGTCAATGTGAACGACAATGCACAGGACACCCTCTTTTACAAGCGAACAACGAATTTGCCGCTTGTATCGGCCATCGGCAAAAATACAGATGGGACATGGAAAACTTCTGAACTCAAAGTTTACCCTCCTGGCTTCTGTGAAGCCATTGCGACCGTCTGTGCCGATAGCCAGCCCCCTCCCAAGATCTCTCAACCAGTTCCGGAGTGGTTTCAGGAAGTGTTGGAGGCCCTCAACGCGTCTTTTGATTCCGAGGCACCTATGGGAGATGATTTTGGGAACAAGGGGCAAAGACCAACCCTTAATTAACTGCCAATTAGTGCATGTTGCCGCAGACAACCGTCTTTGGCGCACGAGAAAGAAAGAAAGCTATGTGGGCGCTGCAGGGAATGCAGGAAGAGCCAGGCTCGAGCTTCTTCAAAGTGACCTTTAGGGATTCCCCAAGTCTACAGGCCAGGGATCAAGACCTCAAGCCAGGGATTAAGTTCGCTCCCAGGGATCAGAACCTGGGTTGAGTGCCCAGCTTCCAAAAACTCAAGCGAGTTCCGGCACCGTGGGCCCGTCAGACCACCAAGCACAGATTTGCCTTGGTCCGGTCACTCCTTCCTTGATCCGCTGTCTTCAAACCCACACGGAAAATGGATCCCATTTCACGCGGTTTCACTGAAACAAACCAACTGATCTGCTAAGACTGATCGGGCATGAACCATCATATCAAGAACCTCTACCCTGACACTCCATGTCATGTTCGCAATATGTACCCAGCTAGTTTCAAATGGCCAATCTAGGCAGGATTCCAGTCATTTCCAGTCCCATGGTGGCTATACCCATCCTGATCCCGACCCAGCCTTGTGTTGCCATCCACGACCGTCCCAGGAAGGTCCCATGGTGGCTTTCGCGGAGGGCATCTCCACGGCGATGTTGTGCCTTCGGATGGTGGAGCTGGGTCGGTGCATGTTCGACACCGGGCTTGGTGCACGGTGCACGGTGACTGTGTTTTGCTCCGACCGGGATCTGAAGGCCTGGAGAATGGTTGAACCATGTTGAAGCATTTAACAGAGACGTGGGGGATTTGATTCATCTACCAGTACAGTTTGCAGCCTACATGCATGACACTGGTCTCCTAATTTGATCAGCCAGTTGAGGGCAGGATGTCACATTGTGTATTAAAATAGGGAGACATCCAGCCATTTTTCCCCCTAATTCCAGAAGGAACGTCATTGGTTGGGGGTCTATGTCTATACCTCTTAAATACAGACCAGCACCTTCAAAGGGGTCACCAATGGAAGCCCCTACACTACTAAGGGACCTCCATTGCACACCCCTTGAAGGTCCAGGGACCCACATGTTCGGAACTGATCACGTCTTGTGCAGACCCACCTCCGGGTGTCCGGAGCGGGTGTTTCGAACTCCACCTGCCGGTCACTAAGGACCGGGATTGGCATTGCCCTGGGTCTCATGTGCTTAATGACCTCAAGCGCATTGATCTATCGGAGTGCATTGGGCGGCAAGAAGGACCGAGGCTTTTTATTGCTGAGAATCTTTTTGCCTCAAGAAATCGGCGAGAAGCATTGGTGATGTGGCAGAATGCCCATGAGCTAGGGTGATGGAGAGAGAGGAGCAGAGAAGAGAAAAGCCCAGGGCTCCTGGCCCACATCCTCAGAATGTAGTTAGACCCTCTGTCAGACCCACCCCAACCTGCTTTGAGCATGTGGTTGGAGCCCTAGGGCTTGGTGGATCTTAGTGTCAGACCATGCTCTTTCATCGAAGATTGTCTTAGGGGGATGGGCGTTGAGAGGGCCTTTCCCCGTGTCGCGGACTGAGTTTGCAGCAGATCGTAGAAAAAACGGTTGTCAACGAACCAGAAACCGTGAGTGGTCGAGTTGATTGAAGACTGTTTGTTTTCCAGTAAGTATATATATATATCCCGCTGTGATTCCACTAATTCACTAATATACTAATTCAAAATCTATTTAATATCCCACTGTATCCCACTGTTTGTGCTTTCCAGCTGATGACTGGTTGCCCCGAGATGCCGGGCTTCGGAAGCGCTCGTGCTCCGAGCTGGGCGGTGGCGCAGCTCATCTGCCAGGAGCTGCGGCTCTTCAACCTGGGCTCCGTCCCAGACTCCGCGCGCCTCGCGACCAAAGTGAAGGAGCGCGGTCACGCGCGGGCGTTCCTGGGGCGTTTCGCCCCGGTCTATGGGCCGAGTGGGTCAAAGACTGAGTGGCCAGTCTATGCTGTTCATGTTCTGAACCAGTCGTAGGGTTCCAGGATGCCAGGGCCATGATTCTTGGAAGCATTTTTTGACATGATGATTGTCAGTACCTAGTTTTATGGACAGTTACAGGTATGACAAGGTATATGATCATTGATGGATATCAGTGCTATATAGAACACATGTAGCGGCACCCATGGGTTTCTGAAGTCACGCCGCTTTCGGGAACAAGACTTTAGTCAACCAAACATGTGGTTTGGTTTGTTTGAGAACTTGAACTTCTCCCTCCAACTCACCCCGCAAGTGCTTATTTGGTTGATGATTCCCCAATAGGCTTGTGTGAATTCTAAATACCGTGAAATAGGTCAACCCACCCAATATTGTTTTTTGAGGGTCATTGAGTCGTTGGCCCCAGTTTCGCACTGCGAAAACGCCGTGCAAACTGGTAGCAAGGCAATGGAACACAGTTTGTAGTAGTAGTGTCCAATTCTTTTTGTCACACGTTGAACAACCTGACACGAACATACACGAGCAACATGCAACTCAGAAAGCATCGCTGCATTGCTCGCTGGTGTCCGAATTGGCTGTGGAAGATCAGGTACTTTGGACGGTCCAGTTGTCACGAAAGTGATCAGCTGGCTGGAGTTGCTCTTAGCTTTAGCAAGTTTTCGGGCCGGAATGGCCTACCATGTGAATTGATCACGCTGCTAGAACCCCCCCGTGGTTCGTCCCTGTTTGCTCGCCCAAGCTTCGAAGTCACCAGGCCTGTTCTTCTCTGGTTTGAGCGAAAGAAATCCGAAAGAAATCCCCCTGTCTCATGTTGTCTCCATATCCATGACCCCACAAAAGAGTGTCGCCTGTCACGTACCGGAACTATTCTGTCTCGGTCACCTGGCACTACCCTCCACTAGTGGATCGGTCCAGGTCCAGGATGGTCCTAATGGTTCTTGCTCCAAAAGGTCCAGGTGTTGGTGCGGATCCGAGAAACTGGCCCAAACGAGCCTCCGTCACTCGCTTTTCTGGACACAGGCGACGCAGCCTGACGGATTCAAGAAAGTGGACGACTAATGACGACGAGTCGTTTAATAATCATTACCAACACGATATATATATATATATACATCCCAAGAACGATCCAAGCGCGAGTAATTGCACACATTGATTGAGGGTTTTTATCTAAGAGCGACTCGTGAGACTTGTGTACCGAATGTTCGTACTTAGTGATTCCTGGCGGAAGCACACCTTGTTTGTGTGTGACTTAAGTTTTGTGTCCGCGGACGCATCGAACTCTTCGGTGATGAAGATGCTCATCCTCGGAGATCGGATCGGCGGCGCAAAACGATTCCCCGCATGCCTGCATGCCTGCGCGAAACCCACCAACGATAGAGGAAAAGACAGAGGCTTCCCCAACCGGCGAACCGGGTTTGTTGAGGCACTCCATATGAGGTGCTCCATCTAGGACCCTAGGACGCTCCTACCCTACCTCTTTGGCGGGTCATTCTGCTTCCTCCAACGGGTCACCAATTGAGTACCTGTTGGGGCTCATCAATCTGACTCTAGAGGAGACGTGTAGAGTCGGGTGCTGGTAGTTGGTTCCTGTGTTTGAAGGAATTGACACCTTCGACTTCTTCGAAGCGTGTTGCTTCGATGTTTGTTTCTGCAGGAGTTGGCTATGCAATTGGAGAAGATGGAACACCAGGAGCTTTTCAAGGCGAAGCTCGGCCGAACCCAAGCCCTGCACCGTGATGCTGGAGCGTTTACTCCAGGTTGAATAATGTTGAATCAAACTTCAAAGCACAGGAAATCAGAGGATGTGCCCCACCAGAATAACCTTTGGGGCCGTCAAAAGCTGATGAATTCGACCCCAATTCCTCCAATGTAGGGTCTGTCCTCTCCAGCCTGGAGGGGTCATGGTCCCTGAGTTGTGGGACAGACGCAAGCAGATCAATCTTCCAGGAGTCACAAGACAGGGTGGTGTTTAGTTCCTAAGTGAGTGGATAATGGGCACCCCTAACCTCCAGTAAGCACTCTTTCTGACTGCTGGTTGACACTCATCAGAACCAACATCTTGACTACTTGGTGTTCCACAACTCGCAAGGAGTCTCTTGCCCAACTGTTGCTTCGGAAGGGTGATCTGACCATTTGCGGTGAATCCCAGCCCATCCAAGGGACTGAAATAGTTACATACGTTTACCCTATTTATGACCCTAATCTAAGCATATCTAAGCAACTATTGAGTACTCTTTTGTTAACTGACTCATATCTATGACATTCTATGATCCATCCATCCAAGTAACTATTTCGCTCTTGGTGGATTTCTGGTGGATGGACATCGCTGACAGCTGCAGCTTCCCCTCTTCCGCTTGCAGACCGATCCATCGTCTGAGACGACATGAGAAACAGGAGCTCAGCGAGCATTATATAATTATATATAAGATATGTCATGCATAAATAAGGTGTATAGAGAATAGGGAGACCTCCCAGGTACCGACCCCTTGAAGGAAGAACATGACCAGTCTACCCATTGGGTTGCGGGTCTCCCTAATAAAAAAACACATCCATGTATATGTTTTAAAGATATGACATATTACTATTGTCGGCACTAGTGTTATTAAAAAACTTTCATATGGTAAGGCCAGAATCCGTGATTTAAAAAAAGTCAAAAAAAGTCAACTGGAAAGTTTAATTTTCAAAAAAAAGTCAAATTGAAAAGTCAAAAACAACAAAAAAAGTCAAAAAAAAGTCACCCATAGACCACAGCTCGAAAAAGTCAAAAACAAGTCAAAAAAGTCGAAACAAATCAAAAAACATCAAATTGAAAAGTCAAAAAGAAAGTCAAGCAACAAGTCGGATCTGGGCAAATTGACTTTTTGTTTTTGACTTTCTGAAATTTGCTGATTTGACTTTTTTTTGGACTTTGACTTTTGGGATTGACCTTTTTTTGACTTTTTTTTCTAAAATTTAGAAAACGGGCTCTTTCCAATTAAAGTTTTTTATAACACTAGTGAACAGTTGTGGTGGTCATAGGCTTTTAGACTGAGACTCTCCGCTGAGAAGATCCCCAAAAACCCACGAAAAGGAAGTCTTCCAGTCTGGAAATCTCCAGTCTTACTGATGGGGCTCAGAACTGGCTCAGAGCATTGAGTCGCGCCTCGAGGAAGTTATAGACGGTCTGACCAAGGTTTTCCTGATTGATGGATTACTGGAGGAACCAATTGGCACTTGGTACCACACTGATCCCTCAATTTGTTCTTCCCAAAGGGACATCATTGGAGGAAGTAAACTGTTGGGTTCAAAGACCAGGCTGATCCAGCTGGGTTCACCAGAAAGAAACAGCTCACCATCAGCTCACCCTGATCCATCGCCATCGTATACACAGCCCCCCCAGAAGAGCTCCGTCCGTGTTTCACAGGACGTCCGGGCTCGCTTGGCGCGTACGCGCCAGCCCCGAGGCTCGACAGCTTGGCAGTCTTTGACATGAACAAGATAACCACTTGTATCACCCTCTTGGCCACTGAGGCGGGGGGAGCGTGGGAGCATTCCGCAGCCTTCGTGTATTTTTTCGACCGCCGCCAGCTGCGCTGCGCTGCGCCAGACCTATATCTGATTTGAATTTTGACCCATAGCCAGATTTCATCTGGAACGACTGGAGATTCGATCGGTCTCTTCGTGACCACTGCGGCATGCAGGACACTGGTCCCAGCACCGTCTCCGATCGCCGTGGTCGCCCCTTGTAGGTTGCACCGCCTGCTGAAGACGCCGTGACCTACAAGTTTAACGCGTGCCTTGACGAACCAAGCTCCAACGGTCGAGGCAAACTGGTGGAGGCAGATTCAGACACCGATTGTTTGTACCACATTGTACAACATATTATCCATATATCTCCCAGGCATTCCATGTATGGCATATTCACCTACATTGAGGTGGTGCCAGAGGGGTCAATGTAGGCATATATGACAGACATGGTGACAGAAATGGAGTGTTTGGGTATGGTTGGAGGACACATATAAAGATTTTGCAGTCACAGCGGTGTCCCAGATCTTAGTTTCAAAATTGATCGGGGTCCTGAGTCCGGTTCTACCATTTCTAGTCTTTCGAAGAACTGGATACCTGATACGTGGACGGCTCAACAACATGTTCGGCTCAGGCCTCCACAGATTTGGTGGTCATGAGGACTGACTTTGACCATTGGGGTTTTGGAAGGCTGGTGTTTTCGTCCAAGGCGCATCAATTCTTCCTCCTTTGACCCGAGCCTCAAGAAGGGCAAGCGATCCAAGCGTTCGACGGCATCCAACGTGTCAGTGGAGGCAGGTGCTGCTGGCGAATAGTCTGGAGGTTCTTCATAAAAAGGGCACTGTGACTGCTACTTAAAGATCGGTGATTTCCGCGGTAGAGTTTTGGGTGAAGTGCTGTGCTTCCCAATATGAGGAATAATCAGCCAACATCGAGATCCAGCCTAGCTTGCGATCCTGGACTCCCAGAATATGATTGTTGAACAAGTTGAGTCATTGAGGGTTTTGAGAATATCAGACTCGAACAAGAGGGCCATTCTCGAGGTGGACAATTCTGACGAAACTGGAGCTTGGCAGCTAGGTCTACCGCAAGTCGCACACCACGAACGCACCGAACGCAGGACATAAGAAGTCAGTCCCCTTTTCCGGATCGACTTTAAACCTCCGACTTTCGGGTCTCATGATCCAGGCTTTGCAAATAGCGGCTATGCGAACGCACAGACCCTTTGTATCCCTTTGTTGTCAGCGGGAATGAAGGTGAACGATGATGAAGGTGAGTGTCAGGGGGATCTTTCTGAGGCCTTTTTGGAGGTGGTGGTTGTTTCATGTATCTTTTTCTCCCTTGTGGGCAGCCTCTCCCCCCGACCCCATTCTGCCAGGCGGAGACGGAACTTGCAGCTGGAGGCGAAGAGCTGCCCAGCAACCAGCTGGTTGAGGAGGAGGCGATCGTTAATGAGCCGTGGCCTTGGCACCAGCTGCAGCTTTTTCACGAGCTGAAACCCTAAAGACATGGACTTGATCAGAGGATATCCAGAAGTCCGTCACTTCACCACTGGATTCGAACCTAAGACTCAAACCTGAACGGGCGGGCACCAAGTGATCGCACAATCCTAGATGGATGGATGGAGTAGGATCCATTTTTCATACATTCCCATATAGTCATAGTACAGTATTGTACTGGTACTGTAGGAATCAAGGACCCTCAGCCGGTGAAGGTCCAAGTGATCCTACAAAGTCGGGAACTGGAGGTACCAATCCCTACCAATTGGGTGGTGTTGGTAAGCGGGCGCAAACACTCACCGTTGCCGGGCTCACAAAGTCCCGGACTCAATCCCTCAAAGAATGGCCGCCGCACAGCAGCCTTTTCCAGTGGCCATCGGCTCGGTGCGAATCGCGTCCCACCGCTGGTTTTGAGTCGGCGGATGCGAATGGATCATGATCGAGTGCTCTCAACCCGAATGTGTGGCACACATTTCACACGGGTGGAAAGCCAGTTCAAGAAATTAAAGAAAATCATGCACTTCAAACACTTCTATGCTACCATGGGGTGTTGGACGACGTCGCCCTTCCAGTCAGATCGCCATGCGTGTACTCCGACCAATGAGTGCTCTCCAGTGTGGCTTGTGAGGTAGAGGACTCAAAGAAGGTGTGGGAGCATGCCTTACATGGTTGTCGCTCATAGACCAGATTTGCGGTGCGCCCAGCGACGCACTTCCGACTTGCATGCCAGCATCCACCCATGGCTGCCATGAAAATTGGCTTCATAGAGGCGTTCTGTTTTGCCACCTTCATCCGTTGCTGGACTGTTGACTCCAGCTCTTCCTTCAGCTTGTCATTCTCCCGCTGCAAGATTTGTACTTGTCGGCGGTATTCTTGGAAGTTGCCTTGTGCAAGGGCCCACTCATCACGAAGGTGGGAGACTTCATCTTGAAGCTTGATCTTGTCTTTCCGAAGCTCCACAAGGCGTTGTTCCTCCATGCCAGTCCGATCCGTCTGGGCTGAGCTCTCTCTGGTGCTCTTCAGAGTCGGGCTTGTTGAATTCCTGCTGGTGGCGAACTTGTCAAAGCATTTCACAACCAACCACATGATGATGCCGAAGGTCATGGTGAAGAGGATCATCAAGAGGTAGTCAAACAGTTCATTTTCCTCATGGATGTGGTTCTTCTTCATAGTGCCATTCTCACCCTTCTCAATCACTTGGGCGTTGGTCACGTCCATGAAGAAGTTGGCAAACATTGCATACAATGCTCTTTCCGGTCTTTTGATGGCGTACATGTTCTCGCCATTCTTTCGGCTTGCAACGTTCTTCTTCTTGGAAGCCTGGAAAGTCTCGTCGCTCTTGAGCTTGGTCATGTGGGAACGCAATCTCTGTCCCAACAGGGGTGCTGCTGCATCTTTTGTCAGGCCATCTGCATATTGAAGTTCTGATGACACCCACATCACTTTTCCATTGCAACATGCCAGTTTGTCTCGGCAGACAAGTGCTTCTATTGTTGTTCGTTTGTCTGCTCCTGTAGCCGCCTGAATCTCTTCCTTCACCAGGATGTCATAGAGGGCCTTGGCGTCCACGATCAACTTTGGACTGTTCGGAAGGTGACCTGTCTCTATGTTGTCCAAAGGAAGGAGTGCTCTGAAAATCATGTTCCAGAAGAGTGAGGTGTACATCAGGCTATCGGCTGCTTCACTTGCTGCTTGAGATTCTGCTGACAAAGTGCTTCTGGCGACACGGGGCAATTTCCAGCTGCGCCAGTCGAGAATGTTGTAGTGCCCTTCACATCTTCCATCTGCGACATCACGGTGGCACATAGCTAGTAGGTAGCCTCCTTGACTGCTCAGGTCTGATCTTGTTGCGAAAGAGGCGTCGCTGTAGACGACAAATGTCATCTCGCTCTTTTCTCCCAAGCGACGATACTGCAGTCCAACATCGGCGTACTCCTTTGCATATCGGAGTTGTTTGTTCCCCTTCTGCAATGTTGCCACTGTCGCTTTGGAGGTCTCTCCAGCCAGCTGTGAAATTCCCACCTGCAAGTGTGGTGAGCTCTGGGTTGCCGGCCATTGAAGGCCACCAATGAGTCCCCGTAGTAGAGATCTTTCCTTCTCTGTCACCCAGTCATCGAGGTTCTGGAGACGCTCTTTGGTGATCGGAATAGGCTTGACCTTGTGGATGTATTCCTCTTGGCTCAATTTGATCACCTCAGCACGCTGGCAATCGATCTGACTGCCGCAATACTCAAGCTTGTCTCCGTCTTGCCATTCTCTGAAGGTAAAGACTCCCTGCAGTTTCTTCTTGGTCTCTGTGAAGACAGGGTCATTTGGGTCTCCACAGCCAACCAAATCATCAACGTGAATGCCAAAGATGCAGGAGGGCTCACGTTCCACCGTAGGATCAAGTGGGGTTCCTTCAGGCAATGGTTTGTAGACCATAAAGAGGCATGGGTCAAGTGGATGCCGTAGGAGCCCTTGGTGCATCGCACAGTCCGTACATCGGCTTGACCAGCTTCATCAATTGGGGTGCATCTGCTTCAAGACCAAGTAGCATTTTGGCATCCTTTGGAAGTTTGATCCAAATCACTCGATCAGAGCCTTCTGCAAAGTTCTTTCCTTGAAGAAAGGCTGTGGTAATGTCTGAAGTGAACATCTTCCAGGAGTAGAGTTGGCAAATGCTCAGGATCATCCCTCGGGCCAGTCGTGTCAACGTAGGAGCATTCGTCGCCAAAGCTCCTGACAAGGCATCAGGATCTTTAAATCCTTGGGTGATGAGTCGTGCCTTTGCCCTTGGAGTGCCATCTTCATTCTTCTTCCACGTCAGGATGAAGTGTGCCTTCAAAATCCTTGTCGGGTCTGCATTGTCTTCATGATCATAGATCCAGACCTCATTCTTGAAGAAACTTTCCAGCTCCTTGATTTTTGCTTTCATGAAGGCTTGTCTGTCGGCCACGGACATGTAGCGCTCGTAGACTTCATCTTTTCCTTTCTTCTTCCTGGTCATGGGCTGGTCAGATGTGGACCTCATCGATTTGTAACCACCACTGGCTTTCTTATAGTCTTCTTGAGCCTTGGTCCGCCAGTTTGGTTTCAGCTTAAACTTGGTCTGTCCAGTCCAGAAGGCCTCCTCAATGAGATGGTTGGTGCTCTGACGTTTCCATCTGTCCTTGAAGGTTCCATGGGTTGTTGATGTCACTCTGTCTTTAGCCAGGTAATTGAGGTCGATGGGGCAATCATTTTCTGTGGGCTTGTATGCCGTCTTCCGGGGCGCATAGCGATTCCGGATGAGCCAGTTCCCTTCAAGCGTCCATTCGTCATTAGGGGCATCCAAGCAAAGCCAACCATCTTCAACGTGCCAACCCGGTGGCAGATCAGTGACTTTCTCAACGTCAATGTCAATCTGAATGTTGAGGTCTTCTTGGGCTGGATGATCATAAGGGGTTGTCCGAGCTGACTCTGATCTGATGGGTCCATAAGCCATTGGCTTGCGAAGAAATGACAGAGTTTCTTGCTTGTCCACTCTGGCCCTCTGTGCCTGGAAATCCTCCGATGGTTGTGGTTCATAGAGTTGTCTCTGATGTTCTGGTACTTGAGCAGGTGGAGCCTCAGTGACTTCAGGACTGTCTGCCACCTGATGAGATGAAGTTCCTCCAGCACCCGTTGACGCATCTCCAGCTTGTTGTCCGGTACTTCCGTTGTTGGTCTGTGGTGGTGCGTCATTCGTCGTTGGTGGTTCATCCTGCGGTTCATCAGGATCTGTGGGTGCTTCAGGCTCACCAAGAATTTCAACAAGTACGTCAGAATCATCGTCTTTCTGATCCTCAACCACAAAAGTTGTAGTTCCTGTCCACGTGTAGTGCAGGGATCTTGAGGCATCCATTACTCGCCAGTCATCACGAAGTCTGACTCTGGGAGGATGTGGTGGTTGCCTTCTCACTGTTGTGAGGCGATCACTGCTGAACCTGTCAAGTGGTACTCCTGACTCATTTTCTGGCACGTAGAGTTCTCTCCTGGGGACATTGTGTATTCTTGTCCATGTCTTTTGGTCTGCTGATATACTTCCCAGCTGTCGACAAGGCCCGGATGTTCATCATCGCCATCTGGAAGGTCCTCGTCATCAAATTCTTCATCTTCTTCGCCGCTTGAGACCTCATGTCGCTGCCTCTTGTTGGTCCTTGTCAGATCTGTGTAGAGGGTTGTTCCCCTGCTTCGGACTCCTTGAAGTGCTTGCTGTGCTCTGTAGAAAGGGTCATCATCTGTCGCCTTTGGCATCTCTTGTTCTGGCACGGTCGCAGATGCTCAGGAGCTGCTCTTAACAGGTTCGTTCCATGAACCAGCCAGTAGATCGTAGTGTGTGGGCCACTGTCCAATTGTTCCACCATCACCACACGGGCAGGTCCTCGCCATCTCAGCTTGGGGCCGATTCCTCCAGGTCCATCTCTGTAGTAGTAGCACAAGTCCCCGAGCTGGAAGACTGTCAGTTGGCCTGTGAATTTCCTGTTGAGGGCTCGTCGAAGGCGAATGTCCACATCTGCTGAGAAGACTGCATTGGCTGCTCTCTTCTGTTGCTGTAGTTTCTGAAGGAACTCATCAGAGGGATCCAAACTTGGCAGCTCTAGCGGTTCTTCAGTCAGAAGTCCTGGAACATGGGGAGTGTAACCCAGAACCCACTGGACTGGGCTATAGCCTCGAACGTTCGTCCCTCGATTGATCTGAGGGATGACGTAACAGAGGGCTTGGATCAGCCGTTCTCTGGGCTCATGAGGCTGTAGCACATCTCCTTGTTCTTGATCGGCCACATACAGCTCGATTGCTCGCCTTGTGACTTGATGGCGGCGTTCCAAAATGGCCAAGCGTGTGTGGCTCTGTCCAGGAGAGATCTGCAGTTGAATCCCATTCTCTGAGCACCAGGACTTGACATATTCAGATGCCCAACTTCGATGATCATCCACCTGCAGAAAATCTTCATTGGGCCAAAAGTGCGAATCCAACCACGCTCCAGGGCCAAGACGAACTCCTCAGGAGATTCTCTCAGTAGAACACGGCCACCCAAGAAACGAGTCGCAGCATCACTGATCATCATCACAGGTAGTGCACGCTTGGCAGGAGGCATCTTGATCCACAGGGTATCTGACTGCACCCTCGTATTGAACTCTTGGGCATTTGGCACCGATGACACGGGTACCTGAGGCCTTCGCTGATGTTGAGCACACACAGCGCAATCATGAGTCTTGGCGTGCTTGATGAGGTTCTCATGTGCTCCCTTTATAGTGAGCAACCTGCAGAGTTCAGCGTTTGTGGGATGTCCCAGATTTCGATGGAGTCTGCTTATCGTCCTTTTGGCCTGCTGACTATCGGCGATCTGGAGACGTTGAAGCACACCAGATTGCTGTTGATCTCTTCCTCGAGGACCATCTGAGGATGGATTATTTCCCCGAGGTGTAGTCTGGGCAGAGTGTTGATTGGGCTCATCTTCACGATGGTGATCTGCAATCGTTGGGGTGTACTCCTCATCGTCAATCTCGTCTCCTTCCATAGCCAGTTCCTCAGGCTCGTAGTACAAAAGGTCGATTGCCTCTCCAATCCAGTAGCAGAACGTCTGCTGATAGGCACCTGCAGCCTTAGTCAGAGAACCCACGCCTGGCAGGGATCCTTCCAGTTGAAGATGGGTGTGATCCCCAGGGCACCTCCAGCCCAGCATGTCGACCATTGATGCGCTCGTCAGCTGCAGTCTGGTGGGCTTCTTGATGTACTCACCAGCGATCTTGGTCTCGTAGGCGCACTGGTCTAGTCGACAAGGCCAGCCAGGTAGATTGCTCCATGTCTGAGTTTCCCAGGCTTTTGACCATGCCGGGCGTTCAATTCCGGCATCTCTCCCTTCGTTGTACTGGATGACATAGGTCCGCTCAGCCACCTTGAGGTGCACAGCTTCCTCATAGTCACGCTCACATTGCAAAGCAAAGGTCTGCTCAGGTGTGAGCATGTTCAGGGCCTGCATCTTGGACCATTTCTTGCACGCTGGGGCAATCCAAACAAAGTCAGGGGCAATGTCCTCCAAGAGCTTGTAGTAGGAGTTCCGGTGCTCCGGAAAGTCAAAGTCCCAGCCAGTGTTGAGGTCAAAGCTGAAGACGGTGAGCCCCGCCGCTGCATCTCCATGGAGAGGCCTGCTTCACCAGAGTAGACTTCCCAGAAGACTTTGGCCCCTTGTTCATGAGCCCTGAGCCCTTGTTCAAGCACAGTGCGGCGATGAGCAAACATCGTGGCATGGTGGACACGGATACCTCTGAGTAGTTTGTCCGTGATTTCCTTCTTCACTGCTGCCGTCTCTTCTTCATCTGGGAGAGCCACGGGCCGCTCTTCCGCAACCTCAGCATCGGTCGCATTGTCCTCATCTGCTTGAAGGCAGTGCTCAGGAGGCTCTCTGCCTGTTGCTTCCAAATACTGCAGCAAGGTGTAGGTCGAGGAGTGCATCACTCCAGTTCTTTGCACCATCTCATAGGTCTCAGTGGTGACCAGGTCGAAGAAGACGCTCTCTCCTTTTGGATCTGCCTCCACTCCGTCATCGAGACGAAGAAGGTACTCTCCTCGTTCTTCGTTGACAGCTGGCCGCCAATCTGCGTCCCGGTCTTCCCACCAAGAGTGGTGTTGACCCACCAACCAGGAAACACTCAATGAGGCCTGAGGCACCGTTGACGTACACAGGCAAGCGAACAGTCCATTCAGCCTTGCGCATGGCATCACCTCCAAAACCAAAGAGCTTGGTGGTAGGGTGGAAAGTATACCGCTCCAAGGGCACCCCTTTTCCATACATGTACTCGATGATGTTCATCAAGGTCTCGTGGCCGCATACCATGCTGCTTGCTCCTCCATCCTGAAGACCAAACCATCCTCGATCAGACAGCATTGGCGTTCCTTGCTGGTTGAGGTCGTGCATCATGAAGGCATGGCCAGAGCTCTTCGGAGAAGCATCTGTCTTGGCTCGCTTGGGTGATGATGTCCCTTTGTTCATGGGGCACTCTGCAGCAGCATGTCCAAAACGTCCACACTTGAAGCACTGTATCGAGTCAAGGGCTGTTCTGCCCCGTTAAGAGGGCATTCCCCTTCTGAGGTGGGGACTTGCCTTTGCTTTTCCCTTTCTTCCCTTTTCCACCTTTGCTGACAGGTCTCTGTGTGGAGGTAGATGAACTTGGAGTGCCTTGTAGGTCTGCAGGACTTGTCAATGCCACTACCGGATAGTAGCCTCGAGCAGCCTTGAGGTTGGCGAATTGTCTCCTGGCGTCCAAATACGTGGCGTAGGCCTCCTCCAGCTGTGGGTCAGGATCTTCCGCCCATGGCTCCTCCTGGTAAAAGAGCTCCTCCTCCAGGTAGTTGTAGGTGGAGTCAGGGTCGTCATACTCTTCAAAGGCCTCCTCAAGGAACTCATCCTCCTGGTTGAAGGCATCCTCAGGGTCGTCAAAGAGCTCAGGCTCCCACTCTTCTGCAGTGTAGCCCTGTTGATGCTTCCTTGGATACCATCGTTGTTGTTTCTTGAGGAGGTTCTTGTTCCATCGTGGCTGAGTCTCGCCTTTTGTCTTGAAGTCCTGCCCGTACAGGTAGTACATGGCCTCCTCCACTTTCGACAGCTCCATGGTTGCTCCAACCTGTGATTGCACCAAGTGTTTCTGTTCCTGCGTCAGGTTGCTTCTTCGAAGGAGCATCCACCCAGACACACTGTCTGGAATTTTGACCCCGTGTTTTTCTATTTCTCGCAGCTGCTCTCTGTGTTCCGTGCAGTAAGAGAGAAGTGTCTGCTCTGATTTCCTGCTCAGTTGATAGAAAAACTTCTCCAGGGCTCTTGGTATTTCGACCCGGCTGTCGTATTGGAAGGCCACATCGAGTGCTTTCAACACCCTGTCAAAGCCGTCGGAGGACTCGGAGACAGCCTCGACCATGTGTTCAACCTGTTTCCAGGCCGTTCCATGCAAGCTCGTGAGCAAGTTCAAGATGGCTTCCTTCTCCTTGCCCTGGATGGCAAGTTTCTTCTTGTACAGCATTATTCGCTGTCTCCACTCCCGGTAGTCCGCCACCTTGTTGTTGAAGACCGGGATGAAGGTGTCTTTCATCGTTTCGATGGTGCCACCAGCCATCGAGGAGGTAGTAGGCGACCCCGTCGATGTAGTCCCCTCTCCTCCTGGCATCGAAGCGCGTCCAGCGCTCCGCTACCAATGTTGGTAAGCGGGCGCAAACACTCACCGTTGCCGGGCTCACAAAGTCCCGGACTCAATCCCTCAAAGAATGGCCGCCGCACAGCAGCCTTTTCCAGTGGCCATCGGCTCGGTGCGAATCGCGTCCCACCGCTGGTTTTGAGTCGGCGGATGCGAATGGATCATGATCGAGTGCTCTCAACCCGAATGTGTGGCACACATTTCACAGGTGGATTTCTACAATCGGGGTGGATTTCAACATGCTTTCAGGGCCAACAGGTTATATTCCATCCCTGTCTGGAAATCGTGGCCCTGGCTGGTGTCAGTTGATCATACAAAAATGCTTCTCAATGAGATTTTCTCGGATCCGCACTGACTTCTTCGGGTCTCCGAAAGGGCCAGCTCACCACTGGGCCCTTTCGGAAGTTAAGGGTTCCCACGATCATCGTCGTGTCGTGAGCGGAGCCTGTTACAGGTTGAGGTGTTTCTTCATCCCCAGGAATCGAGTTGTTGTCGTGGAACATCCCACAGCTTCCACAGCCCATCTTCCACTTGGAAGGGCCTGAGAATTGCATGTTTTGGCTTGGGCCCTCTTCAGCGATGCTTTGTCTTCTTCGGGTCCTTCAACGCCGCCCCTTTCAGACGTCTTCCATAAAAAACATGGGAATCCGATGATGCCACCATCCGGACGATGAAACACACGGACGACATGGACATCATCACCTGGACGGATCTGATAGGAGTTGGGATCGAATCCCCAAGATAGGAGGTCGACCAGAGTAGTTGTGGGGTTGAGAGTGCATGTTAGTGCCATCGAACATTTGAATTAAGCTACTAGTGTTGAACCTGGGCCATAGTCACGCTCGATCCACCAACGAAGGAAGCTCGATCGGAAGGGATCAGAAGATATCATAAGTATAGACCCTACCCTAGATATGATAAATACGTATAACCTTAACCTTTTTGTGGGATTGGTTTTCCCCTTCTATGAACAGAGGGAAAAGAGGGTTAATTAAGCTGTTTTATTCAAGGGAAAACTGAGGGAGTCAGGTCGACCGTCCTCCCAGACAAGACCAGACCTCGCGGCTTGGAGTCGGCTTGGACCGTTGTCGGTTTGGACCATCGGTTTGGACCCCAACCGAGTTCCGGAAACCGGAAACTCCGCGCCAAGGCCTCAGGAGCTCAAGTCCTCTTGGATTTGAGGCATGTTTTTCCCGGAGCCACGGCCAGAGCCCAGTGAAGCACCAGTGCGCCGCCGGGAACATGCGACGTGTTTGTTTGAGGTTTGGGGTTTATGATGCTTTCTTCGTGGAACCTAGGTACGGATCGGAACCCTCTTGACCCTACAAGTCACGAACAGATCCCTCCACCATGGGTGCCAACGGTGTCAACTGATCATTGTTTCGGGGGTGTTTTTGGTCTTATATATAACTCCCACCAACATCGCAGCAGACATTTGGCTCATCGCGGTTTCCGTGGAGATCTCCCATTTAAGGTCTCCACATCGATTCAGGACACACATTTCCTCACACACCGTGCATGGGTCTCTTTCGTTTGTTGCGATACTTGCCTGAGTTAGGAACAATTCCGTTGCATAACATGTTTCCTACAACAATCGTACATAATACATCTTAACTGTTTGCTGAAGGTCTCCCAGCCAGGCTGGTGTAAGGCAAGGAGGGCAGAGCCCCCTTGGAATGTGTACTTAGTACATGTCCGGCTCCAAATCAAGTTTGCAATCACCCAGTCGCATTTGGGGGGTCCTCCAATTAGATCAGTCGATGTACTTTCGGCTGATAATTGCTTGAACAAAAGGTATGCTTCCTGGGGGTGGCTTCACCTCCCTTGCTTCCACGGCTATTTAAGAAACCAATCTTTCCGAGAATGACAGTGATGTGTGGTGTTTGAATGCAACATGCGGTGATAAGTTTCCCCATGATTGCCATGTGTTTGCAAGCCCCATGGCTTCATACTTTTGACATCTTTTCACACTAGCGCGACTTGGTGTTTCCAGAAACACTGACAGGGACATGCAGAAAATACCGATCTTTTATGATGTGTTTCCCATATCCATCAGGAATGATCTCGAAAATAAAGTAACACCGTATAATAACAATATATAACAAGTAAATTCAACCCCGCCAAAGTCTCTCAAGAGTAGGACTGGGTGATGTTTGGCAACTTTTTGCATTGAACTTTTTAAATGAGCTTTGCCTGCCCAAGTGTGTGTGCGGGCGGGTTCAGTGCCATCCCTGATCACTGATCTGAGTTGCAGCAAACGAAACCGATGGTTTGAGATTTGCATCTGAGAATCCAATTCTACCAGAAGTCACGTTGCATAAATAAAGGCAGCCGTTCTCGCATTCTGGGACAGCTCTTCAGCATTCAGTTCCAAGAATCAATTTGGTTTGTCCTAAATGTGGACATCGAACTGGGTTGGATCCCTACCTTGATGCCCTTTTGTACTTTTGTTTCCATTTGGTGTCGGAAGGAACCTTGGACCAAGGCCTTTTGCTATTGGTTGGTTGATGAATAGACGGAATACCCCCGGGTCATGTACAACCACGCTGAGTATGGTACATGGCACTGACCTTTGGTTCCTTTATGTTTTTGTTCCCGTTCTGTAGGGCGAAAAAGACGTGTTAGGGGGCCTCAAAGGTTTTTAGGGTTTGGGTCGTCGACTCCAATGCGGTCGTCTGATGTGGTGCCGAACAAATCTCCTGCGGACAGTGAGAATGATCCTGATCACTGGCCGCCAACTCATAGTCTAAAGACAACAGAAATACCTGTCCAAAAAATATTCCCTAGGGCTCCAAGTATATAGTAGCTTCTGAAGTTCGGTGGGACTGGGGTGGGTGCCATGTTCGGGTCCAGTCATACCGAACCTGAGATATGGCTGGAGGTGTAGGATACCGTCCCATGGGAACTCCGACTCCTTGTGCAAGACCCTCTCCGACTTGCAGAAGTTGTCTATCCTCTCTATGGCAGGGGTCGGACCCAACACCTTCACAGGGGTCCGGACCCTCAAAACCCCAATTGGTACGTGTTGCTTCGGGCCCGGATTCTTAGGGCAGATCATATTCAGTGGGATCATGATGCTCTCATTGATCCGTCTTCCAAGTGCTCGCGCAAACTCAGAAAACGTGGCGCTGTCCCTGCAGTGGTCGCATGAATCAAAGTCGCAGCAGCCAACCGCGATAAAGCTCAAAACGCGAGTGTTCTGCACAATGAATCACCTTGAATTGTCAACGTACGACGTATGGTGTAGACACGATGTTTCTTCAAGCAGCTGTGGATCGAAGAACTTCTCCAACCCCTTCCTAGACTTGGTGTTCTTTGTCAGCTTTCTGTGACGGGTTCATGAACAGCAGGAACAGTGCAGCCCCGCCTGTGACCGGTTCCATCAATGGACACCAGTTTTTCCCGACGGCCCTGACTTGGGGCAGCAAATGCATCCGACATTGACATATCCAATGCAGAGCCGCCATTCATTGGCCCTTCCACGGAGAGGAACAGACCTGACGAGAACCGAGAAAGAAGTGACCACCGAGAAGCGAGCTCGTGTGAAGCTGAAGTGAGGCATGTTGTGTAAAAGCAATTTTCCTGAGATGGGGAGCAAGCACATTTACTGTATATAATTGTGCCTATAAGTGGAAAACGGAAAGATGTCGGGTCCTTGGCGCATAGCTCAAGCAGCATGAAGACCAACATCCATCGGTTGATATTGTTTGTTGTTTGCTAAACACAGAGTTCCAAGAGTACAACCATACGCGCACACGTTTACACACTTAGATAATGGGTTTGCAGTTACATCTGTTCCACGAGGAAAAGAATGGCTCAACGGAAAGGTGAAGCGTCCAAGCACTTGTAGGTGTTTTAACAAAGGAGTTTCTCTCGTCTGCAGAAGACTGCGGCAGCAGCTCACGAACGGTGGAAAAGCGGCGGAGGGAAACCTGTTTATGGGGAAGGTATCGTGAAAACCACCATGGAAACAAAAAAGGGAAAAGTAGAGTCACAGCATGTGGACAAATTCTTGTAGCAGGTACGTCACTGGACGTCTCCAGTGATTTCCTCAGGACACTGCAGAGAGCTTTGTTAAGTGGAGCTCTGCAGGCCTGCTCCACTCCATCATGTGATATCATGTGAATCGAGCAAAGCTCTTACACTGCAGACGGTTTGTTCCCGAACTGCCTACATGGGTGAAGGCAAGTTGCACGTTAAAGAACCATTGGAAGTCGCCAAGAAGCGATGGCCATGGCAGCGATGAAGAGATGGTTAAGCCGCTCGATGTGTGTGGCCAAACCTTTTGTCACGGCTGGTGTAATACGAGCATGCCGAAGCTGTTTTCCACCAAGTAAGCCCAAAAGCAAGCCAAAAAGCAACCCCTGCCCTCCCTCGGCTTCGGATGCCACACCGCTGCCGCACTGAAGTCAGAGGACCAAAAGTACTCGTAGAAGCCAAACCGAAAGTGATCAGTGATGGAACACGGAACAAGCAATGCAAACACTATATATCGTATGAGGTGAAGAATGATTGCCAGCGTGCGGAAAGGCAAAGAAAAAAGGGTTTGAGATCGCGGAGCGGCGGAGCGCACTGATCCCTCACGCGGGTTGCGCCAGTTGGCCGAGAAGTCTTCAAAGCGAAAACGGTGAGAGGAAGCATGATGAGGAAAGAAACCGTGAGTGTTCAGATTGGAAGACGACATGTTAGTCGTAGAGAAAACACTGCAGCATTTCCCTTCAACATGCTGGGACTCAGCCGGACCGTCCGGCTGCTCGGGTTAAAAACGGCTTCCGGAGCGGTATGTTTCGCGCTCCGATGGCGCACGGAGCACCGGTCTGTTCAGAAGACATGGCAGACACGGCCGGTGAAACATCAAGTTGAAAAGAACACATGTCAGAAGACACGCCAGAAAGCATGTCGGAAGACATGGCAGATTTGATGGCAGAGCAAGTGTCAGAATACATGACATGACTTGAAGAGCAAATGTCAACGTATGTCACAATGTCACAACAGAGAACAGAGCGCACTTCCGACTTGATGGCAGGGCGCATGTCATGTCACAACATATGCCAGAAAGGATGTCAGAACACATAACAGGCTTGATGCCAGAACAATTGTCAGAACATGGTCGCAGCGCTTGTCAAGATAGTTTTATAGTCTGTCAATACACGTGCCTGCCTTCTTCCTCACCTCGAAGTAAAGTGATTTGTTTTCAAACTGTGAGGCTTCCAGGAGGCCGATGCTTCCAGTGAGGCCCCCAAGCGGGCCAAATGTATCCAAGTTATATATATATTCTTGGCCAACCAGGAAATGAGTGAATGCATGCGAGCGTTCGGAACAGCTAGAAGTCGTTAAACCCACTTTTGGCATACCGCCTACACCCTTCCCAGGCGCACCGGTTTTTTCTTGTTTCGTTCGACTGTTTGCGGCCAATGTTTTCGGAGGCTGCGTGGCTGTGTCGATTGATTGTTGAAACCACAGATTGCTTAAGCAGGATACTGATACGTGAAAAATCTTTGCTGATGCTCTCATTCGGAGTCAGCTGCTGACTCAAGGTTTTCCACCTGTGTTCACTTTCACGTGTTTGCTGTTCTTTTTTGTCCCTCAGAAGTGAAACGAAGTGTGCCAAACACTGCAACCAAAAGGCACAAAACAAACTTGTATAATTGGTGAAAGGTGACGAGACCCACACTGGTGATCAAAGTCACCTTCACTGCTTCAGCGAACTGGAGGGCCACAAAATAGTATACGTTCTTTGGAAACCCACTGACAACCTGGGGAGGCATGCTTATGTCATGAGTCATGAGTGATTGCGGTAGATTTTTTGGACATTGCAAGTGACTTGCTCAACATGTGTTCTTTTTTAAGGTTTACCTTTGCCTGCAGCGTTTGGCTCAGAGAGGATGATGAATACGAACCACGGCGATTTGTTTCCATACGTAGAGGTGTTGTGGCCATTGGTTTTGGCAGGTTTTTCACGCGGACCACGTCGGTGACCAATTCGCCCTGCTCGTACCATGCCGAGCTCGCTTCACTCCCGTGATCAACAACCCCAGAACTTCCGGAACTTGAAAGTCATGATCCATCACTTCACTATTAGGGGTAAAATGGGTCATTTGGACTCTCAGGGAGCTAGAGCAGCATGTTTCAACAGAGGCTCATCAAGCTACAATCATCACGGTGGCCCAATCTTCAGTCAAAGAGACACAGAACATGTTTGTTCTGTCGTTTGTTTCTTTCCCGAGATGTGTTACCCAAATGTTCTTCTAGTAAAGACTAACCCGTTCACGTTCATCGCCGCACGAAACACTAGACACACAGAACACATTTTTTAGGTAGCAGAACAGTTGAAGATCAACCTCCCGGCTCTCCAGATCACCCAAGTTATTCGGTGCTAGTCACGAGTTCCTCGCCGAAACAGCCCATGACGTTGGCACCCATGGAGGCGACATGAATGTCCATGTCAATGTGGGCCCGGCTGTTGATATTTACAGTGTTGATAAGTTAATTCCATTCTGTGGAGATGTTCCAAGATGTGTCACACATATCTATATAGGGAGGATTTATATAATGCTGGTGATTGCTGGTTGTATTGCTGGTTATATTATATGCGGTTAATTGCGGTTATATATATATAGTACGTTATATATATATATCCTTAGTCAACATTGTTTGGCCTTGCATGGACAAATTGCAGCTTGGGTTGGTGGAGCTGGGGTAAAATGGGGTGCCCACCTGGAAGAGAGTTAATACCTCCACTTGCTGTGCTTGGACCAGGGAGACCCGACGGGAGACCCGAAGAAGGGCAATAAGCCAACGATTCATATACATCCCACTCAGTTGGCTTATAATTTAATGCACTCTCAACATAATTCCGGCTTCCAGCTTTTCGAAGATGTAGGTTGCAACATGGAGAAAAAAGCGGCTTGACGAAAAATGCACCTGTTGGTATTCCAACATCTCGCCTGCATTTGGCACTTGAGTAACTTGCTTTTGACGTCGCTTTGACCAAGCTAAGTCTTCTAACTTCACCCCAAGAACGAACCGTCCCTTCAGAAGCCCGTCTCGGACGGATGTCGGGGTATTTGAGTCGGGGAGAACCCCCGGATGTCGGTCCTCTCGCCCCGGTTTCTCCTCCGTCGATGCTCCGAACCGCTCGGAACGGGCCGGTTCGGTTCGGTCTTCCTAAGACTGAGCTATCCACACGGTTCGGCAGGTGAAGACTGGAACGGCAAAGCAGCGTTTTTGGACGAAGAATCATGGCACGAAACGACGCCCCCTCACCTTTTAGAGCTAGGAGATATTCTTCTCAAGAGAAGTTGGAGTTGTGAGGAATACCGCAAATGATGTACTTTTAGATGTTGGTGGACATGAAAAGATAGCAATAATTTTGGCCCTCACGTGCCCGCGGCTTCAGCCATTTCAGCCACTGGATGAAACCATCTCTCGTAGGGATTACAACCTTTGCGTCCAGGACCATGTGCAGCCCCTCCACAGTCCGCATATCCTCTTGAGAAGATGGCTTTTAATGCCTTGTTCCTAGTAGCTACTTGCTCCTAGTAGTACGGCCAGGAGCCCCTAATAGCTTTTAATGCGAACTGGGTGGATTTGGAACGTCAAATGTTGGACCCCACCGAGGGATCATCTGTGGACTCCACAGCTCGCAGGGTTATGCTGCGGAGCAGTCCTCTGCAGAGCAGTCCTTGCTGGGCGCACTCAGACACGGACTTGGATGGCGGAGCAACTGGTTTCCTGACCCGAGGATTTTGTTCACAGTTGAACAGTGTGGATTTTCCATGATCCATGTGTGGATGAACCGGAATTCTCTCTGAGAGGCCACATTTAGACCTAAATAGCGTAAATAGGCCACAAGCTGTAGATCACATCTACTAGACATGGTGAGCAGGTTCGCAGCTATGTGGTTTGGTTCTAGGGAAGACAGGCCGGGGGCGCCTTTGCAGTCCAAGAATCCAAGTGTTTTGGAGCTGAGTTTGATGAAACAGCACCACTACAGCCTTGTAGGCACTGGAATTCAAGGCGCGACATCAGGACGGCAGGTGACGCAGATGTTCTTCCTCTCAAACATCTGAAAATCTCTCAAACATCTGAAAGACATGTTTCGGTGAAAGATATGGATCAATTGGAGGAGCCCAAAAGAGAGGGCCACCTCATTGGTCATGATTTCCATGTGCAGTTGCTCAAAACATGGAATCAATTGCAAGTCCTACCTTCCAAACAGGCTGTGCAATTTGGTGGAAGGGTGGACCGATGGACACAGCTCCAGAGTGGAAGTAAAGGGGGCCTTTACTGTCAAACGCTGCTGGGGTGTGGAGATGTTTCATGGGATCGGTATGGATCATTTGAGGATGTTTGAGCTACCTAGCTGAAGCTTGGCGGTGACTTGAATGCGACTGAGGGCAGCCGAAGTCTTTGGTAAAAGACTGCAGAGATGATGTGGAATGTTTGTCAAAGCTGAGAATTCTGGCTGGAAGATGTCCAGTTTTATTCCAGAATCTGCATGACGATCGAGGACGTCGAATACCATGTGTTGGGCCATTGCAAGACTCATAAACCTCCAAGACATTGACAACTGTACCGAACTAAACAATAACCAAACAAAACCAAACAATAAAGATTGAACACCTCATAACCTCTTGTATAAACAATTCTAAACAACATGTACCGAACATGATCGGGTGAATCACACGCCTTTTCTCCAGCTTGCACCCGTCCAATCAGCATCCACGCTTTGGAGTGGCCTCCCGGGAGCCACCGGGTCATCCGTGGTTCGGTGGCCTTGGGTTGGGATGTGGACCAGTTCCGAGATCCGAACCTGCATGAACCTGCCCACCTTTTCGGATCCTTTCGGAACTGCTACGGAAGCCATCCATCCTTCCAGTTCGCCCGGGATGCCCCGGGTCGCCCCGTTTCGGTCCCGGATGTTGGGGACGAACACCTCGGACCGAGGAGCGAGAAAGAGGCCATGAACGAAGCCACTCGGCGGCGACTGGTGGGACTCCAGCTCGCAACGCGACCACGGTGATGGGACCAGAGGGATCGGAACTCGTGGGGATTCCGAGGTATCTGGATTCTGTTGGGTTTGTTTGGAGTTCTGGACTGGACATACTTCCGCTGCAAGAGAACTAGGACTGGATCAACAGGGGAGGGCGTCTTGCATGTGTTGAACAGGACAGCAAAAGGTGAATGCCTTGCAGACTCAAAGAATGTCAGGGCGATTTGTAGGGATACGATCTTTGAGCAGAACTAGGGCCCGAACTGGTGCCACCAGTGGCACTGCCACTTTGTTTCACTTCATACCAGGTGGTGCCGGTTTAGTTGAATCACTCTGAGGAAAAGACTTGAAAAGCCTCATCCCACAAGTCCTAAGTTGGGTCTCGTTCGACCCTGCAAAGCTCGGCCCGGAGTGTTTTTCCTTCAAGGGAGCACTCATGGAGACTGTCGGCCACCCATCGTTGGAGCCAGTTACTGAAGGTACATGTGCCTGGACCCGACTTCACAGGTGCTTCCTGGTGACAACAGGTGCCCAAAAGCCACCAGGGTCTCCAAACAGCCTGTTGGAGGGTCCTGGTGGGTGTGTTTCTGAATTAGGGGGAGAAACCGTTTGGGCCCTATTTCCACCTTCCAGGGGGCTGGAACGCCTAGGAGGTCGCCCTGTTTTAAATGAGTTCAATATACCCCCATGGACCGACCATCATGCGCAGGTGCCCCCAATCGGTTGGAGTGGTGTGGAGAAGCTCACTGAGCGAGGGTTCCACTCGATCAGTGCCTCCCTCATGCACTCCCTCCAGTTCTGATGTGGACACCACATTGACACCGCCTGGAGAAGGAAATCGAAGGAACATCCATGAATCAACAAATCATCAATCAGCGTCATACTGTCAATTCCTGGGCCACCTGCCCTGCTGAGGCGAACGCTTTGAAGGCGGATGGCACGAGCAAGCTAAGCGCTGGCGATCCTGAAGCAGCACTGGACCGGGGTCCTTTACGCTGTATTGGACGTTCGGCCTTGTACCAGGGTTTCATGGCTTTTCATGACTGAAAGTAATTGCTTGGGTTTTACAAAGCAAATCAAAGGGATTTGCTTAGTTTTCTCTATATAGCTTCAGTTTCAATCGGGTGTTTCAATGAAGAGGCGTTCGCAAAAACCTGCACGACAGATCACTCAGGGCGGCAGACATGTTTTTATGCTGGTACGTGGTAGACCACCGCAACCGCATGACTGCCCCGTGACGACTGTCACGGTCGAAAGCAACGTGCCCGTCGCAGGAGTCCTACGGCCGGGGCATCGCGCTTTGTTTGGAGTCGAAGATCACTGGGAAACTCCTTGGGCAGCTCTACGTGAACCGTGCACAGGCACGATGTGTTCGTGGCGCTGGCATGAACGTGTCCAACAGGTTTCGGTTGGCTTATATAAATGGACACTTCCAAGATCTACCCGGACCCACTCAATGGATAATCTTTAATCTTGCTTTGGGGACTGAGGGGTTCAGAAGAGTGCTTGTTCTTGATGCACCAGAACAGCTCCTCCCAAATCCCTGAGCGACTTGGGGTTAGGCCGGACATGGCCAGACGGTCGTATTGGAAAGGCGCTTCGTACACCCTGGAAGACGATTCCATGGACCCTGAAAACCACTGGTTGGTAGAGGAAAACACTCTTCCAGCGGGCCAGACAGTCAGGGTCCATGTAAGTTTTCGGGAGTGTATTGGAAAAATGGACCTTACTGATAGGAGGTTCCTCAATCATGTGTTGACTATGATCTTAGTGAGACAGAGCGTGTTGCGTGTTCGAACCCGTTTGGTCAAACCCCGCAGCCGAGCTTCGCTGGCGAACCTGTCCTTCTGGTCCAGCTTGACCGCACCATGCTGTGGGAACAACGAGTCGACACCCAGGCCATGGTTTTCGAGCGAAGCAGACTTCACCGGTGGATGCCTGTGGTTCCAGAAACCTCACCCACTAGATATTTGAATAGCTATTACTGATATAGTTTCCATATATATATATGCATATGTAATATATTACATATATAGATTATTACAACATCATACTTATGATAGTTTATGCAGCTGCATCCCACGAGAGCTGCAGGTCTGCCCGGAGAAAAGTGGCCTCAAAAATCCAACCTTGCTCAGGCCCACGCACGCCTGGAGCGGCACCAGGAGGCTTTGGAGGCTTGGAGGGAAGGCTAAAGATAGAAAGACCTGCTGAAGAAATTGGTCCCCCTGGCAGGTTTGGGAAATAGACCACCCAGCCAGGGCCAGGGGCTATTAAAATATAAACACCCATGTAATGAATTTGAGCATCTCGATATATAATATATATGTAGACCAGACTCTGCAAGACACTTGGCCAGTCTGGTTTGCCCTTCCGTGTTGGGTCTCACGCTTGTCCTGTAACCTTTCTGGGACGTGTGAGAAGAAACGCATCCTGTCACAGAAGACCAGTGGGATGTGAAGTGTGGTATATAATTCTAAGCAAACAGTTCAAAGAAACTTTGATGTGTTTCGTTGGAACAAAATAAGTATGTTTTTTTTGTGCTTTTGTACCATTGATGTGTGTAACTGTCTCACCCAAATGCTCACCATGCTCACCCAAATTGTAGAGATCTCAACTGGGCCTCTAGGGCCTCTTGCGGATGAAGAAAACCACGGTCGACCCTTTTTTCAATGGATTGGTTGAAGGGACACAT
The DNA here is from genome assembly GCA_963970005.1 of Durusdinium trenchii. Lineage (NCBI taxonomy): Eukaryota > Dinophyceae > Suessiales > Symbiodiniaceae > Durusdinium > Durusdinium trenchii. The sequence goes on along the minus strand of CAXAMN010022751.1, from coordinate 613,691 downwards.
CTATGGGAACCCATGGTTTTCACCCCAACAAGAAGGAATTATCCTGTAGACTTTGAGGTGGACCTTTGCATGGGTGAGGAGCATTTACGTAGGAATGCCGTCGGCTGCCCAGCAACCCTCGATAGCATCAGATGTCATCAAAGTGCCGAAGTTTGCCAGAGGACATGAAATCGTCAAGATCTTTCTGTTGCACTCACCAGTTGCGATGAGCTTCCTGACAGCCTACATCTTCAGGATCTCAAGCAGTGGTTCCTGCACAAAGAGACCACTCACTGACTGACATGCAGAAAGAGACCACTCTGGGGTGCTTGAACGAACACGGCCCGCGCCTACGGCCCGCGCCTACGGCCCGCGCGGGGCCGGACCACCGTCGTTTTCGGGTCGTCCTCACCCACCCAGCCGTCCAGGAGGCGGAAGCCGGGCTCGTGGAGGCGGATGGAGAAGGGTGGTGCTTGGACGGTGAACAAACACACCCGGCTAGCCGGGCGAAGCTTGGAAGACGAGTCGATGGAGAGACGCCCGACGAGTCCGACCTTCTCAGGTTGCCATCCTACCACAGGGTGAGTTTCAGGAGAGTGTGGATAGTGTTAGAAGATGTTCCACAACATGTCCACAGGGAAAAGACAGCAGATGGGCCCGTGGGCCCCTTTGATATATGATATATATATATATAAATAGGTAGTTAGTATGGGTAGGTACAGTATTAGAATAGGGCGTCTCTCGAACTTTTGGTGGAGGATGTTGGTTTTGGGCATTGTAGAGTGTGGAGTGAGCTGACCCTGATCAAATGACTTCTGGCGGTATAGAGGAACATCATATTGCCATCGACTCGGACTGAGAGCAGTGGATCAGTGCAGCTGTAGTCTTTTGTGTTTAAAGGTTTCCCTGACGGGTTCCTGAATTCAATTCTAGTCCCATGACCAGTGGACCATTGTGGACCATCCTATCTCCTAGCAGAAAAAAAAAAAACATCTATGGGCTTTTGCTCTATTTACGATTCCATGTTTTTGTACATTGATATTACATTATAGTTCTTGTAGAATGTTGAGTTAACAGTCTACATTATATGCATTGGCCATGACATGAGAGCTTGTAGCTGTGGGAAGCATGTCTTTGTTTCACATCGGTCACCCTTCCAGGACCCCGAGAACGGCCGTGGCTTCTGGCGAGCTGCAAGTGGCAAGCTCAGTGGATACCCCGGTCGTAGCGGTAGCGCAGACACTGCCAGACACTCCATGCATGCCGCATGCCATATATGCCCACATTGAACCCCTAAAACCATCCCAATATTATGGCATATATGGCATACATGGAGTGTTTGGGTAATAGAATAGGGAGAGACCTCCCAGGCAACCACCTTTGCTTCTTCCATGTGTCCACCGTCCAGACAGCTGGGCCGTTCAGACAGCTGGGCCTCAGCCGGGCGGAGTTTGTGAAGTCCAAAGTACGTAGGCACTCTGGAGAGTCCCCAGACAAAAATCATGTGATCCTGAAGGGTATCACTATTCATGAGTCACCATGGTCTCGATGCTAGCCATGGATGCAGTATCCTGCAGTATTGTGTGCGAGTCACTCTTGAGATATTCCATGATGACTTTCACTCTGCCTGCCTGCCTGCCTGCCTGCCTGCCTGCCTCCAATTGAGATGGTGTCTATGCCCCTGTAGTTGGCCACCCTCCTTTGCCGTTTTGTACGAGCCCACCCTGTGGCGTGAAATGAGTGAAATGGTCAAACCATGCCCTCCCTCAGATGATCTAAGCTGGCGGGTCTCCGTCCGGCGAGCGCTTGCAGCGGATTGCCGTCCAAGGCTCTGCGTTGTGCTTGGAACGCTTTGACCATGCAGCAGCCCTGTGCATGCGTGGCATCAAGGCGAGAGATCAGCAGGTCAGAGGGATTTCTCTGAATAAAGACTGACCTGGTCCCCTTGGTAAAATGTGAGGACACCAAAATGGGTTGCTCCAAAAAGCCCTGACTGAACTCTGACAGAAGATCACCGAAGCCAAAGCGCTTCTGTCGTAGATACAGGTCTCGCTTAGCTGACTCACATCTTCCATCTGAAGCGAGAGAAGCAACACCAAGTCAATTGACAGAGCTACAGGTTTGTTAGAACATGTTAGAACGGTTGTCCTCTCATACTGTAAGATTGAACATCGATTGAATAGGGCTGACCTGGTCACCTAAAGCACGTCATGCCCTGTGAAACATCAAAATTACCCTCCCCCTAAACATTGATGGAAGTGGACAACCACCTCTTGGTAGAGGAAAATTGTCTTCCTTTCGGGGCCAGGACGTCCGCTTCCATGATTGCAGGGGGAGTAACTGCTTGGATGTCTTGATGTTTTTCTCTAGGGCGCCGCCGTCCGCAAGTGTCATCATTTTACGTCAGGCGTTGGGTGATAGCGCTGCATTGGACACTTGGCTGAAGGTCAATGACCTGGAGGATTTGCGACCTTTTATGGAGTGGCCCAGATAGTGTCAAGAATTGGCAAGACATGAACATTTGACTCTATTTGTGACTGAAAACTACGGCGTTCTTTATTCCATATACTGTATAATCACGTATAATCTAAATATCCAAGTTGGTGGTTTACGTATGTCCTGACCGTGAACACTCGGCGGTGGGCTTTCTGAACGGCCCACAAGGTTCTTGGAGGGGTAGCCCGTGAGGGTGATTTTGTGAAGGCTCCGTATCTATCCAAATTCCAGACACTCCATGGCTAGTTTCGTGAGGGGTCAATACCCCCGAGTTTTTGGGAATGGGTATATACAACTTCTTCAGTTTGTCACCGAACTTGGGTCCCAGACTTCTTTTTACGTGACCTTTTGGAGGCTTCAGTGGCCTCAATCTGGGATCTCAACCGGTCACTTTCCTCTTCCAGGGTACAGATTACCGGCATCCAAGGTAGATGCAAACGTGGCAACCACTCGTGGTGTTTAAACAGTGCCGGGCCTCGCGCGGCGCTCAGGAAGCGTTATTGGAAGAGGCCAAGAGTGCTTTGGAGCACCGGCCTTATGGGAGTTCTCCTTCTACGCTCCTCACGACGCGTACCGTACCAAGTCATAAGCATGTTCACCTATAAGCAATCACCTGGGGTCACGATGGCTTTGGAACATGCGAGTTTGCTTTGTAGATCTTTGTAGTTAACGTGTTGATGCGATTCGTTGGCTTTTAAATTGCACTTCCGACCGAAAGATATGAAAATAAACTCCCCTTAAGAAACAAGCTCCAGCTGTCGTCACCAGGAAGAGCCGCGAGCAAGACGTGGCTCGCGAGGAAGAGGCGGCCGCGCAGGTGACGTTTCTTCGGGGAAGATGGCGTGAGGGGGCAGATGGTTGAGGGTTGATGCAACCATAGTTGGATTTTTACACCCTTGGTTGGTTGATTAGTGGAGGGGATACCTGAAAAAAGTGTACCTAGGTATATGGTACGTATGGTACCTGGTACCGACCCCCCCATGCCCACAGAAAAAGTACCGTGATGAAGTGTCAGATTTTTGTGCCCTATCATTTACAGTAACAGCAGTGTCAAGCGGTTATACCTCGCTGATGAGTTCATGGCGGCTGCTGACGTTGTTTGAACTTGCAAGTCAGTTAGCCATTGCGCGACAGCGCCGCCACATGCTACGCCAGAAGAAGGATTCGAAGGATGTCCAAATCCAATGAAGCTGTGAAGCTTCATCCGCCAGCCGTTGAATACTAGTGGTACTACTAGTGGTTTCAGAGGCTCAATGGCACAATCCCCAAGGTTCGGAGGTTTAGATGGCCCCATATGACCCTCATGGGGTCTGTGCCGCCATCGAGCCAACCTGTATTCCACGAGTTCCTGGGAACTGCCCCAGGGCCCAGTAGAGTGGAGCGGAGAGGGTACTCCGAGTTCCGCCCCTTGGAACCGCTCTGCCAACAACGACCGCGGAACTCGTGTCACAGCGCGTTCGTGTCACAGCTCTGGCCATCGGCGATTCGCCAGGCAGGGCAGTTATATGCAGTTATGGGCCTTCTGCGCAGTACCATGCCTGTCATATCACTGTCATGCGCAGTAGCAGCAGTGAAAGTACCAGCATGGCCGACTCTGGAGTGGTTGTAGACGATATTGATGACAAGACACGAATTCCAATTTCTTGCAACACCGGCAGTCTGTCTTGCATTCGATTCGTCCATCAGATCCCAATCACTTTGGTCAATCGGCTGCCATGTGTCAGATCCAGATCCACTTCAGGTGATGGTGACGGGCGAAACACAATCCATTTTTGGGCCGAAGGGGCAAGCACAGCAAAACAGAACTTGGGCACTTTGTTCATTCCAACATGTTTGTGGGCTCCACAACTGGTTTAACTTTTGCAGGACTCTGATTCCCCCCAAATCCCCAGCTCTTTCTCTCCGGAGCTAGAACATGTCCCTCAATCCGTGCTGCTGGCGCCCCGCCACGCGGTGCGTTGCGCGGGGAGAGCTGCCACGATCAGGTGAATCCGGTGGCTCAGGAGCTTGCAGATCGAGCAGCCACTGGGGCGGACGACGACGACGGTCTGAAGGTCTCGTTGGGCAGTATCCCAACTTCCTACAGAGGTTAAGTGACCTTATAGGACCCTGCAGGAGTACCTATAGGATAGTCTATAGGGTTCTTCAACCTCTGCTGGTTGTGAAGGGAGTCACAACTATTGACCCAAGGCCCAGGGAAGGCAGCAGGGCACGAGATACGGACCTGAGTGCCCGGACAGCCCTTTGGTGCAAGGTCAGCCAACACGTTTTGGTCTCTCAAAGCCCAAGTCAGGAGTCTTCATCGGTCTTCATCCATTTCCTTTATTCCAGGGGTTCTTTTTGGGAGCTCTCCCATCTCAGTCTTCAGAAACTCAGCATAAACTAAATTCAGAAGCAGAATGACATGGGAGTCCCCATGGTCGACCCACTTCGTGTGTGAAGAATATTGAAGAATCATCCAGTGCAGAACGAGCAAAATAGTTTTTGGTTGGGACGACCAGGGTGTGTATGGTGAACGATCATGAAGGTCAAAATCAAGTTCCTTCCAAAGACGAAGTCGCGCATGGGACTGCTCACAGAAAAAGAACAACAACACATTCGAAGCCTTAGAACCTTGCTCCACTTGGAAGGCCTCGCTGCTCCAAGGTGAGCTTAGTGCAGGCCTACGACACGGCACAGAACCTCGAGGATCTCAGGTGCGCTGCACCCTGTTATTTGTGTCACGGGTGTGGGAGCAAGAGCCCTTGTTCAGAGAATTGGTTGAACGGCTTTAGCTGGAGGACTTGTACGGCTTTAGCCCTCCCCCATGGACCCATGGAACCCGGTGAGTTGGTCGGGCACATTCGGGCACCCGACAAGTCCGAACGCTAAATCCCGTCGAACAAACCCGTGGAACAAACCAATGGTTTTCAGGGTCTATGTGAGTTTTCAGCGGGGTAGTGATCCATAACTCATGACTCATGTGGTGGCAGCTTTCGTATGTTGAAAGCCCCTATAGGCCGCAAAGACCAACCTCAAGTTTGGTCCAAGCTGGTCCAAATGCCAGTCAGTTTTGGTTTGTTTTTGGAGGGTGGCCTACCCCATCGAAAGAGGCTTCGAGCTCCATGTATCCTATCTTATCTATTGAGGGAGATTGGCTGTGGAATGTGGCACGCTTGATGCAGGTTGAGAAAATACACCGTCACCAATTGAAACATTGCAGCCCAATCGACGTGTCCACCGCTAAATCCCATTGGGTTGGTGGCTGTTCTTCGCGTGATCCCATCGTTGGATCCCGTCGATGTTCTTCCAAGCGAGCTCGGATCGATCGGATCAGATGGAGCCATCTGGACAGGTCACAGGCTGAAAGGTCATCCGATGGACGGCCAGATCGATGGATCCCGAACGCGAGGTTCGACCTACCAGGAGTCACAGAGCTCAGGGGTGGTGTGGCTCGTCCCATCCAGGGGCCGTGGATGTGACAGGGGCACCTATACTCCTTCCTCCGTTCGGTCGCCCGGCACCTCGTCGAACGTGACTCCTGTTAGATGTACCTTCATCAACTGCCTCGAAAACTCCTACAGGCGAGCGGTGAAGCTCTTCCAAGCGAGCCTTGAAGAGGACCTAAGCTCGGCTGAAGAGCGCTGATGGAGACATGGGGCGAACTAGCAGTGCTCAATCCGCGCTCAAGGTTCCAAGGGCAGCGACATCGGAGAGGTTTGACCATGGATACCATGGACAATCAAGTACTTGATCACAATGGACAGATCATTGTCACTCACCAATGGAGCAATGTGACAATGGACCAGTATGGAACCCAGGGGATCTAGCTATCTAGTTGCCAATAGGTACTACTACCCAAACACGACCAGTCTGGGACTGCCAGTCCGGACTGCCGAGAAACGGCCAGGGGTGGTGCCAGGGGGGTCAATGGGGCGGCATGGCAGAGTATGGCAGTCCCATGGAGTGTCTGGGCTATGGCTGGAAACCAGTGCTTTCAAAAGACCCACCACATTGCACGATGTCCGGGCCTGGGATCCGCGGCAGACAGGTCTTACAAAGGATCAACCCGTTTGGGCCGTACAGGTCGAAGCACCATTCTAGGTCGTCATTAGGCTGTTCCTTTAAAGAACCATTTGCCAGGAGTCACAGATAGGCATGGTTTCTAGTCCCATCCGGAGAGTGGATGTTATTGGGCACCCCGACTTCCTCCGTTCGGCACCCTTATTTATTAAGTGACTTCTGGTGTTTGAACCAACAGCCTCCAGCTTCTTCTCTGAAAAACGGTTTCATCCTCTGTCGTTTGCTTTGGCTTTTGGGCTCGTGCAGGATCCCGAGAACGAAACGGCCCTCATTTGCCACTTGGGTCCTAGCAAGTCAATGTGGGCGTCATGCATGGGCAAAAACACGGAGGAAAGCACTGTTTGAGGCGCATTGGGCTGCTAGAGCCATGTCAATCCTCTTCTTGCATGGTGTTCACAATTATTTTTTCATGGACGTGTGTTCACATGAAGATTGAAAGATGACAGTTCACTTGGGATGACGTGTGTTTCACCACCATATGCTCCTCCACATGGGTGGTGGGCTCAAGATGCGAAGGGGGAGGTAGGCACCGCAATGGGAGGTACGGGTGCCCTCGCGTTGTTGTGGGTCGCTCGAATCTTGGAAGCTGGGTTCAAACACTACCCCCGATACCCAGATCTTCCGTTGCCTACCTGTTCGTCGAACCATACCTGTTGGTGTCAGTGTGACTGTCAGTGTGAGGGAACAGACAAGGCCCTACCAGGTGTTCTAGTTGGCTTTGCTCTGGGGCTTCTCGCCTTGACCTGCTGCCAGTGCATTTGGACCAGCCGCTCTTCGACTCATGAACCTTTCCAAAGCCCGAGACGACGTGGAGGAGGTGTTGTCACGATGCCTGCCAGGGCAGACCGTGCTTGCTTGGTACTCTGATGATGATGTTTTCCATGAACGACTCTTGGTTTGGAGGGTAGATGACAAGACTTGGTATGTTTTGACCCCCGATGGAGACTGCTATGCTGAGGACTACTCCGGTGATTCTGACAATGGCCCTTTGACTTTTCAGGTGAAAGGGGTAGATTTCCAGTTCTTCTCCAGGGCTCGCAGACCGGTTTACAGATTTAGGGAATACCCCACCGACTCCGAGTTCAAGCAGCATGTTGAGACTGCCTTGAGAGACTTGGGGCTACTTGGAAGGACTGACCTGGGTTGGCAACCACGACATGCCATGAACATGAATGGGGACAAGGTGGAGGCAACCGAATACTTGGGACGTTTGTTGGTCCCAAGAAGGGTTCGAGGCAGGGACCAAGGCCACTTACAGCTGCCAGTTGAACAAGAGGAGTCGCAACGAGGCCGTGGACCTCAGAGGGCTGATGCAGCCCCAGCTGGAAAGGTTTGGTTAGCCATGCACTCAACTCCGGACTTTCAGTTGGGCGCTGAGGTTGTTGATAGTCTTGCGCAGTCGGTATTGCTCAGTCCAAATACTTGCGCAGTGGAAGGCCCTAAGGGCTGGACTTTGTGCAAGCTAGTGAAGGTCGCTGAATCCCCCGACTTTGTGTCAGAGCTCCGCGAGAAGAACCGTGCCTCTCTCAAGGAAGACATTGGGCCAGTTGCTGGAGAGCCGGATCAGAAGCCGGCAGCTCCTGGAGATGAGGCGCAGGAAGCAGAAGATGCCCGAACGCTTGCTGTGGAATACGATGACCAAGGTGAGCGCTTCAAGCTGTGGCGCGATGTGTGCAGAGAGTGTCGAGAATATGCTTACCCAGACTGGCCTCACGAAGGCCCCCAGAGCGTGCTGCATCTGATAAAACACATGCACAAGCATGGGGGCTCTCCAAAGCTATGGCTTCAATCCTGGGCGCGCTTCAAGGGTATACAAGAGAATGATCGTGTGATGCATGAAATGCGAGCGCTTATGGAAGTCCTCGAACATGGGGGCTGCTACGACCAGCTCAACCTGACCAGCCTTGCCTGCATGGAATCAGTAGGTCGGCGCGTCCAGAGCATAGTGGACGCCTACAACAGCGGCTCATCCACTTCCCCAGACTGGGGGGCAGCAAAGATCATCTCGGGCTACGCTGGCCCTGAAGATGTGGTGATGCCATCACTTCGATCGTGGGCTGCCCGGAAAGGCAAAGAGGAGGTGGAACTGGCCGAGCAAGGATGAAAATCCGTGAGTACAAGAAGTTGGCTGTCCCAATGGATGAGGCCGCAGGAGCTGTAGCAGATGGAAGCATGGCAGCCGGTGGAGCTGGCTTGGCGCCAGAACGAAAGGCAAAAGCCAAGCCCCTCGCTCCACCGGCCTCCTCATGAGCGCAAGGAAAGGTGGTTGGCTGTCCTCCCAGGCCGATCACCTTGAGCTCGCAGCATTGGGAGGTGGCAGGCCGGAACATTCGAAGAGAGCTCGTGATCTTTTTCCACTGCCTGAGTTGCCGAGATTGACACGTGATGCGAAGCTATCTCGGAGGTCAGCCCAGCGATGGGATCGCAAGATTCGAGTTCGTGAGACCACCAATGAGGCCATCCGAGGCCTCAACTGGCTTGCTGGAAAGAGTGATTTTTTGCATGGTACAGATGGGGCGCCTGATTCACTACAACAAGAGGTGCTTCAACGAATTCAAATTTTGGCAAACATGACCAATGACATCGGGAGCTTTGACAAAATCCCGAGCCCTGAGGCAGCCCTTGCGGAGCTGCTCAAGGGGCGTTCTGACTATCAGCAGTCAGCCGCTCCGATTGCTCTCGCGCCTTACAGCCTCGAGCGTGTCTCGCTGCCAGAGAGTTTGCATGGGTTACCCGATGCAGTGGACCTCTTGCCGCCAGACGCCCGTCGATATTTGGAAGGTAAAGAGCTTATGCTTAGGGATGACCAGCCGGATGAGACCCCCCCTCCGTACTGGGATCCTGTTTTGGCCAGGAGCAAACGACATTACAAGGAGTTTATTCGGAAGCTCGACAGCATCGGGCTCCTGCAGTACACACAGTCTCCTAAGAACCAGGTAGGCCTGTTTTTTGTCCACAAAAGCGATGGGAAACGAATACGTCTTATTATTGACGCCAGGTCCACCAATGTGATGTTTAAGGAACCTCCAGGAGTTGAATTGTGCTCGAGCGAAGGATTCAGCCGCATTGAGTGTGAGCTGTCGCCATCCGCTCTCCCAGGAACAGACGACTTCGTGGCAGAGCTCGCAAGCCTGAACATTCACATTGGGCTGAGCGATGTGAAGGACTGCGTCCATAGACTGCGGCAACCGAAGTGGTTAGCAGAGTATTTTTGTCTCAAGCCTATCCGGGCTTCTTGGGTGGGCTTGCAAGGACAGAATTTGGATGGGAAGAAGCTGAAAGCCAATGACATCGTTTACCCTATGCCAGGTTCATTGTGTATGGGGTTCAGTTGGTCTTTGTTTTTTAGCCAGAAGATCAATGAGTTCCAATGCAGCCTTACAAAAACTTTGGCATGCTCCACCCTCATCCAAGACAAAGGAGAACCAGTTGTTGTCAAAAGTGAGGCTTGCAGGGGCTCTGACAGTCAAGGTATTCGGCATTACGTGTATGTGGATAATTTGGGTGTCCTTTCCCCTCATCAAGCAGTTGTCTCGACAGCTCTGGAGGAATTAGATGGGCACTTTGGCTCCACTGGACTACTTCTTCATCCTGGGGAAGTGAGCTGTGGTGGAACCAAGGCGCTTGGGACAGTGCTAAATGGGAAAACTCTCTGTTCACATGTTAGTCCTGAAAGGTTTCATCGAGTTAGACAGTCCATCCGGGGTTTGTTGCGGCGAAAGAAGTTTTCGGGACAGACTCTTGAGATTGTGACCGGGCATGCAACTTTTTGTGGGCTAAACAATAGGATGCTGTTGGCAGTTTTTCACAACACTTACAAATTTATCCGGCGGCATTACTACGAAGCAGCCGTGGCCTGGGATTCTGTGATTGAAGAGTTGCAGGCCTTTGCTGGACTGATGATTTTCTTGAGATCTGATTGGTGGAGGCCCTGGAACGAACTTGTTTGTTGCAGTGATGCTAGCACTACAGGTTTTGGGGTCTGTACATCTTTTTGGAAGAAGTCTGAGGTAGCAGCTGTCGGTCGTGTTAAAGAAAGGTCAAGGTTCCGTAGAACTCAAAACCATTCTGCCCGAGAATCTTCACTCACATCCGCTGGCTTTGTCAGAGACGAGCTGACGGGTCAGTGGAAAGCAGGGGAGATTGAATCAGATGATTTTTTGAGCTTGAGTGGATGGGCACTTGTCGATGACTTCCCAGAGGTCCCTGCTCGTTTTTTGCGCAAGGACCAATGGACACCAGTTCGCTGGGGAAAGTGGAAGCACAAGGAAGATATCCTGACACTTGAGGCGAGGGCAGCGGTCATGGCGTTGAAGCGTGTCGCTATGAGTGTTTTTGGGGGCAACGTGCGTCAACTCTTTTTGCTGGACAACATGTCACTTGTTTTGGCTTTAGAGAGAAGCCGGAGCCGTCGATACACATTGTTGAAGCAAGTTAGGATTTTCAACGCTTATTGTATCAGTCGTGGTATTCAACCTAGTTTTAGATGGGTGCCAAGCGAGCTGAACAACGCCGATGAACCTTCAAGATATGATACGGATGAACCTTCAAAACTCCTCACCGACCTTATCCACGATGGCTCCGAAGCGCACTCGGCACCTGGCCATCCCCTCCGACAAGAAGAACCCGAGCACTGCAAAGAGAGTCCGGGTCCTGGAGCCAGGACAAGAGACGGGGAAGACTGGAACTTCAAGGGCGACTTGCCACTTGAAACCAATGAGCAGCGAAGCCAGCTTCACCGCCCATGTCGAAATTCCAGTGGCCAAGAGACTCGAGCAAGAGGTGGTCAAGGAGGGGGAAGACCAATTGAACGAGGACGAAAGCTTCAGCTCAGACAGCAGCTCAGATGTGATCCGCCCGACCGACAAAAGGAAGAGACTCCTTCACTCCCGAGCCAAACACCGCAGGAGGAAGTATGTCGACTATTTGCTGGAAGGAAAGGACATGAATCACTTGAGTCTGTTGGAGCGAAAGGCCATCGGAATGGCCACAGAGAAGATCTACCAGAGCGAGTACGCTCGTTTCATGAGCTTTGCAAAACCCAGGTTCCTCAACCTCGACAACTCGGACCAGGTGGATCAAGCGCTTGTCGACTACATGAACCACCAGTTCCTAAATGGGCACCAAGCCTTCGTTGGGGACCGGCTGATTGCCAGTTGGATCCATCACCACCCTCAGTATGGACGAGCTGGACCTCGCCGCATGCCGCGGGCGTTACGGGCTCTCAAAGGGTGGCGCAAGCTGTGCCCAGGGCGCAGTCGCACTCCATACCCTTCAGCAGTGTGGTGTGGGATGGCAGTGACGCTGAAGCAGATGGGATATCCTCTCATGTCGGTGTTCCTGATGATTTGCCTCTCTACCTATACTGCCGCCCTTCTCAGCTGTTTTCCCTCCAGGCATTTGGTCTTGTCCCGCCAGCAACTGGTGTGACGGGCTCATGGAGCGTGCTTCTCAATGCAGAGGAACATGGGGTGCCTTCAAAGACGGGGGAGTTCGATGTCTCGATCTCCCTGAACAGCCCCTACCTGAAGGGATGGGGCCCTACAGCTTTCAAAGCGCTCAAGAAAGGCCAACCAAGCAGAAGCCTGTGGAACTTCGACTATGGCCAATACTTGGCGGCATTCAAGAAGGCCTCGGGCCAAATGGGGTTGGCTCTTCAGCCATACCATACCAGACACAGCGGTCCGAGCATCGACCGCAGTCGAGACTGGAGGTCCCCCCTAGAGGTTCAGAAGCGAGGTCGTGGAAGACAGCAAAATCCGTGGCCCGCTACGAGAAGTCAGCCAGACTTGCCAAGACATGGGAGCTAGTCCCAAGAGCGACCAAGGACTTTTGCCTTCAGTGCGAGGCTCACTTCGGGGACGTCGTGAGCGGCCGCAGAAAGCCGCCAAACTTTGCTTTCCCCAGAGATCTGGCAAAGGGCAATACGTAGCAGATCTTTTCTCGGGCAAAGGTGGCGTTGCAGCTGCGTGCGAAAAGCTAGGTTTTGTCGCGCGCCAATGGGACATCAAGTATGGCCACCAGTGTGATTTGACCAACCGCAAAGTTCTCCGGGCCTTGCACCTTGATGTCAAAAATGGCAAAGTGCTGGCCCTGATGATGGCACCGCCTTGTGACAGTTTTTCAGTTGCACGGGACCGCACCAAAGTGATCCGCACATGAACAAAAGATAGCCATCGGAAACGCTTGCTTTAGAAGTTGCGCAGCACTCATACGTGTACTTGATGCCTACAGTATTCCTTGGGTGCTTGAAAACCCCTCCAGTTCCAAGTGTTGGAATCTTCCTTTTTTGCAGAGGTTGGTCCAGTCAGAGCATACATGTTTGCTGACCACCGACTTTTGTGCTTATGGAACTATTTGGAGAAAGCGAACCAACATTTGAGCAGGCAATATTCCCCTTGATGATCTCCATCGCGTTGACCATCGGTGTTCTGGGCGCAGGTGTTGCGAGTTTACACACAAACCACATTTTCACCTTACAGGCAAAGGGCCGGGAGGAGAAGACTGGACAGCTATAGCGCAGCCATACCCTCCAAAACTTTGCTCGGGTCTTGCGCATGCTCTGACTGCTCGCTGGCAGTACAATACCATTTCATATTGAACAATCCTGGACAACATTTTCTTGCATTCATGATTTGGGGCAAATGATTTTGGATGTCTGGGAGTTTCATGAAACTTTTGAATGTCGAGCGTGGCCAGCCAATGACAGGCACAAGCTACGACAAGCGAAAGAGCAGAGCAAAGACTGGACCGCGAAAAGTGAGCGAGGCAGAAGTGAAATCTGGATGTTCAATCTTTGTCACATCATGTTTCCCTTTGAAATCAAATGCTAAAAGCGATGCCCTTAAAAAGGCAGACGTTTGTGGGTCTTCTGTGAGAGCCCGTTTTTCGGAAGATCATTCTGTCAGAAAACGATAAATCCCATGAAGCCGCTCAGCCGCTGAGTCGAAACTGATCCATGAACTACCCCAGCCTGGTAGTGGTGGATGGATTGACTTCCAGGTGGGGTAGGTAAAATGAGTCAAGTTCCGGAAGTTCTGGGTAAGATCGTGCCATGTTCCACCAGTCACCAGAACTTGTTCCAGCAGCTGATTCATGAAAGTGGATAGAAGCTTTTCTGTACATATCCCATGTATGACTGCATGACCCTTTAATGTTAAGTAGCTATTCCAGACCCATGGATGGTCTGAGGGTGGCACCCATTGGTGCAACTCATGCCTCGTCATACCCCCTCGTCACCTCGTAGGTGCCCCCTCGTCACGTCCCCCCAAGGCCTGGGTGAGATCCTCGACTCAGGCGGAACGGGCTCGATCGCACACCGGGTGCACCCCCGTGGGCCTCAGGGCGGTGGCGGAAGATGGGTGTGTAGCTCAAATCGCTTCGGAACATAGACCAGTGACCAGCGACCGGGGCGAGAGGATCGGGTAAAGGGTGTCTCCCTGCGCCTAGTATCGTAGAAGACACCGAAATAGTTGCCGCAAGGTCCATCTGCAATGGGATGGAGCGGCTCATGTGCTTTTCAAGTTCCATGGAGTTGGGTGCTTCAAAACACCAACTAGTCGCCGATTGATCACTATGGTCCCTAGGTTTTAAGACCAGCTTCAAAAAGTGGTGCTTATAAAACGTCGGCCAGTTGGGGTGCCCGGTCACATGCTTCCTTCCGAAAACTCTGGCCGTCAGTTGCTGGACACTGCCAACCGGTCCCTCAAAATCTAGGGATTTGAGACGCCAGACCCCTTGTCATCCTCCTCTACTTATTCCGCGGACGAGTAGGATGCCAAGCTGGGATGGTTGCGGACGTCAAGTTTCATCCTGGTGTCCCCATCCCATGGGTTCCGGACAACTAAAGAAATGTGTTTGGCGTTGTTGGCTCGGCTTCTTCTGCTGCCCGCTTGGGTGATGTTGTTTCCCCATGGGTAAATCCGACCGCTTCTGGGGGAATCTGTGTTTATTTCCCGCTTCCCTTTTATCCATGACTTCGCGGACCCACAAATTGGATTGTAGATGATTGTAGAAAAAAAAAACCACTTGTTAGACTTGGGGCTCCTCACTGGGAGAATCACCTGTATATAGGTTTTGAGTGATTTTTTGTCTACTTGTCATGCTGGGTTTGCCTCCAGACGCGTTTCAACATTCTTAGCCTAGAGATGTTCAACTAAAAAGTGTTCCACGGCAGGATACACCAGTTGCATGGCATGAGATGTGTTCCACGATAGATGTCAACTCTTCTTTCTTCCTGCAGGCATGGGAGACATCCCCAAGGATCAAAATGCGGCCAAGAAGCTTTGGCTGCAGGTGGGGCAAGTCATTTGTTGTCATACTGGATGTCCCTGGCCCGCACTCGAGCGAAACGACCTTTGTCTTTCCCTTTAGTAGCCAGCCTTTGTATGTCACATGACAACAATTGGACAAGGACAACAACCAATTGATTTCTGCTGGTGGCGTTTTTTCCATGTGTTTGGATGTGTTTGTTCATGGCCAACGTGGGCATGGCCAACGTCATCACTCGGCCGGTGACCGGGGCGGACGACAGAGGCTGTGAAGGCGGGCAGCCAGCGGGCACAAGTGAAGCTCTGCCCGGAGCCCCCGCAGCCTCAGACGCTGTCACACGCGAGATGTACAGAAGTACGAGTGAGAGTTGACCCGAAATGTCATTGAGTCTTTAAATGATTGGAAACAGGCCTTTGGGGATTTGAAATTATCATCATCAGTCTACTCACACCGGTGGACTGAAATTTGGTGAGACCCAAATTGTTGCACCAATGCACCAGCATGTGGTGACAGCGCGATTGACCATCGATGAATGACAGCTTCGAATAGACCCTAAACAAAGCATCGCATCCCGGAATCGCCTGGACGCCGGTAGGTGCGGCCGTACCGTGCCCCGGAAGCCGAAGAACAAAGACTCGGCCCTCCCCCTAGGCCTCCAAGTACCTTCTGAGAAGGTGGGACTGGGGTGGGTGCCAGGAGGGTCTAAATACGGTACTTGGAGGTGTAGGGTGGGCGGGTCCAACCAAAAACGAAGGACCTGAGGATCCTTTGGTCCTTCGAATGAAGCCAACGGACTCGAAGCATTGACCTGCAGCGTTTCGAATGAAGCCAAAGGACCTCAACAAACATCGACTAGAACTACAGGTGATCACGACCGCCACTTAGCAGACTGAAGCATGGAGGAACTGCAGTAGAACGAACGAAAAAGCAAACTATTCAGAAACCCCAATCCTTTTTGGACACTTGGGTGAAACTGATAGAACATCAGAGGAACTGAGTATCATGTACGATGAGCACCTTTTACTCCACCCAGACGAGCAAACGAACCCCACCTTTCGTCCAAGATACCTGAACCAAACGAGTGCCGAACAGAGCGGATCTTGTCAAGCCACCGCCTTGTCAAGCCACCTGGCCATGGCTCCTGGCTTTCTGACTGCGAGCTTAATTTTCCTGCTGATGCTGAGCTCAACAAGACTCCAGTTGAACAGGCCCAGTCTAAGATCCATGGAGTCACACTCCATGCAAGTGAAATAGATGAGCATTGGACAACATTTGCGGAGTTCTACAACTCAGTAGACTGGCCTTCCTTTTGATGGCGTATGAATACTTATAGTTCTTGTAGTCAAATGTGGAGGGTCACTACGTATAGTAAATGATCTATCCGAGATGGATATAACGTGCAACATTTCGAGAGACCTGATCGATGATGTTTATGTTTTCCCATGTCGCTATGGCTCAAGGACCCAGGGACCGGGACCGGGGGCTTCAAGCTTCTTGTTTTTGTTTTTACACAGATACCAAGATGTTTTGCAGTACCCCAACACATGTCCATTGGTTGCGTGAAATGATGTGAAATGGTTGTGAGTCAAAACCTTCCCCTCTATGGTAGGTTGACATCCCGCAAAAGAATATAGGAATTTGTTCATTTTCGGTGGTCAACCAGGGTTCCCCCGTTTTTTCGCTGCATGAGTGATTCAATGGTAGCTCCGGTGATCCTGCTCGCGATCCGAGGAGTCATGTCAGTGGTGTGGCCAGAGTGGTCGCTGCTGTGGGAGGATACATGATCCTCACGATGGGCTTGATGTGCCTGGGATTGGGGCCCGGGGCGACGATTTCGTGAGAGTGAGCACGTGAGAGCACCACGTTTCGGTTTTCTGAGTGATCCTGGAAATCAACATATGACATATAATGTAACATTATCAATTAAGACCAGTCCAACGCTTTTGTAAGGAGTTCTTCCTGGGATGGCAAGATATCTCGCCTGTTTTGCTTCGCAGGCAATCTCAATGAAAGCCACACCGAAATTGGAGTAGTCCATCGGGGGGCGTACTTTGCACCTACCCTGTCAGCATCACCTGCAAAGCCTTTTTGGGGGATTGGGGACACCCCACGAAAGATGAAGAGGTTGCAAAGAATGAGTGAATTCCCAGGAAGTTCCTTTCAGCACGTGTCACTCATGGAACTTGTCTTTATTGTTCCTTAGATCGAAGTTCTTAGGTGTTACAACCCCCCCGGTCGACCGAGCGGATTCGTTTCAGACCCAAAGGCGGTGTTCCATCGTGCTCCTGATCCCGGACCGAACGGAGCTTGTCGCGGACCCACTCGGTCGCCATGGACCGAGTGCGAGCGACCCCAGGTTCGCGGATTTCTTTGGCTACAACTTCGGCATGAAGGATGCCGCCGGCTTCGTGGCCCCTCCACTTTTCAGTATACATGACGCCGACATAATGGACAGTGTAGGGTAGCAACTGCCGGGTCCAAATCCGCTTGGTCGGATTCATCCGGAAGCTGATGGCTAGGCGTCGAGACGAGGGAGCGAGCATGAGCGAGCTGTCCAATTCGCTCCGCTCCCCAAACCCTTACCAAACGAGGTGACTCCTAGTCTACGACGGTATAGTTGACGGTAGATGATCCCTTTTTCGGTCGTTTGTTTTTTCAACGTATTGCGCGTATGACGCGTGGGTGCCGTGTGCGTGTGTGGCACCCACACGGCACCTGATCATGCCACTCCGTGGACGGAGCTATAGGGAGTTCAGGTGCTCAGGTGCTCCCAGCAGACTTGGTCAGGTGGGGCGGAAGTTTTGGTCAGGTGGTTGTTGTGCCACGTGAGGCAGCTCGACCAACATTTGTGGGGTGGCCCTTGAACCTCCTTGGCTTTGGTTTTATTTGGGTATGTAATGCATTACATATTAGGCTTAGAATCGGGAGACTCCCCACCAATGAGTTTTACTCATTTACCTTTCCTCCAACTGTCATTTTACCAAGAGGCCCTCTCTCTATGTCAGTACACTTTGATGCGCATCCTTTGGGAAACCAAGGGAGTTGTTGATCGCATCTGAGGTCTTCTTTGACCTCGGTTCCATTTTCACTGTATCTTGGATGGAACTATCAGCCTTTCAGGGCAATGCTACCAGGGGAATTGCTCTGCAGAATCAAGGAGCACCAGCCAGATCCAGTTTGTTCGAAAAAAGGTGGCTGAATTGTTTGGGATCCACAGACGGCTAACAATTTTCTGTTCTTCTCTTCAGGGGCCAGCCAATCAAGATGCTGGCTTGAAGCTGCAGGTGGTTTCATTTGAAAGGCATTTTGCATTGGAAGTTTGGCAAGGATTCCTCAAAGGTTGCAGCACAATGGTGCCACGCAAAAAGAATCTCGCGGGAAATGGCCAGGAATCCTGAATCCCGAATCGGGGCCGCAAAAGGACTTGACATGTCCCATGTGCTCCACATCTACAAACCGTCGATCCTGGTTGACCGCCACCATGGAGACCGAAGGAGACCACGCGACCGTCCCGACCGGGGTGACGTCACGCGCTTCGCGGTTCGCACCCTCCGGGCCCATGGGGTGGACCGGTTTCAGCGCCGAACGCCGCGGTGATCGAGCGGTTTCAGAGATGCGATCTCAGCCTGGAGACCGTCCGAAGGGCCGAGGCCGAAGGAGGCCGAAGGGGAGGGGGTTTTCCACGAAGGGGCCAAGCTGGCCAAGCTAGCTCTCTTGGAGCAAGCAGCCTTCCTCGGTGTCGTCCAAGGCCGTGAACAACATGAACTCCTCATTGACACAGCTCTCTCTCTCTCTCTCTCGCAGTACTTGTGCTAGACTAAGGCTAGACTCGGCTAGACTCAGGCTTAGCACAAGCTTCTAGGAGTGGGCCAATTTGAGAGAAAAAAGAAGGGTCATGTGTGGTGGCATCCCCCCAAGCTGTACCGATCCTATGTTCAAATTTGTCAACTATCGCTCATTGTACAAGGAGTATAGAGAGAGAGAGAGAGCGAGCTCCTCTCTTTGCTTGCACCATGACCAATATTGGTTCCCGAAACATACCTTTCCACACCTGTCCCTATCGTGCAACAATTGCAATTTTGTCTCAATCCGAATGCTTTTCCCAGACGCACCCATCACCAGAGCTGCAGCAGGCGTGGTCTCTTCGTGAGCATCTTCGATGGTCGTTCTTGCTTGTGCTTGGTCTGCATTTTTGCATGTCATGTGCTCTGGTGGCGTCACCAGAGAGCATTCCATAGCATTCCGCTTCCAATCCTCGGGCCCTCCCTATCAAGAGGTTGCTATGTTTCTTCAGGAAGGATGGCACTCCCTGGAACGGCCACATGGTTATATAGTGGATGGCATGGCCACTTGGAAGACCATGTTCCTCTTTCCACTTCTTCCAAGGTCCAAGACCATTTTAGTTCGGAGAGTAACGAGAAGCAGGAACCTGGTGGCCTGTACGGCATGTCGAGTTGCCCAGAAGGAGTTCCACATGACATCACCAGCTTGAGTCAACCAACCGCACGGTTCTCGAACGTGACTTTTTAGGATCCAATGGATTTGGGTGTGTAGATTCTCAGAGCAACAAACATGTCCCAGACACTCCATGGGACTGCCATATATGCCAACATTGGTTTGGTTTGGGGGTCAATGTAGGCATATATTCCATACATGGAGTGTCTGGGTGTTTTTTGTTCTTGTTTCTGGGGTTCGTGAACGACCAGAGTTTGGAACGATCAACAGAAAGGCTCCTATTTGTTGGTGGATCTCGCCCGTTTTGGTTTCCATTGGGAGATGGTACCTGCAGTCTGAGTTGAGATCAATGTAAGGAAGCAATTGAAGGAAGCATGTCCAAAAACCTGTGAAGACTCTAAGAACAATCTCATACTTGACGATTTTGACGATTGAGTTATAGCCAACATGCTAAACAACTCTGCGTTTGTTTGCAGGCGTTCGCAGTCCACCTCACATGTTGATCATTGTTTGGTCCTCAGGGTGAGGCAAGACCAACTTGTTGAACACTGGTGAATACCTTCGGATGAACCGTCAGAGCCTGTGAAGCTTGTGCTCGAAAGGTGCAGCTTAAACCTAGCGCTTCCAATGGGTGTCCAATGGTGACCTATAAGCAGTGAAGGCAAGGGTTGTCCAGCTAGGTAACCCCTTGGAAGCAGCTGGTATGGATCTCTTGGAAAGGATGGATATGCACTGCTACAGCTTGGCTGCTTTAGAATGTTTTAGAGGCTTCTTGACCGTTGACCATCATCTCCAACGGTCTTATTAGGGTATCCAGTCAGTGCAGATCCTTTCAAAAGGACCCATCCCCACATCCTTCGGCACCCAAATCCGGATCCGACACTGTGGAAGACCGATTCCACGGACCCTGAACACCACCTGATTGGTACCCGGACCCTCCAGTCGGGGTGTCCTGGCTGGACTACCCCACACGATCTGGCTTCCAGACAGGGCACCATCTTCCAGGAGGATCCTGGTAGAGGAACACCATCTTCGCAGGGGGCCAGGACGGTCCATACGCGTCGTGAGAGGCTCAGCGGATCCTTCCGTCGCGTCAGCGTCCGCGGCCGATCGCGGTGGTGCTCCAGGTGGCGGGAGTCCCCTGGACGCTCTGTGACTTGCTCGGAGCGCAGGCGCGGAGAAAGCTGGTATCGGCAGGGACCGATCAAGCGATTGTACCAGGAGTCACATGGAGTTGGGTGGTTTTGGGTCCCCAAGTTTTCGTGGATGTGACGTTGGGGCACTTGTACTCCGACCGGCACCCCAGATGACAGAGATAGAGATGACTTGAGATGGCCAAGTCGTTCACGTTCCGGTCGTCCGTTCCAGCACGTCTCTACCTGCAGCCGATCCTCGCGGGTCATCGCGGCGAGTACCGGCCGCGGTGAGCGGCCGGTTTCCTCTGCGCACGACCGAGGTGTTGGTTCAAAACGACTCTTCACCGTGGCTGAAGCCTGCGTTTGGCGGCTTGCTGTTCATAGACCCTTGGACGGAATGCTGGAGGACGTGAAACCACCAGAGTGAAGACGTTGTCCCACACCCTTCTCAGAATATGTTATTTTTATCTACAGCCTTCGGCATGCCGCCGGCCATCAGCTCGAGCCCGCACGGCTGGTCGCCATGGCCCGGGCGTGTGTAGCTGTGTGTAGCTATTGTGTTTTTTGTGTGCAGGTTATGCAAAGGTTAGCTAACAGAGTGTACGATATCAAAGTGCGTGAAAACAAGGGGTTTGTGCGCGACATGACTTGGAACATGCACGCTGGCTGGAGATGTTTGTGTCAATGAGGTGCGGCGTCAAAACGAAGTAGTGCAAGAGCCATGTAAGTGGAGAGCGAGCAACTGGCCAAAAACAAAAGCTGCGCTGGTGTAAAAGCGAGTGGGCAGCGAACAGTACTTGCAGAGAGCGCGTGTGTAACACAGAGCTTCTGCAAAAGCGACATGTAAGCGAAAAAAAGTAGCGAGGAAATGGTTGCAAGGGGCTTGTGCGCGACATGACTTGGAAGGTGCACAGGTTGCGGTGTCAGAACGAAGTCGTGTAAGAGCCATTGCCTAGAATAACGCCGTGACAGTGTAAGCTAGAACCCAATTGGCAGCGAGTTCCCGCAAAACGCGTGGAAAAGCCAAGGTTTTTATACGTTTTTCTACACGCGCGACTGTGCGCCAATGCATGGCCTGCTTGAAAAAGACGAAGAGGGGGAAGAGAAGAGAAGGAGAACGAGAACGAAACGAGAAGAGAAGCGAAGACAAGAGACGAGACAAGGCGACAAGACAAGACAAGGCGAGAGGGGGGTATAGGAGCGCCTCAACATTAAAAGACGAAAAATGAGTTGAGAAGATGATTTTCATTACTAAAAGTACGAGCACCTCAACATTAAAAGAAGAAAATGAGTTGGACAGATGATTTTCTTTACTAAAAGTACGAGCGCCTCAACATGAAAAGAAGAAAAATGAGTTGGGAAGATGATTTTCTTTACTAAAAGTACGAGCACCTCAACATTAAAAGAAGAAAAATGAGTTGAGAAGATGATTTTCATTACTAAAAGTAGGAGCGCCTCAACATTAAAAGACGAAAAATGAGTTGGGAAGATGATTTTCAGTACTAAAAGTACGAGCACCTCAACATTAAAAGAAGAAAAATGAGTTGGGAAGATGATTTTCTTTATTAAAAGTACGAGCACCTCAACATTAAAAGAAGAAAAATGAGTTGGGAAGATGATTTTCTTTATTAAAAGTACGAGCACCTCAACATTAAAAGAAGAAAAATGAGTTGGGA